>CM053770.1:346348229-346401275 GCA_028658325.1 Potorous gilbertii
ATCACCACCTGAAAGAGATCCAAAAAGAGAAACTCCTAGGAACATTGTGGCCAAATTCCAGAGTTCCCAGGTGAAGGAGAAAATATTGCAAGCAGCTAGAAAGAAACAATTCCAGTATTGTGGAAATACAATCAGGATAACACAAGATCTAGCAGCTTCTACATTAAGGGATCGAAGGGTATGGAACAAGATATTCCAGAAGTCAAAGGAACTAGGTCTAAAACCAAGAATCACCTACCCAGCAAAATTGAGTATAATACTTCAGGGGAGAAACTTGTCTTTCAGTGAAATTGAGGACTTTTAAGCATTTTTGAGGAAAAGACCAGAGCTGAAAAGAAAATCTGACTTTCAAACACAAGAATGAAGAGAAGCATGAAAAGGTAAACAGCAAAGAGAAGTCATAAAGGACTTACCAAAGTTGAACTGTTTACATTCCTACATGGAAAGACAGTATTTGTAATTCTTGAAACTTTTCAGTATCTGGGTGGGATCACACACACACACATACACACACAAGCACATGTACACACACACACATGCACGCACACACAGAGACAGAGAGCTCAGAGTGAATTGAATAGGATGGGATCATATCTTAAAAAAAATGAAGGTAAACAGTGCGAGAGAAATGTATTGGGAGGAGAGAGGGAGAAATGGAATGGGGAAAATTATCTTTCATAGAAGAGGCAGGCAGGAGACTTTTTAATGGAGGGAAAAAGAGGGGAGCTGAGAGAAAAACATGAAGTTTACTCTCATCACATTTGACTAAAGGAAGGAATAAAAAGCACACTCATTTTGGTATGAAAACCTATCTTACGATACAGAAAAGTGGGGGAGAAGGAGATGAGCAGGGTGGGGGGATGATGGAAGGAAGGGCAATGGGAGGAGGGAGCAGTTTGAAATCAACACTCTTGGGGAGGGACAGGAACAAAAGAGAGAATAGAAGCAATGGGGGGCAGAATAGGAGGGAGGGAAATATAGTTACTCTTACCCAACATGACTATTATGGAAGTCATTTGCAAAACTACACAGATATGGCCTATATTGAATTGCCTGCCTTCCCAAAGGGAATGGGTGGGGAGGGAGGAATGGGGTGAAGTTGGAACTCAAAGTTTTAGCAACAACTGTTGAGTATTGTTCTTGCAACTAGGAAATAAGAAATACAGGTAATGGGGAATAGAAAGTTATCTGGCCCTACAGGACAAAAGAGAAGATGGGGTAAGGGAAGGGAGGGATGATAGAAGAGAGGGCAGATTGGTGATAAGGGAAATTAGAATGCTCAGTGTATTGGATGGGGCGAAGGGACAAATGGGGAGAAAATTTGGTACCCAAAATCTTGTGAAAATGAATGTAAAAAGTTAAATAAATAAATTTATTAAATAAAAAAAGGGATTTGCTGATGATTACTCAAGTGGTATGTAGCAGAGTGGGGATTTGAGCCCAGATATTCTCATTCCATATACAGACCACTTTTCACCAAATATATTGATTTCTCAGTGGAGAATTACAGATTATTTTCTCTGCCCAAATGAGCCAGCATAGGATTACAAATTTGGTGTTACATGACCTATGTTTAGTTTGTGACATCAGCCTGATATTTGTTGATGAACATATCAACCTCAATTGTTCCCATTCTTAGGAAAAGTGCCTTCCTGAAACCTCCATCTGAGGAGGCAGCCTGAGCCAGCCATTTCTTCATTCCCTCTTTACTACTAATGTCTTCTCCCCTCCCTAAGTACTTAGCACAGCGCCTGACACATAGTAGGCACTTAACATATTTATTGACTGACTTTATTATTAACTCTACAATCTTAGATCAGGGGTGTGGTGGAGACAGCTTGTACTGACTTCCTATAGCCCAATTCTTAAAATTTCAGCATGAGCATTTATATCATGCTGACAAATCCTACAAAATAGGGCTTGATAGGTTGTTCTATTGATGGTTTAATACTTAACAAAGTGATGGAGAAAATGATATTGTAAATTAAAAGTATCATGGGTACATTTCCACCCCCAGAGAGCCAGTTGTTAAATATTTACCATCATTCGCCTGCTTTAGACCAGTTTACTAACTTCTCTAGGCATCAGTAGCCTTAATTATTAAGGAGCAGTTGAACTAGCTAATCTCCCAGGTCCCTCCAAGTGATATTTATAGAGACATTCAAGGTACCAAGAAATCAATATGTAGTCTGGCACCTTTCAATTATTTTCAAGTTAATATTATGCTTTTTATATTACAGAAATAGCATGATGATTCTCACTCTGCTAATCCACTGACCCTATAATTTCCACATAAAATTAGACATTCTGGGGTACTTCATTCTAAAGGAAAGATTTAATAGCAGAGAGGTGACAAAAGTTTCCTATTACTAATATGTTATTATTTCTTCAAACTGTTCTCCCATAGATGGGGAAGTATTAAGGCACATTAAATGTCATTCATCTCTGTGAAAATGGTCATGGACTTAAAGGTAAAGAAGTTAAACAAGTCCTGGGCACTTTAGGAACCTGGTTTCTAATTTTGGCTTCATGGCTAATCTAACCTCTGGCGACTCCCTCGCTCCCAGCTGCATCATTTGTAAGGTGTCCATGATAACTGAGAATCTTTTTCCTATGACTGTTATGAAGGAAACTGACAGTGATTTCTAAGGTCTCTATGGGTAGCTGTAGAAACCAGGAATGGGAAAAAAAAATAAGGAGCATGTTGTGATGGAGTTCACACCCTTAATTCCTTGGTGTTTGCAAACTGGCCCAAGAATGGTGATTGGGCAAGTTTAGAAATTTACATCATGATACAGTCAGGGATGTGAACTAACTCAATTCACTGTCTACTCAACAATTTAAAATTTATATTGTAGTTCTCATTATTTCCTTATTTATAGCCAGATTCTTCCAATTCCCTGAACACTAAGATTGGTTAGTCTGAATTAATCTCAAAGAGATCCTTCTTGCTTGATTTCTGTCCATGTAGATGTAACTACAGAAGAAAATAATATATATTTTTATTTGTTGAAAGGAAAATTGAACAAAAATCCACCTCTTCAGTTCTGCTAAGGGGGCAGTGGAATCTGGAGAAATGCTACACTGATAAATTGGCTTTTGACCAATTTCTCTCATTAATGAGGAATCTGCCTTCTGGTTGATTTCTATCAGAATTCAACAGAGAACTGGCTGAACTTGGTAGGCTCCTGTGACAATATCGCCTTCATTTTCCCATCTTCCCACTCTCGCTGCATTCCAATTATTTTCCCCAGGGGGAAAATCATGCCATATTTATGCATTTTTAGTCCTGTTATTGTTAATGACTAAATACTTACAGGAAACAAAGAATTATTTGATAAAGAATGTTTTCAAAGATTTGAGTGTAATTCACTCAGTAAAGATTGCCTATATGTCAATGATTGATAGTGCGTTGTTACACACTGTACAGTGTCTAGTCATGTAGAACAAATTTCCAGGAAAATGATTTTCTTCACCTGGAAAAAAATCTATTTCTTTGTATTATTGGTAGGGCACAGTTCAATTATTAACTCAGCAGTTTTGATGTTGGAATAACCAAGTCACTTCTATTCACTGTTGTTCATTTGGCAAGTATGTTATGTCTTACATTTTTAATAATCTTCTTGAGTTTATATGTTTGGTTTCCTGAGAATTTCTATTTCTTAAGGTAAGAAATTAGACTGCTTCTGTATCCCAAACAATTCAATTCAACAGATATTTATTAAGTGCCTCCTATGGGTCAGGCACTGTGCTGAATGTTGGGTGTACAAATAAGAGACAGTTCCTGCTCTCAAGGAATTGACTATCTATTGTGGGAAGGGAACGCACAAAAAGAGACAGGAAAATAGGGAGGCATGCTAGTAGGTATATCAGGCATGGGGATATCTCATCCTATAGAGCTGAAACCTGTCAGAGAAACAGATAACAGAGTGGAGTTGAAAGTCCAATTTCTGCCTCCATAAAGGAAGACTTTGGGAGGAATTTAGTGTTCCACCTTTCAGCCCTCCCATCAGAGGAGAGAGGAGCCTGAGAAAGGGGGTAGCCAGGTTTGAGTTAGTAGCATGGTGATGAAATCAGAAGAGATTAATTTATCTTGGGAGGAGCATCTTGTTCTGTTGAGCTGAAACCAGGAAGAATCGTAGATGCAAGGTAGCGGTTGGTTGTTGTTCAATTGTTGTATCCCACTCCTTGTGATCTCATTTGTTTTTTTTGTTTTGTTTTTTTAGGCAAAGATATTGAAGTGGCTGGCTATTTCCTTCTCCAGCTCTTTTTACAGGTGAGGGACTGAGGTTAAGTTACTTGTTCAGAGAACACAGCTAGGAAGAATGATGCTGGATTTGAATTCAGGAAGAGGAGTCCTCCTGATTCAAGGCGTGACACTCTATCCGCTGTGTCACTTGACATCTGGTGCAAAGTGGAGTGCCTAGAAAATGGTTGAAGATCAATACATATTGGTTGGATGGTGTTCATTTTCCATAGGAAAATATGTGGAGAGAGAAGATCCAGGAATGAATCTTGGGAACATCCACAGATAGGTGAAATGTCAAAGTGAAATACTCAGTTTCCCTCCTTCCTCGACCCTCAACTTATAGTTAAGGAGCCCAGGTGAAAGGGGAAAGAAAAATCAGCAAAAGAAATGGAAAAGAACTAGGAGGCTAGAAAGATAACCTGGGTGTCATACATAATGACATAAAAGCTGAGGAAAGAAGGGAAACCAAGGAAAATGAGACTTGTGAGAAGATCAGTGTTTTGATTTCTGGAGAACAAAGCTAGGGTCCCCTGGGTATGGGAGAGTGGAAGAGTTCTGACACATTTCCAGGAAGGTTTATCAGAGACCTCAAGTTAATTTATATAGGTATTCAAATGATGGGGGCAGGTAGGTGGTACAGAGAATAGATAGAGTGCTGGGGCTGAAGTCAGGAAGACATCTTCTGGGTTCAAATCCAGTCTTTGACACTTACTTGCTGTGTGACCCTGGGCAAGTTACTTAACCCAGTTTGCCTCAGTTTCTCATCTGTAAAATGAACTGGAGAAAGATAATGGTAAACCACTCCATCTTTGCTAAGAAAACTGCAAATGTCATCCCAAAGATACAACTGAAATGACTAAACAGCAACAACTATTTAAATGACAGTATAATTTTAAGTTATTTGAGCAGATCACTGGGAAAAACTGGAAAGGTTAAGGAAGAATAGTTTACTTGGAAAATGTTAATAATGACAGTAAGGATGCATCCCAAAGAATGACATGACAGTCATATTAGTAATAGCTCAATGTACAGAGGATGCCCCTCAAAATACCTTTCAAGTAACTTCAGACAACTTGGTACTCAACATTAAGTCAGGTAGGTTACTGTCTCGGTAGACAGAATGCTGCACATGAAGTCAGAAAACTTCAGATTATGCCTAGGGCACTTCGTTGCTGTGGGACCCTAGGCAAGTAACTTAACCTCTCTCAGACTCAGTTTATTCATCTGTAAACTGAGATGAGTACACTTGATAGCTCCAAAATTCTAGCTCTAAATCTATGATCCTATCGACGTGTGATTCATAGTTATCCACACATTCTCATTTTCTGCCCAGTGATTTAATATTACACAAATTGGTGGTTCCTCCTCCTTTGTGGTGCATAGTAGGCAAAGATGAAAGATTTCAGATTCATTCAACACGTTTAATTGCCAAAATTTTCAGAGAGGCTTTCTAGCTACTTGTTTGTGATTAGTCTTATTTTTAACTGGTATTCTTGTACCCTCTGGTGGAATAATGTAGAACTGCAACTCACACTGCTCATTCGTACTAATAAGAAAATTAGATTCTTTTTTGTATACTTCTGTTTCTTGCCTTTTCAACATTAAGACCTTAAAAATAGGATTCTTATTTTGGGGTAATTTTGGCACATTGTGGCATTTTTATGATGGAGTTATTCTGAATAAAAAATTAGTTACTTATTTCCCACAAGTCTAATGAGATTTTTTAAGAAAGGAATTTCTCAATGACAGTAAATTTTGATTTACAGCATGTATGTGATAATAGAAAAAAACACTAAAGCTGTAATTCTCCAATGTTTTTTCAATACCCTGATATGTAAGTGCCTTTAAAATTTTCATTTTTGTTTCAAATAGGGATTGTTTCATTCTTCGTACTTTCACTCAAAGTAATATGTGCTTTTTTTCTTGGTGTTTCCAAAGTCATCTAAGGACTTGTGCTCACAACCCCAGTGTCTAATGCAGTACCTGTTATATAGCTAGAACTTAATAAATGCTTGTTGATTGGTGGTTGATCTGTGATCTTAATAAGGATACTCCTTCCACTGACACAGGGAAAACCTTATCTAAATCTTCCTGTAGGATTTTTGCCCATGCTTTTCCATGAATCCTCAAAGAAAATCTATCTGATATGCTGGAAACTTCCCTCGGGCTCTTTCTCTATTTGGTGGATTCCAGTTCAGTGTCTTCCCTTATTCTTACTTCATGACTTACCTACCTATCAAACATATCCTTGATGATAGGAATTTCTCATATTTAGTTATTTACCTATATAATATCTAAAAAACATATCCTTGATGATAGGAATTTCTCATATTTAGTTATTTACCTATATAATATCTAAAAATGCAGAAATAGTAGGTTTGACAGAAGAGAATAGAAAATGAACAGACTGCAGGACTCCAAAAAGATTGACAAATAGCGGGCCCTAGTGTTTCTTAAATTTGGCAATGATAAAAACACAGGTAGGAGGGGCATCAGTGAATTAAAGGCTGTGTTCATTGGTGAACAAGCTTGCTCATCCTTAGGTCCTTCTTCTACATTTCTTTCTGGGTCTGATAGTAGCTGTTGAGGCAAGAACAGTTTGTTCGTAGCGGCAGTGTGTAAGTATTCTTTCTTTTGTTTTTGTGGAAGAAGAGGTAAAAGAAGGGAAAGGGTGTGATGAAAGGGTAGGGAAGTTTTAGGGGTGATGCTAGTATAAGTACACTTACTGTAGACTGGAACCTCTGTGTGGCACTGTTGTTGACATATATTATTTAACTAGGGATGGGTTTAGGGACTGGATCTGTGATTTTACTGACACAAGGGAATTCCTGGATGAGTAAAGTCCCTCAATCAATACAGTTTGGCACTTTCCCTGTAATTTACAGTCTTAGAGGGTTGTCTAGGTGGGATAACTTCAAGGTAAAAAAATTTGACCAGAGACATGCAACCACTACGTAGGACTTGAACTCAGGTTTTCTTGTCTGACCAAGCACTCTGCCTCTCATCATTACTTAACTTTATTTAATTTGGTTAAAGAGAAATAATGCTAACCTTAAACCATTCTCATAGAGATAATACTTGTATAAACTAGCTAACATCACTCAGGAATTTTGAGATCCACGGAAACCGATATAGGATAAATGCTTTAATTATAAAACTTCCACTGAAATAGCTCAAGTGAAAGTGGCTGTAAATAAATCTTTGCATCCAATACCCTTAACAAATATATCAGAATATTTCCCATACTTTAATAGAGTAGGGGTGTACAAGATCATATAGTTCAAGGATTCTTAAGCCATTTTGTGTCACAGATCCCTTCAGCTGCCTGGTAAAGCCTATGGATCCTTTTTTTTTTTTTTTAAAGAATAATATTTTTAAATTCATAAAAGAAAATGCGTAAGATTATAAAGAAGTCAATTACATAGAAAAAAATCAGTTTCCAAAATGTTTTTAAAAACAAATTCAGGGACTGTAAGGTTATGAAAACCTTATCCACTCTAATCCCTTCATTTGAAATTTATTATGAAAACTGGGTCCAAAGAGGTTGTGACTGTCCCAGGATCACATGGCTAGCTAGTGGCCAAAACTAGTTACTAAGTTTTCTGACTTGCTGTCTATTTTCTTTCTGCTACATCACAATGCCTCTTTGATAGAATTCTACTTCAAGTTTTATCTGTGAGCTCATCTCTAGCCAACACTGGGACACTTGAAGGTTGTTTCCATTCTGTGGTCGGGTTGTCTCCTCATGCCGAATTGGCCACAATTAAACTTCTTTTACGATTAAGTGGAAAGAAATTTAAGAGAAGAAAAAGAAATGCCAAATAAATTCATTCCCCTTGCAACTGAAATCTCCTGCCTAAATCCACATACTCTCAAATACTAAACTCTGACCCTGTGAGAAACTCTGTCTTGAATTAGTTATCGGAAAATGAGCACATCCTTAGCATCCAATACAAACCAATGCATGAGAGCAAAAGGTAAAAGGCAGTGGTAATGATGCAGATATCTCTTTTACTTACAGAAAATTTAGAGTTTTCCTAAAGAAACAGAATGCAAGCCCTCTAGAATATATTTAAGGAAACATAATACAAAAAATTCACCAGCAGGGAAAATTAGCCTTACCTTGGCCCTTCTGGCCAGTGAAAAATATCAGATTATCTTGCAGTGCAGAATTATTGTTTGCCAGCTGGAATTTCAGGTGGAATTCATAGTAGAAGCTGATATCTGGAATCCTTGAATAGGCCAGGAATGAAGTGTATCCAAAGGAATCTGTGCCACTGAAACTGGGCTGAGTAATATTAATAGCTGTGGAAAAAAAAACCCAAACCAACCAGTTAAAATAATTTTTTTGTACATTGACTTATAGACATAAATCTAAAACTGGAAGGTTTTATCTGGTCCAGCCCACTCCTTTTGCAGATGAGGAAACTGAGGACTAGGGAGGTTGTAGACAGGTAAGTGGTATAGTGAATAGAGTGCTAGACCTGGGGTCAAAAAAACAGAGTTCAAATCTGACCTCAGATGCTGACTAGCTGTGTGACTCTGGGTAAGTCACTTAAACTTCTGTTTGTTTCAGTTTCCCCAACAGTAAAATGAGGATAAATAAAGCATCTATCTCCCAGGATTGTTCTAAGGATCAAGTAAAATAATATTTGCAAAGCTCTTAGCACAGTACCTGGCACATAGTAGGTACAAGATCAATGCTATTTTAAAAATGATTATTGCTATTAATTTGACTTGCTCAACGTCACACAGAAAAACTCAGAGGCAGGAGTTGGACTGCTTTAGAGCAAAATGAGCCCCATGAATTTCGCCCCCTCCTCATATTCTGGTAATTGAAGTTCAATATAATTGCTTTCCATTATAATATTATATATTTTATCTTACGTACTAAAAACCATTATTCTGAGAAAGTGTCCATAAGCATCAACAGAGTACCAAAAGACTGCCTATAATCTGACAAAAAGGTGAAGAACTTCTGCTTTATAGCCAAGACCCTTCCTGCAGTGCCACAAAGTCTGTTTTCCTAACAGATTTGATGCCTTTATGTCCCTTTTGGTCCCCAAGTGACAGACTTTTTTTTTTTCACAATCAGAATGATGAAAATTCACTTTTGTATCCTATTATTTTACATACCTTTCTAAAGAGTATGTTTTTAAAACTTTCTCCAGCATGCATATTTTTAGAATTTTTGCTTTGATTTTTTTTTTTAAAGAACAGATTGCCAGCAGTCAAAAATATTTCTTGGGCCCTTTGTAAATAGGTCCTGGAATCTTGATGCTCTCACCAAATTTAAAGATGCCTTGGAGCAAACTGCATTTTCTCAATCTTCTACCCTTATGTGAACCAAAACTACAGATCAGAAGCCAGGCCAAAGTCCTAGAAATCAGTTAGTCTGTCAATAAACATTTATTACTTGCTAAGTTCTAGGCAATGTAATAAACAAGGCAATATGAAGAAATGCAAAAGATAGTTCCTGCTCTCAGGGAACTCATAGGCTAATGGGAGAATCTGGAAGATAACATATAAGAAGTTAAAAAACTGGGTGAGAGAGAACCTAGTATGAGGGTATGAAGTAGTTCTCCATCAAGGTTGGAAATGATGAAATGGCTCTCCTGACTTCCCTTCTTCAGTGGAACATTTGGAAGGAGCTTTCCAGCTGCTTATCCTTTACCCTCTCTAATCAGAGGAGAGCAAAGAAATAGGAAGGAAATTGGTCAATTTTCATTGTCTGTGGAATTTGATGCCTGAACTATTTCTTAAAGTAAAAGCCTTTGCTAGAATGAATCATTAACAGTACATGAAACAGTGGATTTCAGTATTTAACACTTAACCTTTGTTTGCCTCAGTTTCCTTATTTGTAAAATGGGGCTAATAAAAGCACTTCCCTCTCAGGGTTGTTGTGAAAGTCAAATGAGCTAAGAATTGTAAAGCGTTTAGCACAGTGCCTGGCACATAATAAGCACTATATAAATGAGGAAGCATTGAGATGAAAATCAGAACAAGCAGCGGATAAAAAGACAAAAAAGAAAAAAATGAAATATTTTCTAACCTCAAGGTCCAGTAGAACTTAACTTATCCCTCAGATCAATGAGAACAAGTTCTATGTAAAGCTAGCAAGTTCTATATTAAGCACGCAATTGCCATGCGGCTTCTCATCTTTTTCCTCCTCTCTAATTATCTTGTTTATTACAACTCGTTTCCTTTTCTTCACTGCTTTGCTAGTTTTCTTTTTACTCCTTTCATGACAGTGGCAGCTGGTTTATTCATTCATTTCAAGATGCCGTTAAATGTAGAGAAAGAGGATTGTTCACCCAGTCTCCTATAACATTTTCTCTGACAAGAGGGCATTTTTAGAAATTCTTTCCTTGGTTGAGTACAATCTAACTGTTGTAGTTGTGGTTGTTTGGGATCTGTGATTTTATTGAGCTGAGAACTTCTGTCGTGATATCTCCCTATGCAAGTACAGATGGGCATCTCATCTGTTAACATACAGTCAATTAATTATTTAATAAGTAGCTCCAATGTTCCAGAAATCTTACTGAAATATACAATCTTTAGAGAGCTTCCAGGGCTATTGAAAGCTTGAGTGACTGACAGATGGTCACATAGCTATAGGAAGGATTTAAAGTCTTCCTAATTAAGAAATAGATTCTTTATTCATTACTCTACATTGGCTCTCCACTTAAAGAATATTTCCTACCTTTGTTATCTCCCTACCATTGTTTACCCCTCAGAAAACAACAATCCGCATAGAAACAATAAAGCTCAAAATGTCATTTAAAAAAATGTTTCTTTCCTTTGTGTTCAAGGTTCATGTATGGATTGGACCATTCATGCCTGCTTATTATCCTTTATTTGGCAAAAGCTGCACTGGCACTCAGGAAAGATAATTTTTGTTATTAGGGAATTTTATAACCATTCTGCCCATTAATCTAGACATATCCAATAATATATCTTTGTACAAAAAGCTGACTATTCCATTTTGCTTTTTTACTCGAGAATCATAAGTTTCAATTTTGGTAAAGGTGTCATAGAAAGAGGTATAAAACTCTTAACTTTCAGAGTTTAAAGTGGGGCATCATGACATATCACTGCCTTTTTATTGCTTTAAAAAACTACAGGAAAAATTATGGTTTACGAACAGGAGGTAGTAAAACTTTCTAAGCCAGGTACTTTATAGGCAGTAGTATAGTGGACGGAGGTTCTAAAGGAAATGAAATGGCCTGGAATTGATGTAGAATAAGATTATGGAAGGTTTGTTCACCTTGGCACAGAAACCAATGAAAGTGAAATTTAATTATATATTATAGTATGATAAAAGACATTTGATTCTTATTCTCTATTAATGCCCAAGTAACCTTCCTAATGTGCTGCTTACATGTTACTTCTCCACTCAGAAATCTTTACTCACTTGCTACTGTTTACCAGGGTAAGGATGAAGTTCTTGACCTTGTCATTCAAGGCCTACTACCTTCAACTAACTACTTTCTAGCCTCATATTACCTGATATTTATTCTTATATTCTATGCTTCAGCCAAAATGGGCTTGTAGGTTCACTGATCTAGAAGAGATCTTAGAATTAGGCCATTTTTCCTGTTTTAATCTTTCTCTTTTATAGATCAGCAGTTTGAAGCTAAGAGAAAAGTTAAGTGACTCACCCATGGTCACACAGGGAGTAAGTGGCAGTGCCAAAATTTAAATTCGTGCTAAAATGACTCCAATCAATCAATCAACAAGCATTTTAAAGCACATGTTATATGCTAGGCATTGGAGATTAAGAAAGAAAGAAAGGAAGGAAGGAAGGAAGGAAGGAAGGAAGGAAAGAAGGAAGGAAGGAAAGAAGGAAGAAGAAAGATTCCCTGACCTCAGGGAGCTTACATTCTGTTGAAGGAGTGGTGATGCTGGAAGAGGCACACATATAAATAGCTAAAATATATTATAAAGCAAAAAAATAATTTTAAAGAATAGTCACTAGCATCTGGAGTGACCAGGAAAGGTCTCATGTAGGGGGTTACAGCTGAAATGAGTAGCTTTTTCCATTATACCATGTTCTGACTATCACATCCTCCAGTCTTCTCTAGCATAGACATTTTTGTTTTCTTCTGCCAATTACGTGATATAATCATGGAGAACTAGCTTAACTCAACTGGCAGAGGCTCCTGACTGGGTTGAATTCAGGGAGATGGATTTTTCAGTCACAGAAGTAGCTCTTGAACTCTACCTTGTAAGGCTGAAAAAGGTTGTGATCTGCTTATGTGAAAGCAATAACCACACTAATGAATTAGAGATTCTTGAAATATTTAAATATTGTAGCATCAAATAGTGTTTTTATTTTTTTAAATGGATGGAGCAAAATGGGCACATTTGTAGGCAACAAGGAAAGAGCCAAGGGAGAGACTGGAAAATAGAAAACAGGATAATTATTTCTGTGCCTTACAGATTCAATCTACCAATCATTCAATAAACATTTATTATCAACTCTATGCTAGGTGGTACAGTGGGATAGAGTGCCAGGTTTGGAGTTGGACATGACTGAAATGACTAAATAACAAAATATGCTAGGCATTATACTAGAGATTATATAAATTTAGAGATCCAATTTAATCTGCATCTTAATTAAAGAGCATTACCAGGAATCCAGAAGTAAATAGAAGGCGTCTCTGAACTAGAGGAAAAGAGCTGTCAAAAGTTTCTTGTGCTTCACTTTGCAGGACACTTGCGAAATCTCTTTTACTCCCACCAGGGTATTATTAACCTAGAATTGGGACATTTGTATTCACTTTTCTGGACCTGTGATTTCATAGGAGTGCTAAAGGGAGCTTCCTCTGTTAATACAGATCAGCTCCTACTTTGCAACATATAATCTTAGTTGCCTGGGAGTCCTTGTTAAATGACTTACCCAGAGTCTATATGTAGAGTCTATATATAAGAGGCAGAGTTTAAATATAAGTTTTTAGGCTTCTGAGGGCAAATTTCTACCCTTTATGAAAAATTGATTCAAAGAAAGCTGGGACAGATCAAATTAAGGGGACTGCTTCATTCCAACCCTGGAAGTACATTCTGACTCTGTGTCCCTCCATATTGGGAAGGATCTCCATTTTGAGGAAAGCACCAAAAGGGGCCATGTCTTTATTCCTTTCTGGGATCCACTCCTGACTTTCCAGACTTTGTGTATATGTCCCTGAACAGATACTTTTTCCTTCCCCCTGGGGCATGATCATGGAATACGAGTTTAACTTAATTGACAGGGCTTTTGACTGAGTTGAATGTTGGGTGATAGATTTTTCAGTCACAGCATCAGTTCCCCAAACCACCCTGTAAGGCAGAGAGGGGCTCTGATCTGCAAATGTGAAAGCAATAACCACATCAAGAAACCAGAGCTCTTCAGACTTACTTTTATTTGTTGTATGCTTCCACTAGAATGGAAATTCTTTGAGGGTGGGGATTGTGGTTTTGCTTGTGTCTGGCACATAGTAAATACATAATGCATATTGTTTACTTTACCGAACTACTAATTTAACCCAGTACTTGCCATTTCCCAGATTCTACCTTGGAAATTTAGAAACTGTATGACTCTTAACTGATCACCACCTCTCTCAGCCTCAGTTTTCTTATCTGAAAAATGATCAGAGTTGTTGTGATGCTTAAATAAAATAATATTAATGCCTTTCAAACATGAAAGTGTGTCAGTATTTCTGATAAGGTATATTTAAACATTTAAAAGCAATTAAGTATTTTATATAGTTAATTTTTATGCAGTTTGTTGCATAAAAATACTTTCCTAATTAGGCAAGGGATGATTTCTTCATAAATTCTACAGGAACAACAGATTAGGTGCTTTGGGGGATGTGGGGACTATTAAATGTTGTTGACAAATTGAGAGATGGAAACTTATAGCAGGGGAGGAGATAGAAGAATTATCTATAAAATTATAGGGTCATCTTAGTATAGGAGCAAATAGTCTGATATTCACAATACTCCTGTGTTAATAAGAAAGTGGTAAATTTCTTGAAGAAAGATTATACACAGTACAACCTTCAACTTGCCTATAAGAGGTGATCAACACCTTCTAAGTTATTGAAAAGGTGGAATTACGAACAATCTATCCTTCAATATGAGTCAAGGGAATGTACAATGAACATAATAAAGATTTACATGAAACAATTAACATTTAAAGTTTCAGTGTAAAAAGGACTAAATTTCAGTTACCTGGAAAATTCATTTCTGTGGACCTTTACAACAATAGCCAACATTTAAGCAATACTTTAAGGTTTGTCAAGCACTTTACACATCCTGTCTCATTTGATCCTCCCAACAAACCTGTAAGGTAAGTGCTATTTTTTACTATTCTTATTTTATAGGCAAGAAAACTCAACTGATAGAGGTTAATCTCAGGGTCACATAACTAGGAAATATCTGAGTCAGAGTTTGAAATGGAATATTTTTTGAACTCAAGTACGGCACTCTAATCATCACCTAGCTTCAGGGAATTTATTAATTCCCTGACAAACCCAGAAAAATGATACTTTATAATACTGAAAAGTAGTAATATCACATTTCTTTTTAAATTAGTCTATGATTTAGGTTGCCCTTTCCCTTCCACTTTTGGGAATTAATAAGGTTTTACTCTATTGGATTCAAGAGCAGAGTTCAAGACGAAAGGCAAGAAGTTTGCAAGAGCATAGTGCCAAGTAAGGGCAAAAAGCCCAGATTCCTCCCATTCAGCTTTGTCATAATCAGCTTCTGCTGGTACACTGGAAGGTATAAATAACCATCTGACTTGGCATCTTAGTTGTCATGAATTATATATGATTAAAGAGCAAATGTAGGCTAATATTTGAAGCTAGTAAGAAGAAAATGTAATGAATGAATGTGATTAGGGTACTTTTATATTTCTATTTTTGAATTAAATTTGTTTTCCAATTAACAAGCATTTATTTTCTCTTCCTCCTGTGCCCCTCTCTTTCCCAACCCTTGAATAAGAAAATCAAAACCCTTGTGTCAAATACCCATAGACAGTGAAATGGGGGCTTGCTTTGCACGTGCCCAAATTACCCAACATGGAGGCAAACTGCTTCTCTGGGTTCCCTTGTCATGTGATTGGCAGTAGCCTCCTTGATTGATCAAACAAGGTATATCTTTTAAACTGTCAGACTGGGACAGTCTTGCTCTCTTTTCCTCTTCTTTTTTGTTCAGTATCCAGAGAAGGTGAAGGTTAACCTTCAGTATAGGGACAATGAACAGAACTTATAAGGTAAAAGGAGGCATACTGTCCTTTCTGCTTTCCTTTATACACTGTGGTTATGAGAAATGGACATGGAGTATTTGTCTTGACCTGTTTCATTTGTCTTTTTTAGTTTTTGGACACAGGTGGTAATATCTACTGAACTTGAGAGTTTGAGCTATGATGACAGAGTCAGAATTCTAAGCTGGATTATTTTAGTCAGCCAGCCTGGCAGAGAAGTTCTGAGAAGCCAAGTGCCTAGAACTCTATCCCAAAGAGCGCTTTGGACTTGGAACTTGGGACTGTTCCAGAGCTGGTTGTATAGTTGTTATTATACCTTTGAAGTAAATTCTTCTTTGGAAAAGCTAACCTGACTATTATATGGTTAAATGAATTTGAGGTACAGTGGGGTACAGAGTCTGGGAACCTTCTTGTACTCTCCTTGAATCTTTGGGCAGTCTCTTGGTACCCATAAGTTTTTCGTTATCACTACGCCCAAATCTCTGTGGTACTTCTCATCCTTGATCCTATCAAAATACCATTCTCCAGGCTACTGGTCACTCCCATCAAGATTCTCCCTAGATTCAATCTGTATTCCCGCCAGGGTACTGGTCATTCCCATCAAGACCTCTGGACATTCCAGGTTGGCCTCCTCTATCAAGACCATCCCTGGCGCCCCAGACTACTTGATGACACCTGGATTTTTCCCTCAGTCTTTTTCTGTATTTAAGTTCCCTCTGGTACCCAAGAAGGTGCTCAGATTCAATCCAGCTCAGACTCTGTCTAGCTGAGATTCTATCTGGCCCTCTTATTAATACAAGCCTTACAAATGCTTAGGTTCCTTAAGAGTCAACTCAGTATGGAGAATCGTTAATAAACTTTGTTTTTCTTTGGCTTTAAGAAGGCTTGTATTGAATCCATTCGAGCAGGACTCGGTATTTTGGGGTCCCTGAAACTCAACAACTCCACTTTGCTTAGGGAAACACCATTGGTGGGACTTAGAGCCAATGACAAACTCTTTAAAGGGTAAGGGTTACATGTAAACTATCTGACCTTCAAGTAGTGGAGGCCAGGGAAGTAAGTAGAAGCAAAACAAATTTCCATATTGGTTGTGTCAAAAAAAAACATGGGTATCATTTTGCAAGTTTAGCCCATCAATTCTCTGTCCCAAGTCATTAATATTATTCTTCCTTAGTCCTCTGAAATCATATTTGATGACTGTGTTTATAGGAAAGTCTTATAAACTTTTATTTTTAAAAATAATTTTTATTAATGTCTTTTGTTCTCTCATCACCTATATTTCCCAGTGCCTGGCATGTAGTAGGTGCTTAATAAATGCTTACTGATTGACTGACTGTATCCTCCCCTCACCTCTTACCCTTATTGTAAGGAAGAGAATCCCCTTCCTTACAATAATTTTAAAAAAGTGGAAATATAAAAAGGACTCACACATCAAAAAACTGACACTGTATGCAGCGATGCATACTTGTGTTTCCCTCCCATTGCTGCAAAGAATAGGTGGGACAAAGGTAGATTCCTATTGTAGGTCTAACGTTTTGTTTATCTGAACCAGGGTCTTCTTATTTCCTTACTGCCTTTCAGCAATTGAGTCTGTATTTGCATTTTTACAATTGTGGCTCTTAGTACTTCAAAGGTTTGTGATTTATTGGTAAAACCCTTTAAGCTTCACTACAGGGCTACTGTACTTCTCGTAGTCAAAAAATTAATCATACTGTATTCAACAGTGTCGAGTGATGAGTCTCTTCCCATTTAGCTAAGTTGTTCCTCTATCAAAAGACATGCAATCTACCACTGGCTCATGCTAAAAGACTCTTGAGCTTGAATAGGATCTTGTCAGAACTTGGTATTTGTTGACACAGCCTTTAGGAACCTTGGATTACTATCATACTTTGATGATTCATGGAGGAAGACATTGGTTACTCAAATTTAAATGCTTTGATCTTTTATCAGCGATCTAGGTTCAATCAACACTTTTATATGTTGATGCCTGTGAATAAGGCATAGAAATAAGAAATAAAGACTTACTTAAAAAGACAAATACATCTTGCAAAACTCCTGCATCAAAAATACTCTAATTCATGTATTTAGAATAGTTTCTCCCTGCTACAGCTACTAGCCTCTGCTCTATCTATAACCATAACTTATATTGCGCAAAATACCATACTACAAATATTAAATTCTTGATTAAAAATGATGGCAAAATGATACTTTTGAATCTGAAAGATTGTTTGTATACATTTCCTCTTAATATCTCACAAAAGTTATAACAAATACATTTTTGAAGAAATTCTTTTAGTCTTAAAAAAAGTACTTGAAAAAGTAAAATATTTCTATACTCTGCTATCCATGTATGTTTCTAAACATTACTCCCCTCCATCATGCAAATACACAAGGCAGACAACTCTGTTCCCCTCCAATTTCTTCTATTTTCTATAGAGCCTACTATATACAAATTATATGGAATGGGTACAAGAGAACAGAATAAGTTAACATCTATTTCTGGCATCTCATTTCCTTTTTGGAGAGGCAGATCAGGGAGATGATATAGACATGATTCACCCAGGTTTTACAAAACAATTAATTAAGCCTCTCATGGAATCCTTGTGGATAAGACAGAGAGATGCATACAGTCACTAGACACTTTGATGTCCAGGGCAGAGACCTTGTTCTGGACACCTTAGCTTATTCAGTTTCAGAGCTCTTGCCCTGGGGCCTCTTCTGGCCCCACTGGGAAGTGCCTCATTTTGTCCAATATTGCATATAGGTTCCAGTAATGCTACACTGTGCCCATTGGTCCTCAGAAGTCTTCTCACCAGCCACCTTGCCAAATATTTTCCAATGCACCCACTTCCTTCAAATCCATTCCAGTTAAACTATTGTAAAATCAGTTCTACCACTGTTCTGAGAGGGTATGTCAATCGACCTTCTATATTTTCTCTCTTCATCATTTTAACTTTCCAAACCAAAACACCCCATCTCTTGTCACCATTCCATTATATGTACTGCCTTTCTTATTAGAATGTAAGTTCCTTCAGCTTTGAAAGTTATATGCTGAACTCATTACATACTTGAAAAATAAACTCTACATATAAAAATATTCAGTTCAGTGTACAAGTCTCTCCTTCAATAATGTATACAGAAATATTCATTTAGTGTATGCCAAGTTCAGAACTAAAAAAGAAAAAAACAAAAGTGTAAGCTCTTTGAGGACAGAGACTGTCTAGGATTTTCTATTTGTATCTCTATCATTTATCAATCACATGATACTTAATAAATAATTCTTTCATTCATCCAGTTATGCATTCATTCATTATCAAGAGCAAACAGCCGTCATTATTGGTTTAAATTCATTTTGAGAGGTCTCCAACAGAGCATTCCAGGCATCTGTCTTGGCCAAACCATTTTACATTTTTGTCAGTACTTAGATTAAATGATAATTGGCAATCTTACAAAATCTGCATGTCATACAAAGCTGAGTAGCATAAAAGACATACTGAGTGAGAGATTCTTGACAGACTAGAACATTAGGACAAAGTTAATGATTTGAAATTTCAGAGATGAATATACTATTGACATCTAGGTGGTGCAGTAGGTAGGCTTCCAGTCAGGAAGACCCTAGTTCATATCTGGTCTTAGACGCTTGCCAGCTGTGTGACTTTGGATTAGTCACTTAACCTCTATTTGTCTCAGTTTTCTCCACTGCGAAATGGGGATGATAATGGCACCTATCTTCCAGTGTTGTCGTGAGAACCAAATGAGATAACAGTTGTGAAGTTCTTAGAGTATCTGACACATAGTTGGCACAATATAAAAGTTAGATATCATTAATATCTTCTGCTAGAATTCACAAAATCAACCTCCCAAGAATAAGATGAGAGAACCATTACTAGAAAACAGTCCATGTGATAAACTCTGGGGGGGGGGTGAATGGACCGTAAGCTTTGTTCTAGACCTTTTTTCTCTACATTCTTCTCTTGACATTCTTACCTCTTTCTGTGGGTTCAAGTATCACTGCTCTCCAGACAACCTCCAGCAATAGATATCCAGCCCTAACTCTCTACTAAGTTCCTGACTCACCTCATTCACTGCTTACAAACTGCCACAAGTGAAATTTAATAAAAAGGTGAACTGAGGCACATTTCTCTGAGTAAGGCAACATTTTATATTCAGGGCCAGTAATCTGAGAATAAGATGGGTCAATGGTTGCCTCAGATTCTACCCTAAAGACACTGAGCAAAAGGGCAACTCCCCTTTTACAGGTTTTCGGGGAGTGCAGAATAATGAACAAACCATCACAAAGATGACGGCAACATGGTTGGCTACGAAGCTGAGGTATGGGGAACATTATGATTAGTTGGAAGCTGAAATGGGGGCTAGCAACGACTCCCCTCTTTCTCTCATGTGATTGTGTTCATGGTTTGAATCTACCTGCAAGATAATGGCCCATACTTCTTTGGATAACAAACCAGACATCCTTGAAGGATAGCTTGGTGGTGCAAAGACATTAGTCCTGACTCCCTTAGAACAAGCAGCATTTCCCAAGGTTAGCAGAATTCCTTGAGGCAACAGTAGAACAGTGATTAGCAAGAGAGCTAGATTTCTAAGCTTAACCCACCCATCAATTGAATTCTAATCTAAGTTCAGAGATGGAGAACCATGATTTAGATAGTTACAGGACAAAAATCAATTAACCATCAATAGGATCAATAAAAATGATATAGAATCAAATTAATCTTTTCAAGTGGAACCTTAAGGCCACAAACCAGAAATGAATCCCTCTTCTCCCACTTCTTTTCAACTTCCTTATTTCTGTTGAGGTCACTGTTTTCAGTCACCAAGAATCATCCTTGACTCTTTTCTATCGACATAGAGAGACAAATCTTGTATATTATGCCCCCTCAACATCTCTCCTGTCTTATCTTCTCTCTATAAACAGGAAAAAACCATACTAGTTTAAGCCCTCATCTCTTCTCATTTGTGGTACTATAATAACTTCCTAGTTAACTTTTCTACTTCCTGTCCCTTCCCTCTCCAATCCACTCTTCCCAGAACTTCAAAAATATTATTAAAGTCCAGGTCTACCCAGGTCACTCAGGAAGCTCCAATGGCTCCCGATTGCCAGTAGGATAGACTACAAACTCCACTGGTATTTAAAATCCTTCATAATCTGGCTCCTGATTTACTGCACATTAATTTTTCTTCAGGAACTCTACATTCCAGTCAGTTTACTACTCCTTACTTACTACTCCTCTTGTGCAATATTCCATTTCCTGTCTCCTTTCTGAAGCACCTAAGTCTGGAGTCTCCTCCCTCCTTACCTCTGCCAATAAGGATCCTGAACTTCTTTTAAGGCTTAGTGCCTCATGAGGCACATTATGCACTCCTAAATTTCTTAAACCTTCTCCTGTAGAAATTACTTTGTATTTATACTAATGCTGTAGGTATATACATTACCTATATACCTGTACATACTTATATCTATATCATCTAAATAGACATCTGTATCCACCTATATCCATATCTATAATGCCCTTTTTTTTCACAAAAATTCATGTTTTCCCCAATAGAATCTAACGCTTTGAGGGCACTTGTATCTCCAGCACTTAGTAGAGAGGCTGTCACATAGTAAACATTTGTTGACTAAGTAGCAGTTCACAGTTATATAATATGTCATAGTTTACAAAGTTCCTTCCTGATAACAACCCTTTGAGGAAAGCAGTTCACGTATTAACTGAGGCTCAAACAGTTTAAGTAACTTATTGTTGGTCGCACAGCTAGGTTTGGGTCAGAGGTAGGTTGTAAAATGAAGACCCTTTGGTACCAAGTCCAATGCTTCTGTTTATCATGATGCCTCTGGGAAAAAAACTGATTTAGCAAGGTTCTCCTAGGCTAAAAAACTTAGTCAACATGATAGGATAAGAGTTTTATTTTACCTTTGGATACATATCCCTATAGAAGGTATGGACATCCTCAATGAAGTATCCTGAGCCTGGCTGGGAGCTTAAGTTTAAGACAGGAATGAAATAAAATGCTCATAGAACATCTCACAACAAAAGGAGGGTATTTTAGCCATAGTACAGGGAGGATATTAATCAAAGATACAGCATATGATTCAGCTCAATATAACTTTCCTGTCCTAGACAGTCCAAAGACAGTTCAAGGCTTTTTGTATGAAGTATGTTAGGAAGATAAATCAATGCCTCAAGATTTTAATCCCCAAACCAATTAACTATGGAGGATGATTTCTATAACTTTTAATGAAAAACTAGACTAGACTGTGCTGGGGAGGACCTTAAAATCTTTCTTCTTTTATACCACTGAGACAACATTTAGATGACTTCGATGACTGCTGGCATATCCTTGGTGGGAAATATGTTTGCCTTAGGTACTCAGTGATCCACCAATGAATTTGAAGTCAGAGGACTTGAGTTTAAATTTCACCTATGCTAATTAGTAATTCAGCAAGTCACTTAGCCTCTCTAGGTCTCAGTTTTCCTCATCTGTAAAATGAGAAGTGAGATTAAGTTAGTGATGTTTCAAACTGAAATGAGATCCATTAGGCCATAATAAGATTCCTTGTTAGCCACATATTGCCTTACAAAATCTCATATTAGTATTATCTATGCTCTATTATATTTTTATTTATTTTTGTTAAATATTTCCTAATTATATTTTAATCTGGTTCAGGAAGCACATGAGAGACTTGTGGCAGCTAGTGTGTTTGATTAATTCTAAGGTTCCTTCTCACTCTAAAGGTATTCTTCTATGATTTCACCAAGGAGGAATGTTTGGGTTATGCTTATTACAAATCTCTAAAATAGCAATAAACATTTAATTTATAAGGATAGATAGTTAAGCTTTATGTAGGAATATACATCTTCAAAATTATGAAGGTGTTGGCTTCTCTGCCTCCCTTTCCCTTTGTGATTCCAGAGCAAACACTTTTCTTACATCTTTAGTAATTAAGCATGCTCCACAGACTAGGATAGTGTAAGATAGAACTTTGGCTCCCACAAAAATGCAACTGGTTATAAAACTCCGCTCTTTAAGATCATTCCTATTTGCTGAGGGACTACTATATATGATTATTCTTATTTAGAAATGAGAAAAAGGCAGCACACCAGAATGATTCTTCTTTAAAGGAGACAGAAAATAGCCACCTCTGAGATAATGTTAGCAAACAGTAATAGAATATAAAGGATAGAGAAAGAAAGAGCAGAAAACATGCAACCTTCTGTTCCTCCTGATTCAGGATGAAGACATTCAATAAATAAATAAAATAAAGATCTCTTGTCAAATGGAGGTACAGTATTAAATTCACCCAGAGGTGAAAACATGAAATAAATATGAGCAGCTGGCTGCCAAATTTCGCCCATATTGAATCACTCAAAGATTTTCTGTAGAGATGATCTAATTCCTGTCAGTCACACTTCATCAGCTCACCTAAGTTTTCTTTAATAATGAGCTGGGTAAAGAGCAGTTTTCATTTGCATGGAGATGGGAAAACCCAGGAGGAAGAATGGATATATTTTCAGACTGCCAGCACGCCCACCCGTGAAAAGGGCAAATGACCACAGGGCGAAGCATTATAAACTTTATTAAGATGTATAATTCTTAGAAATTAGTGGCAGCTTCTGGATTTCAAAGGAATTGCTTTAACTCTGAAAAACTGATAGATAATTTTTATTAACTGTGAGGAGGGAAAGAGCATATATGCCATATAGTTGGTAGTCATATAACGTTTACAGTGCAAAGCATTTGAATGTACATTATTTCACACAAGCCTCATAACAATTCTGTGAAGGGAGTACTGAAAGAATAATTATTAACCCCTTTGTACCTGTCAAGATATGCCCCAAATGAATTGACTAAATTGAATTGACTAAATTCTTGATGCTGAAGTCTGTGGGACTTACATTGTAACATCTGAACTAAATGGCACAGTAAATCAACAAATATGTATTTTCAAGCCATTCATCAACTTCCTGCAGTTTTATGGGTTTATATAACTCTATAATGTGTTTATTAGGAGGTTAAATACTCTGATTCTCAAGAAAATCCAGAAGTCCAAAGTAATAGGTCTTGGAAAAGCATTTTCATGAACAGATGTGCTTTCAACTATGTTTATGATTAAAAAGGAAGTGTGGCACATCCAAGAGAGTGATGCATCTGGATTCAAAGCAGCTGCTTCTGCTCATTACCACTGTGATCTTGGACAAGATATTCAATCTCCCTGGACCTCTCTGTCCACTAGGAAAATAAGTAGCTTGGACCCAATGACCTCAGAGGTCCCTTCCAGTTCTATATCTATGTTGTTATATTTTTTTAATACTTGAATTGTTCTGAGCCAGTAGGTTTATTAGAACCAACTCTCAGAAGTACAAACTCTAAAGAAAAGTGATGGATTACCTAATCCAGTTTTATGGACATTATTTATTGTTATTATTTACTGTTTTTTTTTGAGAGGGGAAGCGAGACAAATGGAGTTAAATGATTTGTTCAAGGTCACACAGCTAGTATGAGTCAAGTGTCTGAGGTTAGATTTGAACTTGGATCCTCCTAACTCCAAGGACATTGCACTATTCACTGAGCCAGCTAGCTGCCCCTACAGACAGATTTTCTTAAGTTTATTAGCCCACGTTAATTTTTTTTATAGCTACAGAGATGTGAAAAGCTCCCTAGCTACTTCTATATTTACCACACTCATAAACTTGAGATTTCTAGTGCTAGTGAGCATCAATATACCTAAAGTAGGTTATATCAAAAAAAGGTACAGTATTCAGAATGAGTGAAGTGAGTCCTTTGTCCTCATCAGAACTCATCTGGAGTACTGGCTAGTTCTAACTATCACATTTTAGGAAAGGTATTTATAAGCTGGAGTGAGTGGAGAAGATGGAAAACAGGATAGTGAAGGAGCTGGGAAAATGCCATATAATCTGCAGAAGAAAACAGGAGCATTTAGATAGGAGAGGAGGAGACCCGGGCAACGTGGACCAGAAAAAAGACTGGATTGGGAGACAAAGCACCTGGGTTCAAATCCCACCCCTGCAATTTAGTTCCTTTTTGAGCTTGAGTAAAACCTCTTTGGGCCTTGGTTTCCTCATCTTTAAAATGAAGGACTTGGACTAGATGTCCTCTTAGTTGTCTTTCTAGACTTACTTCTACCATCAATGATTTATGCACTTTCTTATATTATTTGAAAAATTGTCATATGGAAGTAGAATTAGACATGCAGTATTTGGTTCTAGTAGGTAGATCTAGGAACAACGAGTAGAGATAATAGAAGAATCATATTTAGGACTGAAGTAAGGAAAACTTTCTAATAATCACAGTTATCTAAAAGTACAATAGATTGCCTCAGGGGGTAGTGAATTCCCTCTTATTAGAGGTTGTCAAGTGATAGATGTTTAGCCATTGGCCAGGAATGTTATAGAGGGGATTCCTTTTTAGATGTCGGTTGGACAGGTCCTTGACAACTCTGAGATTTAATGAGCATAGTAGTAGTATTGTGGGCATATATCAAACTGTAACTAAAATTCTACCTTACATGCATTTCATGCAAATCTAACTTGATGTATCCTGTTGTATGCCTTAGACATGTGGAAAAATTCATTTAATCATTCATTTAGAAGCATTCATTAAGCTTCTCCTATGTATGAGGCATGGGAGAGATGAAAAAAAGGGAAATGACTCCTGCCTTTGAGCAACTTACATATTGTAGTATTGATGTAATCTAGCTTCACAGGATATTATCAAAACACAGATACATGACAAGGACTTCTGAACTCACCAGAAAGCCTATTTATAGATAATGCTTAATAAGAAATAAATGAGATGATATATGTTTCTTGTTTCACAGCTGGGTAGCAAAGTGTTTGGAACATTAGACTTGGAGTTAACAATCCCTGAATTCATATTCTATCTCAAACAATTACTAGTTGTATGACCCTGGGCAAATTACTTCACCTCTCTCTGCCTCAGTTTCCTCATCTACAAAATGGGTATAATAAGAGTAACTACCTCCCAGGGTCATTGTGATGATCACATGAGATGTTTCTAAAGTGCTTTATAAACCTTACAATGCTACATAATGATGATGATTAAAGCTAACATTTGTGTAGCACTCACTATGTGCTAGGCACTGTGCTAAGTACTTTACAATGATTGTCTCACTGGTCCTCCCAACAATTCTGGGAGGTAGCTTTATTATTTCTATCATCATTATTCCCATTTTATAGTTGAGGATGCTGAATCTGATATATAAAACACACACACACACACACACACACACACACACACACACACATATATATATATGTATATATATATATACATATATATATATATATATGCTGTCATCATTGTCATCATTATCCCAGTTCACCATTTACCCAGGACATCCTGCCATTCACTTTTGTGTGCTTACTCTATGACTCTCCCCCATCCCACCCCCTACACTTTTTACCTCTTGCATAGAATTTAGTGCCATTGCTATGGGAAAAGGTGTGCAGGCAAATTTCCTTTGGGTTCACTCATTATTTAATAGATCTTTAAATCTTCTTCCCTGGAAACCACTTCCCTCTAAGTCTTCTTTTTGACTGAAGAGACTATCTCAATTTTTGTTTTGTATCTTAGGCACTTGACATGGTATCTAGCACACAGTAAATGTTTAACATACAATTTTTCATTGATGCTTTCATTCAGTATCAGTTTAATACAAATACATGCATGAAAAATAAAGAATTCATTGTGTCTCCTAATGTTTCTAAAAATCTGGCTTTTTGTTGTTATGGAGATAAAACATGAGATGATGTTTTCACTTTGGGACTCGACATAGGTTATAGCCTATATGAAGAAGAAAAGAAAAACTTAGGGAGAACGTTGATAAGAAGAAGAAAATTATTTTGACAAGTGATGTAGGTTATGGAGAAGACCTAGATTATGAGTTTGGAGAAAGCATCTGTGTACTGTGAGATTGGGGAAAACATCTACAGCTTAGAAAAGTAACCTCTGAGATGGTGAAAACTGAGTTACAAGGTTATATAGAGATCTTATGCTATGTTTTTGTTCTCCTCTTTACTGGTAATAAAAAGATGAGACTGACTGATTCTATCTTGAAGGAGACCTCAGCTATCTTAGAAATTTCTGGCCCAAACAGGCTATTCTGATGAGATTAACCATAGAAGAAATATTATTCAACTGGAACAAATGTGATCTTTGGCAGCTCCTGGAACCCAAAGGTTAACATACTGTAGCCCCAAAGTTAACACATTTTCCCTATTTCTGTTCTACCCATTTTGCTTCTGGTTGACTGTGTACTCCAAATGGGTCTTGAAAAGCTGTAAAAATCTAAGCTATACTTTAAGAAACTAAAGCTGCTACTTGCTCAAGGAATCTCCATTAATGCACTAATCAATTCTTTATGCTTTTAGTTTGGCCTCATATCTTTGACTCATAGTCATTGGACTCTCACTTCTATTTATGTATCTTCTAAGAGATCAAGAGAATTCCCCAATAGGAAGGGTGGTGGATTGCTGCAGTGGGCTAAGCCAATAAGGTGTTCCTACTATGTCTGGCACCAGTATGGTGAGTGCCTATGGGGAGACCATCAGGTTGGAGGAGTGGTGAACCAGCTCAGGTCAGAAATGGAGCAGGCCAAAGTTTCCATGCTGATCAGTAACGGGATCCAGCTCATAGGTAACTGCTGAATTTCCAGTTTGGATGAGATTGGGAGATCCATTATCTAATAAAAAAGAGAAGGCAAGTAGAACTGGCTAAATATATTCAGATGAAATCAGTGCTGGAGGAGACAATTAAAAATCACTCAGGAATTAATTCTCAACATTTTTCAAATTGAAGGAGATTCTAAAATAAAGGAAAAAGAACATAAAAGGTGTTTTCATCTAAAAAGAGAGGAGGTGAGACTATATTGGCAATTATAGGATCATATGACCAGTTTTGCATCTCTACAAATTCTTTATAAGAATGATTTATGCATATATCAAAAAGTTCCTCTTCAACAAAATATATGAGACCATAGGTAAGGTAATAATGAATATATTTCAAATAGCAGAACATATTTTTTTACAGTCACGCAATTGATGGAGGACTATAGAGACTCTAAGCTTTCACTGTGCTTGTTTGTTGATTTTAAGGAAGCATTTGCCTTGGTAGTATAGAATTGTCAATAAGCTGCTAAGTGCTGATATCATGTCAAATGTCAAATGGAAAAGAAATATAGTACAGAGGGGGAACATTGGATTCTGAATCAGAGAACCTGAATTTGAAACCTGACTTTACCTGTGTGAATATGACCAAGTCATTTAACTTTCTGGGACTTAGTTTCCTCATCTGTAAAATGAGAGTATTGGACTAGATGACTTTCAAGGTTTCTTGCAGTTCTAAAATGAAGCTAGATATTCAACAAATGAGGTTGCTAAGGCCACTTAAAATAGCCTCTGTATGGGCTACATGAAAAAAAGCTACCTATTTAGATGGTGGTTTCTTCAAATCCTCTTTTTCATAGATGTAATGACTGCACGAAGTCCCACTACAAAGTTTCTCTTCAGTGAAATCTATAGTTAATAGTCACTGTTGTTACAGAAACAATCAGCACCATGGCTGGGGCTAGCAGAACCTGTCACATGACTATTTTTATGACATTGGACATACTCTTAATATCTTTCTTTAACAAATGAAAATGGAAAGGGATACTAATCAACTAAGTATTGCCAGAAATAATTTTCCTGATAGTAGCAATTCAGTAACACGTACACCAAACATTAGCCATTCAGTTAAGGTAATATGATATGCCCATTGATTGCGTCTTATAATATCACTTTGTAAGATGAAAGTGGGAGTAAGAGAATTATATCTATCCATGTGTCTACAGCAAAAAGTAGTTGGGAAACAAAACAGAATGAAGTGGCTACTGGAAAGGGAGAGATTTTTTCTGAAAAGACCAAAAGGACAAGTTGGAAGTGAAGATCATCCTTGCCCAAAGTGACATGGCATGGCATAGTAGAGAGAGATCTTGGTATGAGAAGACATGGGTTCAATCCCAATAGACTTAGTTCCTATATAACCTAGTTAGTCCCTACCCTTTCTCGGCCTCATTTAGTGGAAATAATGATAGCACCTACCTCAAATTAGACAGTATGTAAAATGTTCCTTGCAAAATTTAAAGCACTATATAAAAGGAGTGTTTAGCTATGCCTTCAATGCTATCCTGTCATTCTGGCACTTGGGCAATTTCATTTCAATATGTTAAAAACTTTGTAGAATTTGCAAAGGAAAATCTACTTAATTAGGAAGGGAATCACATTTTATTTTCTCACCATTAAAATGCTGACATAAAGTACCTTTATTAGATCAGAATCTGCCATATTACATGGAGTATTATGTACAATTAAGCAAGGCTCTTTAAAGAGTATGATTTAGATCACTAGGTAAAAAAAGGGTAAATTACTCTCACAGTAATTCAAATGCTATGTCACTTTCCTTACCCTTAAAACACTTCTCTAAGTTTCCCATTTATAATCAGGGAAAAACTTAATCCCTTGGCAAAGAATTAATCCCATTGATTCATACTTTGCAGTTGTTATTTGTCTATCAGAATTGAAGAATTTTTTTTTAAAAGAGCAATTAACCAAAACTTATTTTAGTGGATTTTTAGGACGCTTTATTATGTTCTTTTATGATTCATGGCTACAAGTACCTCTCTGATGTGTAAAGGTCACCCTTGCTTATCCTGGCAGGCCCTATTAAGAAGAAAAGGCTTTGAATTTTGTCCCAGGAGGTTTTTTATTCAAGAATCTAAGTGTACAGACCCTCAGCACCAGAGGTGAGAGTGACTTTTTTTTTTTGACAGGGAGAGGTACTTAAGAACAACTCATGAAAATCAAATTTATAAGAATACAAGTCATTTCCCAATTGATAAATGGTCAAAGGATATGAACAGGCTAGTTTTCAGATGAAGAATTTAAAGTTGTCTAGAATCATAGGAAAAAATGCTCTAAATCACTATTGATTAGAGAAATGCAAATCAAAACAATTCTTAGATACCACATCACACCTGTCAGATTGGCTAACTTGACAAAACAGGAAAATGATAAATGTTGGAGAAGATGTGGGGAAATTGGAACAGTAATGAATTGTAGATGGAGCTGTGAGCTGATCCAACCATTCTGGAGAGCAATTTGAAACTGTGCCCAAAGGGTTGTAAAACTGTGCATAACATTTGATCCAGTAGTAGCACTTCTAGGGTTGTATCCCAAAGAGATCATAAAAACAGGAAAAGAACTCATATGTACAAAACTATTTATAGCAGCTCTTTTTGTGATGGCCAAGAACTGGAAATTGAGGGAATGTCTATCAAATGGGGAATGGCTGAACAAATTGCTATCTGAATGTAATGGAATACTATTGCGCTGTAAGAAATGATGAGCAGGTGGACTTTAGAAAAACTGATGCTGAATGAAATGAGCAGGAATAAAACATTGTACACAGTAGCAGCCACATTGTGCAATGATTGACTCTGATAGACTTAGCCCTTCTCAGCAATGCAAAGACCTAAAACAATTCCAAAAGACTCATGATGGAAAATATCATTTGTGTCCAGAGAAAGAAATATGGGGTCTGAATGCTGATTGAGGCATTCTATTTCCTCTCTTTTTTTATTTTGTTTTTTCTTTCTCGTGGTTTCTCCCATTCATTTTAATCCTTCTATAAAATATCACTAATGAGAAAACGTGTTTAATAAGAATGTATATGTTGAGCCTATATTGGATTGCATGCCATTTTTGGGAGTGGGGAGGGGAGGGAGGCAGAGAAAACTTATGGAAGTGAATATTGAAAACTAAAAATAAGTAAATTTATATATAAAAAAGAACAACTTGTGAAGTCCTTATGCTAAATTGAGGATGAGATGCATCCTATAATGGGGAAGGAAATATCCAAACCAACAAAAGCATGGATCTTTTGATTACTGACTTTTGCAGAACTGCCAATAAAGACAGGACAAAACCATAGATCTAGATTTCTAAAGGATTTCAGAGGCCATATGGTATAATCCTCTCATTTTAAAGATGAGAAAACTGAGATCCCAGGAAGTTAAATGACTTGTCCAAGTTCACATAGGTGGTATCAGAAATAGAATTTGAATACAGTTACTTTGATTCTAGAGTCAGTTCCCTTTCTTCTGAATCATGATAATTAACTTGTCCATGGTCATACGACCAGTAAGTGTCAGAAGTAGATTTGAATTGAGAGTTTCCCAACTCTAAGTCCCTTTCCTATCCACTCGACCACACTGTTTCTCAATTGATACTGTTATCTCATCTCAGTTGTTGACAGTTGTGTGACGCAGTGGATAGAGCCCTGAACTTGGAATCAGGAAGACAACTTTATAAATTCAGATACTTATTAGCTGTGTGTCCCTGGGCAAGTCATTTAACCCTGTTTGCCTCAGTTTGTCATCTATAAAATGAGTTGTAGAAGGAAATGTCAAGTCACTCCAGTATTTTTGGCAAAAACAAAACAAAACAAAAAACAACCACCCAAAACAGAGTCATGGAGAATCAGATACTACTTAAATGATTGAACAACACCTCACCTGTGACTCTAAGAATTCATTTTCCTCATTTGCTTTGAAATGCCATATATTTAACACATAATTATTTAATAATTAGATATAATAAATTAATCAAGCAAATATTTATTGAGCATCCCACTATGCATCAAGGACTGTGCCCACTGTTAGGGATATGAAGACAATGGTGAATTAGTCTCTGTCCTATTACATTGTAATAGAGGAGACAACACAAACACATACAAATAAATAGAGATTATATGCAAAATGAATGAAAGATTATTTTGAGAGAGAGAAGGCATTAGCAGCTGGGGAATGAGATCAACAAAAGTGTCATGAAAAAGGTCAAAGCAATTAATCAATAAAAAAAGGTTGGGAAGGGGGCTGAAAACTGAGTTTTGAAGGAAATCAGAGATCCCAAGAAGTGGATATAAGGGAAAGGATTCGAAGTATGGGAAACAGTCAGTGCAAATCACAAAGACGAGAGATAGTAAGGGGAGGGAGGAAAAGACATTTGCATTGAGTCCATAGAAGAAACATACTAATTCTCTGCTCTCACTTACCCAATCTTGGTGGTGCAATTTCAATGACTTAATTTTTGTCTATTTCAGTTTCATCAGCTATAAAATGGGGGAAATTAATTCCCATTTTCCTCTGATAATGTGGGACTGTAAACCAACCATTGTTAGAATTTGCTTAAAAGATATTCATTAATTCAGTGGATGCAGATGTTAAGGGAACTCAGAGTTGACTCAGCTGTAGTATCATCTTCACATCACTCTGGAGTATGGAGAGGTAGGAAAGAAAAAGGGCAATTTGTTATTCTACCTTCAATATTCAAGAATGCTTTGTGTTACATTTATTACAATTTTTAATAAGTTGTGTATCTTGGGGATAGGATAGTTTCTAAGTTTGATCTTAGAACTAGAAATAGGCTTAGTCTAGGGGATTTCTTCTATCAGTTTATATTTAGACTTCACTTAATATACCCATAAATTGAGAGGCTTTTGTGTCTAAAGTGTTCTAAAGTTCTTCCATTTTAACAGAGCAGTCACTAAGTAACCCAAAATGGGTTTGAACACTTCAGGCCATCAGTTTGCAGCCTAGGAAGTTGCATCACTTTCTTGTCCAGAAATGGGAATATGTTTGTCCAAACTTTCCACTATTTAACTTCACTGATTTCTGATAAGTTCAGTAGCTTAAAACTCAGGCTCACTTAAAAAGTAACCATGCTCATTCCTCTTGAGAGGTCCCACATTCAAAGACCCATTCATAATTCAAAGATAGAGTATGTTGCAGTGAAAAGAGGACTAGACTTGGAGTCAGAAATTTGAACCTACAAGTAAACTGTTACACGACTGAAAATTTGGTCAAGGCTTTCTGAGCCTTAGTTTCCACGTCTGTACAATGGGGAAAGGAATACTTATACTACCATACTCACCATGTTGTATTACCTTTAAAAACTGTAATAAAAGATTTTGTTGATATTAAACTGATATGTAACATACCAGATGTAAAATTGATGGAAGAAAAAGAAAATGACATGAATTAAAGAATAAGTAAATTCTTACTATGTGCAAAGCATAACATTATATACAAATTAATTTACATTTATAAAATATGAAATTATTAAACATAGGGTTAAGAACCTAAAATATATTAAAATATAGTAGATCCTGTTGGGCAGATGTTGAACTGATATTAATGTAGATGATTGGGAAGAAACCAAAATCATCAAGGGTCAAAAAATGGAAGTCTGAACACAGTTTTAAGAAGTTCTCTTGGTGCTGATTACACTTCTACTTAATATCTTTGAATGCTTGCATTTGGCTGCTTAAAAAAATGCCCCTTTGGAGTTTGTTGTCAACAAGGTACTCAAGCTAAACTGGGAAGGTGACAGTCTCAGAACCATAGTGGAACAACAAACACTCTTCCAAATTATAAATTTTCTTCTTATGATGTTGGGTATCCACTGATCTGTAGCTGTGCTGGCATCCAAGAATCCCATGGAAGTATGAGGTGTGGGCATGCATAGCTAGTTAAAAATAAGCACTAGGTTTCTTATTGACTCAGCTTGACTTGCTAGAACCAGCAGTGTTCCATTTTAAGCTTGATTGAATCCTGGCCTAAATTCCATAGATTCCTTCTGTTAAAGTTTAGTCAATAGAGTTTGGCCATGTTTATCCATCTCACAAGATCATATATTTTATAGCTGGAAGGGGCCATGAACATCATCTAGTCTGCCCCTTTCATTTTTAGAGGAGGAAATTGAGACCCAGAGAGTTCAAGTAATTTAAGTTCACTCAGCTAGTAAGTAGATCTGGTGCTCCATTAAACTAGATGATCAGCCTTTGCTTTTGTGTTAATTACCAACACTGTTTTGATTCTGACTTCAGATGATCATGTTCCACCTTCTCCTTAATGAACAAACAGATTAGTGTTTCACTTGAAGTTTTTTGGAGTCAGTGTAATAAATGAGGAAGAATTCATTTTACTCAATTACTTAAATCATTGTAATGTTAATTAAAGATCTTTCCCACCCATTAATAGGCCTCATATACCTTTTGTTAATTTCTAATGAGACATTGGGTCGTAGATACTCAGAGGTGAGGTTTTACTTTTGACTTAGTTTCTGGAAGAAGGTTCATGTGCTAGATGAGACTGAGTAGCCATTAAGAAGTCAGATGTTGGCGCTTCTCTCTGATAACGATGTATATGTTGCCTATGGTCAGACACTTGAAAGCCCGGTCTGTTGGTCTTTTTGTGTGTAATTTCTGGTTTTATTTTCTTTGAAGTTCAGGGTGCTGATTTTTGCCCCTGACCTAAGTGAATGATATATGTGCTTGATTAAAGTGATTGTTGACCCCTTAAAAAGTTGCTTCTCTCTTAGAAAAGCAAATCTAAGAACCTGTACAGCAGGCCCTCTTGTGTATGCTGGGGTGCTTACTGCTACAATAATCAGTGGAAATACTTCCATTCATGCTCATAAAAATTCCTTTTCATGCTATATAATTGTTATTCTACAAATCTTGCATAGAAGAATCACCTAACATATAGGAACACTTTCTCTAATAATCTTAATAATGTGAGAACTATACTTCAATTTTCCATATGTTAACATCCATTTTTACTATATGAGTCAATTTTCTGGTCATAGATGGCCTTGATGATATTTTTGATGTCACTTCTCACATGCAAATCATCTTTGATAATATGCTACAGCCCATTTTTCAGGTTTTTGGCAGCAGGTAATTTTAACTTTTCTTATTCATATCCACATATAATTACTAGGGAAATATTGATATTAAAGACATGGAATTTTGTGGTTGTAATCAGTGTGAGATCAGCAGAAGGATGGGGAATATTACAAAAGGTAATTCAAACAGATTTCCTTCTATTCAACTTTGGGTCCAGCCTATTGCCCCCTGCAGTGCCTACTCAAGATACTTATTTGTCTGCTTATCTATCCATCCATATATCCATAAAATAACAATGAGGAGTCCATCATGTCATAGTCTAATAATATATGATTTCAGTGACTTTATTTTTCCAAAGTGGATAATAGATCAACTTTTTTTTTTTAATGACAGTTTCACTGAAGAAGCTATGTAGTATACCTTGGCTTAATGCAATTAGTAAAATGGCAGTGGCAATTTGGAGAGCATTGAAGAACTTCAGGGTTTTTATCCCTTTTTTTTTTTGGTTTGGATTCTATGAATAACACCTTCCATGACACTGGAAAACATTTCATGTGAACACATGGTTTTCTGTTTTACACTCTGTATGGTATCAAAACACAGCAAATGGTAGAACAAAGTTAGATCTATAGTCATATGCCAGAACCTTTTGTAGTGAGAGAGAGAGAGAGAGAGAGAGAGAGAGAGAGAGAGAGAGTGTGTGTGTGTGTGTGTGTGTATGTAAGATACACTGAAGTAGGCTTATAGGAGTGCATATTGCTGTATTCAGTCAGATACTTTTACAAAATCAATAAACATTATAACAGGAAGTTATATTTTCAATACTTCTTACTTTGTAGTGTGACCAGAAAGATGTGGTCTACTTTTTTTTCTCCAATTCTTTGCCACCACAAAAAGTGCTGCTATAAATATTTTTACTGCATATGGAGCCTTTCTTTTTATTACTGACCTCCTCTGGGTTTTTTATTTCTTGATCCTGAACTACATTTTCAAACATAATATTTTTCCTACACTACTGTAATCACTTTCACATTGAAGTGACCAAGTACCAAGGGATATGTGGTCTTTTCTTTTGGAGTATTTCATTAAATTCTTCATAGAATTTCTCTACTGGATGTCAACACTTATCTTCAGGGCTTCTGGTTTCTTTACATTCATAGTGAACTTTGCAAAGCAAGATAATTAAGTATCTCATGGAATGATTTTTCTTGTCTTTGGATTAAGGATGAAACTCATGCATGACATTTACTCCCTTTTTTGAAGAGAGAAGTTTCAATCCAACATTGTAGTTAACTATAACTTCATGTTTTGTAGTTTCATTTTTAGAGAGAATATCAGTAAGGATTTCATTCAATTCCTCTAACAATGAATCAATTCTGTGGTGATCAACATAGTTCTAGAGTTGAAAGGGAACGTAGTTCTCAATCAATCTCTTTCATTTTTTCAGATGAAACTGAGACTCAGAGAAGTGAAGTAGACTAACGCAGTAGTTTGAAAGAGTTGGGATTCAGACTCAAATCTAGCCAGTGATGACATATGAAGAGTACTGGTAATTCGTTTAATGCATGAAAAGGTTCTGGGAACCATGTGACTTTAATTGCCTTCTAATGCCTTTTCTAGTCATTGTCTCTGCAGAATCAGGTTGGCTGCACAAGGTTGTTGGGCCATTTGGTGTGTCATTTTGGCTCACATGATTCATGACCTTGTAATCAACTTCTGTTGATGATCCTTAGCTGGGATAGTCCTTAGAAAGTAGACACCTATTGTTACTGACTCCTGACATGAAGCCTTCCCAGATTGGTAGAAGCTGCCAAAATTCATGCTACACTGACAAAGCCTTTGAGAAGGAAAGAGTATGAATCACCTGATAACAATAAATAATTGAATTGACTTGTCAAAATAGCAGAGCTGATGTAGAATTATTTCCAGGTTCTTATTTCATGTAATATTCAAAAAATTAGAGGACCTATAATTCTTTTTTTAAAAAAAATAATTGGCACGTTCAAATTCCTTTATTGTTTTCATGTTTGATTTTTCCCTATATACCATTTCCCCCCTCTTAATATTATTTTTTTCAATTACATGTTAAGTTTTCAACATTCACTTTTATAAGATTTGGGTTCCAATTTTTTCCATCCTTCCCTCCTCATCAAGACAATAAGCGACCTAATATAGGTTATACATGTACAATCATATTAATCATATTTTCACATTAGTCATATTGTGAAAGAAGAATCAGAATAAGAGGGAAAAACCATGAGAAAAAAAAAACAACAAAAAAAAGTGAAAATAGTATGCTTTGATCTGTATTCAAACTCCATAGTTCTTTCTCTGGAGATGGATAGTATTTTCCCATGATCATTCTTTTGAAATTGTCTTGGATCTTTGAATTGCTGAAAAGAACTGTCTATCACAGTTGATCATCGCACAATATTGCTGTTACTGTGTATAATGTTCTCCTGGTTCTGCTCACTTTACCCAGTACCAATTCATGTACATATTTCCAGGATTTTCTGAAATCTGCCAGCTTATCATTTCTTATAACACAATAACATTCCATTGCTTTTTCATAGACCATAACTTGTACCACCATTCCCCAATTAATAGATATCCCCTCAATTTCCAAAGGCCAAGATTTCCCATTGCATCCTGAGCCTTCTCCAATAGTCCTAAACCATATCTGGATACTGGACCCAGATGGCTCTGGAGGAGAAAGTGAGGCTGGTGATTTTGCATAGCCTCACTCACTTAAATCCAAATAACTTGCATATCCCTGATGTCATAGTCTTGTTCAGAATGAAGAATGGTAACCTCTGTGAGTAGAGAAACAGCTGGCCACTAGGGACTAAGCTTCAAGTTGGGCAAAATGACTCCTTCCTGACCGACTTCTTTCCCTTTCTCTTTCCCTTTCCCTTTCCATTTCCCTTTCCCTTTCCCTTTCCCTTCCTTCCTTCCTTCCTTCCTTCCTTCCTCTCTTCTCTCCACATAGGCTATCACAACCTTACCTGATGGTGCTCTGCTCAACGGGAATGTAAATTTTAATCTCTGGAACTATTTTCTTTTCTTTTGCTTTTTTCGCTTAAAGACCAGCCTTAGTCCCAAATCACTCTGGTCCCAGACCAAGCCCTACTTGGTCACTTCTTGGACCCTGGTTGGCTCAGAATGAATGTAAATAACAATTGTTTCTGTTTTGACCTGAGGGTCTTCACCTCCCAGATCTCTCTTTCTCTCTCTTTTTTAAAAGAGGCCATTCTTTGCCTCATTTTTTAAAGCCTTAATCATTGAAGTCAAACTGAGACTTGTTAAAGACCTCAGTTTGAAAAGACCAAGGTCCTCCACTGCATCCTGGGCCACCTCCAGTTGTCCTGATCCATATCTGGCCACTGGACACACATGGTTCCAGAGAAGAAAAGTGTGGCTGATGACTTTGCACAGCTCCCACTCACTTAAATACAATTCACTTGCATGTCATAGCATCACCTCCTTGATGTCATGGTCCTCTTCAAGAACAATGTACAAGCTGTAGCAGCAACCACAAAAAGATATTTTTGTACATGTGGGTCCTTTCCCCTTTTCATGATCTTTGGAATACAGACCTAGTAGTGCTATTGTTAGATTAAAGGGTATGCACAATTTTCTAGTCCTTTGAGCACAGTTTTAAATTATTCTCCAGAATGTTTGGATCAGTTTACAATACCACCAATGCATTGTGTTCCAACTCTCCCACATCTTCTCCAACATTTATCATTTTCCTGTTTTGTCATGTTAACCAATCTGATAGGTATGATGTAGTACCTCAGAGTTGTTTTAATTTGCATTTCTCTAATCAATAGTGATTTAGAGTTTTTTTTTTAATATAGCTATAGATAGCTTTAGATTATTCATCTGAAAATTGTCTGTTCATATCCTTTGACCATTTGTCAATTGGGGAATGGCTTGTAGTCTTCTAAATTTGACTCAGTTCTCTATATATTTGAGAAATGAAGCCTTTATCAGAAATACTGACCATGAAAATTGTTTCCCAGCTTTCTATTTCCCTTCTAATCATGGTTTCATTGGCTTTGTTTGTGCAAAAACTTCTTGATTTAATGTAATCAAAATGATGCATTTTGCATTTTGTAGAGTTCTCTATCTCATTTGGTCATAAATTCTTCCCTTCTCCATAGACCTGATAGGTAAATTATTCCTTGCTTTTCTAAATTTCTTGCAGTTTAACCCTTCATGTTTAAATCATATACTCATTTTGACCTTATCTTGGTAAATGATGTGAGATGTTGGTCTCCATCTAGTTTCTTCTGTACTATTTTCTAGTTTTCCCTGGAGTTTTTGTCAAATAGACTCAGAAGCTGGAGTCTTTAAGTTACCAAAAGAAGATTACTATAGTCAATGACTACTGTGTCTTGTGTACCTAACGTATACCACTGATCCACCACTATATTTCTTAGTCAGTGCCTAATAGTTTTGATGTTTGCTGCTTTATAATATAGTTTTAGATTTGGTATGGCTGGGTTGCCTTCCTTTGCATTTTTAAAAATTAATTCCCTTGATAATTTTGACCTTTTGTTCTTCCAGGTGAATTTTATTATTTTTTCTAGGTCTATAAAATACTTTTTTGGGTAGTTTGATTGGTATGACACTGAATAAGTAAATTAATTTAGGTAGAATTGTCATTTTTATTTTATTAGCTCAGACTACGCATGAGCAATTGATATTTGGCCAAGTGTTTAGATCTGGCTTGATTTGCATAAAAAGTGTCTTATAATTATGTTCATATAGTTCCTGGGTTTGTTTTGGCAGGTAGATTCCCACATATTTTATATTGTTTACATATGATTATATTGTTTATTTTAAATGGAATTTCACTTTCTATCTCTTGCTGCTGGGCTTTGTTGGTAATAAATAGAAATGCTGATGATTTATGTGAATTTATCCTGCAACTTTGATAAAGTTGTTAATTATTTCAAGTAGTTTTTTAGTTGATTTTCTAGCATTGAGTAAGTATACCATCATATCATTTACAAAGAGTGATAGTTTTGTTTCCTCATTGCCTATTCTAATTTCTTCATTTTTTTTCATTTTTTCTTCTCTTATTACCATAGTTAACATTTCTAGTATTATATTGAATAACAGTGGTGATAATGGATATCCTTGCTTTACCCCTGATCTTACCAGGAAAGCTACTAACATCACTATTACAGATGTCTGCTGAAGATTTTAAGTAAATGATTATCATTCTAAGGAATGCTCCCTTTATTCCTATGCTTTCTAGTGTTTTTAATAGGAATGAATGCTGTATTTTGGCAAAAGCTTTTTCTGCATCTATTGAGATAAACATGTTATTTCTGTTAATTTTGTTATTGATATGGTCAATTATGCTGATAGTTTTCCTAATAATGAACCAGCCCTGCATTCTTGGCATAAATCTCATCTGGTCACAGTGTGTTATACTAGTGGACAAATTGCTGTAATCTCTTTGCTGATATTTTATTTCATTTTGGCATCAATATTACTTAGGGAAATTGGTCTACAATTTTCTCTCTGTTTTGACTCTTTCTGGTTAAGGTATTAATTAGTACCACATTTCTGTCATAAAAAAAAAATTGGTGGGACTCCACCTGTTTTCCCAAATATTTATATAGTATTAGAATTGTTCTTTAAATGTTTGGTAGAATTTACTTGTAAGCCTTAGGGAATTCATTGATGACTTTTTAAATTTCTTTTTCTAAAATTGAGTTAAGTATTTTATTTCCTCTTCTGTTAATCTGAGCAATTTATATTTTTGTAAATATTCATTTATTTTAGTTAGAGTGACAGATTTATTGCTACACAATTGGCCAAAATAGCTCTTAAATATTGCTTTAATTTCCTTTTTATTGGTGGCGAATACACCCTTTTCATTTTTGATACTGGTAGTTTTATTTTTTTTCTTTTTTAAATCAAATGTTTATTTCATTGTGTTTTTTTTATAAAGCAAACTTTTGGTTTTATTTATTAGTTCAATAGTTTTCTTACTTTCAATTTTATTAACCTTTCCTTGGATTTTCAGAATCTCTATGTATTTAATTAAGAATTTTTAATTTGTTCCTTTTCTAGCTTTTTCAGTTTCATGCCCAATTAAATGATTCATTCTTTCTCTATTTTATTCATATAAGCATTTAGAGATATAAAATTTCTTCTAAGCATTGCTTTGGCTGCATCCCATAAATTTTGATATCTTATCTCATTACTGATATCCTCTGATGAACTTACATATTGTTTCTATCATATGTTGTTTGACCCACTCATTCTTTAGGATTAGATTATTTAGTTTCCAATTATTGTTAATCTATCTTTTCATGGGCCTTTATTGAATGTAATTTTTATTGCATTAGAATCTGAAGATACATTTAATATTTCTGCCTTTTTGCATTTGATTTTGAGGCTTCATGCCCTAATACGTGGTCAGGTTTTGTGTAGATATGAGGATCTAGAATTCTTTAATATTAATTGCCCAGTCACAACTGTTTGAGTGGTTCTTTCTTTTTCTATCCTTAGATTATACTATTCTACAATGGATAGTCATAGATGTTACCTGAGGGCACTCAGAGATTAGAACTTGCCCAGGGTAATAGCAGCCACTATATGTCTAATAAATGACTGGAATCCAGAGCTTTCAGACTCAAAGATCAACTCTCTATCTACTTTGTTACACTGTATCTCACAATAGCACAATAAAAGGGTTAACTAATTTCCCACATACTCATGAGAGGCTCAAGTACAATATACATATAGGTAGTTCTAAAGTATTAAAATATACTTTTAATTGCTAATTTTTATAGCCTAGAGAAAACAGATATTGATACTTAAGTTGGACTATGTGAATATATTTAGATGCCTATACAAATTAATTTTCAGATATATGAATACATTTTTTACTTTCTTAACTCAATTTCAGGAATGGAAAGCTACATTTACTGGAAAAGTCCAAATTGAAGTTAGTAATCCTTCTAATACACTGCACTTAGTTTCATAAACCCAAGGACTCTCAGTTCCATTACCTTAGTCATTCTTGTTTAAGCCTCACATTTGGCATTTTGAGTCAATGTACCTATAATTCTGTAACAGCGTTTTTTTTTAAACTTCTTTTTGCAGCCAGATTTTTATGCTTATGATTTACAGTACCAACAAAATTCCTGGATGAAATTAGAATCTAAAAATTTATGACTGTCATTTGCTTTTGACTTATAATCTACTTTTGAGACAAGACACATTAGGGGGCTCAGTCAGCATAGTTATGAACACATAAGTAGACAGGTACTAAACTTGTGGTTGGTTGATTGATCTTTTTTTTATTTAAGGCAATTGGGGTCAAGTGACTTGCCCAAGGTCACATAACTAGTAAATGTCAGATGACTTGCCCAGGGTCACACAGTTAGTAAGTGTCAAGTGTCTGAGACTGGATTGAACTCAGGTCCTCCTGTTGGCAGGGCAGGTGCTCTTATCTACTGTGCCACCTAGCTGCCTCAATTGATTAATCTTAAAGAGTCCTTTTTCTTTTTAATTTGCACATGAAATAGACTCTGGAAATTTGTTTTAATCAGATCTATTCTTCTGGCAAATGAATTTTCTAGAGAGAGTGGGGTCAGTTCATAAACTCTGAAAAATTAAGGAAGTTAATGATAAACTTGACATAAAGAAATGATACAGAAGTGATGGAGAATTTTAATTATCTGAAAAACTGCTGGAGCTCTTTCTGCCAAAAGTAAAGCAGAAAAATAAATTGCTGGCTTCCTTTAATTATAAATTCTCTCATTGAAAGGATGAGGAATCAACAGAGGGAATTGTTCTCTTGGGACTGATTTCTGACCAATAAGAAAAAAAATAAACTGGTTCCTGAAGTAGAAATGATAGGAATCTTGGAGAAAGATGATCATTCCATGTCCAGATTCATAACAGAGGAGGGGACAGTAGGGCATAGCATGATATATGCTTTAGTTTTTATGAGAACATATTTCAAAGGGTTCAAAGGAAAGATAAGCAGGAGACCATGACTTAAAATTCCACAGTTGGAATGAATGAAACTCCGAGGATGGAAACAGAAAAGATTCTGAGAGAGAAAAGCGAGAGCTGTCTAAAGAGTTTGACATGGATGCACAAGGGACTCAGTGACCAGCTTAGATTTAAAAAGAAATGTATAGAAAATAGAGATAAGGACAGGTAATTGAGGATTAATACAAAAGAGAGTTACAACCTTAGAATAGTGTCAGAAGCTGAACTGTAGTTCACAATGAGCTATGGCTGACAAGGAACATGAAGGAAAACAAAAAAGGGCTTTAAAAGTATGCTACAGGCATGAGGAAAATACAAGAGAGAATAGGGCTAGTGCTCAGGCTAGATAGGGTGATAACATATGACAAAGAGAAACTACTTAACTCTTATTTTGGCCTTGTTTCCTTTGTCAAGAAGAATGACCTTCGGACCAGGAAGGAAAGAGAAAAATTGGTTTTCTCAGGGTTGAAACCCAAGACAAAGGAGGAGATCATAAAAGAACATCTAGCTTTCCTCAGTTAGTAGAAACTCATTGCATCAGAGCAAAAACTAGGGCAAGATGACCAGGACTTGTCTGTAGAATGAGAGAAATTTAGAGGGTACAATTTAAAATAAAAAAATGTACCATTTTAAAATTCATTTCATTTATATTTTGATAAAATTTTAATTCTTTCATCAACATAAAAATTAGTTAGCAAGACTCATTTTGGGGAAAATTTAAACTGGAAAGCTACCAGATGGCATGTGTACTCCTTCACACCAGGTTGAGACCATCCCTAACTTCACCCTTCACTGCTCCTTCCTGAATAGTGAAATCACCATTATTTACCTGAAGGTGTCTCATGGAGACTAGTGTCAGGACCCCCTCCCCCACACCGTACTCCTCCAAGGTTGATTTCAGGACATGTTTGGTGCACTTTGCCTAAGGTGGCAAAATGGCTAGTTATGGGTTTGTTTCAAGGTCTTCATGAATTAGTTCCTAAGTATCGAATGCAATGGCGGTAATGATTGCTGAGCCACTGTTAGTGATTTCTAAGACATTTTGAAGAATGAATGGATAAGAGGAAAGACATCTATAGTTTCCTTGAACTCCACTGCAATTTAGGGCAAACATTTTCTTATTGTAATGATACAGAACAAACATTTAGAAAGGGAAACAATGATTAGAAGGAGCCAGTATGGTTTTATCAATAATCAATAATGCCGGGCTACCATCGTTTCCCCTTTTGACAAGGCTATAATAGTTGGTATAGTAGAGAAAACGCTGTAGACACAATGTACCCAGATTTCAGTAAAATACTTGAAAAAGTCAAATTCTTGTGGGCAAAATGGAGAGAACTGGATTATATGATAATACTCCTTAAATGACCAGATTCAGAAAGTAGTTACTGAAAGGTCAATTAAATTTGGAGGGAGGGCTCTGGTAAAGCCTCAGGGGATGTGCTTCTGGCACAGGTTGAAACAGAGCAGGGCTACTTTCTGACTGAGATTCTTCGATTTCATTAATTTGGTGTTGAATTATCTCCTTAAATAATTGACATTTCATTAAATAGTTATTTTGCTGAGATGATTGAATTGGACAATTGTTTTTGGTGGCTTGAGGAAGTGCTATGATGGGGGACCTCATTTTATTACATATCAAATTTTGTAACTATTACTATTAAAAAACAGACTTTAAAAAAAATCTATCAGCATTTTCAGCTACAATTTTAAGGGCCATAAGGAGTTTGGATTTTATCCAGGTAAAAAACTTCCCATGTGGAAACTCCTTCCACCAAAGCAGCCTGGCAGCTCATCTGTAGCTTCCAGTTCTAGGAAGTTGCTTGAATCTCTGAGATCTCTGATGGGCCTAACTTCACACAGCCAGCAGGTGTCAGAGGCTAGATTAAAACCTAAATCTCTTCGATACCTCTCTGGTTAAAATTATAGACATCTACTGTATCAACTATGACTAGGAAATATATATTTTTCTATCCATCTTGCAGTTACATAAATATAAATGTACACATCTCTTAAGGGCCACATGGGTAAACTTTTCCACTAAATATAAAAATGTACCCAGACTAAGCATTGAGAAAAATTTAGATGAATTTGAAATCAGCTAAAATACTTTAAAGGGGGACTAATTATGGAAATGTCAAAATGACTAATTTTCTACAAAATGGGAAAAATTAAAATAACGAACCCATTTGACAGGTATTTTTGAGACATTTAGGCCTTAACAACTTTGCTTTGATGACAATGAAAAAGAGAATGAAAACAGCATAACTGATCTCCACTGGCAAAGGAAAGAACGTTGGTTTTGGAGTCAGATTACCTGGCTTCAAATGTTTCCTCTGTTACTATGTATATGACCTTAAGCAAGTCATCTAGCCTCTCTGGGCCTCAGTTTCCTCCATCTGTAAAGTAAAGTGTATGGCCTTCAAGTTCCCCATCTAGCTTTAAATTCATAATCCTATAGCATGATAAATTTGAAACAAGGTATATGGGTCTAGAGTATAAACATCAGAATCATGGAGATCTGGGTTAGAATACTACACTTGTCACTAACATGTTATAACTCTTTATAGTTTTCTCATCTGCAAAATGGAGATGCTAACTTAAGTTTCACAAGGTTACTGTGAGGATCAACTAAGATAATGTATATGAAGGGATGTGTAAATTTCAGAACGCAAAATAAAGTGTTAATAATGTTATTATGAGACCAAGCTTACTGGTTTTTAATAGTGTGATAAAAATACAAGCACTTAATGTGAAATCAGAGGATTTGGTGCTATTTCTATCACACTATTAAAAACCACTCAGACTATTATGACGGTAATGGGGCTGATGCTGAGTACCTATGTGTTCCTGGACAAATTACTTAAACTCAGTGGACTTCAGTCACATTACCTGTAGAACAAAGGGGTTCACTTTCAGTCCACAGGCTTTATGGGTTTAAGTCTTCTCATTTGTAAAATGAACAGATTGAACTAGATGACTTCTAAGGTCTTTTAAATTTATGTCTTACATTTTAGGTAGGTGAATGGTTAAAGAGGATACAAAACATTTTAATACCTATCGACATTAACTATCTTTTTCTGAATATGTATCATCATCCTAAAAGTTGGCAGCTAAGGGGCAGAGTGCGTAGACCACTAGACCTGGAGTCAGGAAGACCTGAGTTTAAATCCTCAGACATTTGCTAGCTGTGTGACCCTGAATAAGTTACTTAGCCTCTTTTCATCTGTCCTAGTTTACTAATCTGTAAAATATGAATAATAAGAACATTGACCTTCCAGGGTCATCATAAGGATAAAATCATCATGTTTGTTTGGTGTTTTATCAATCTTAAAGCATAATATAAATGCTATTACTATTGTTAGTATTATTAAAGAATTCTCAGTCTTTTATATTATGCCTAGAGTCTGAACTGGATTCTTGTATTGCCTGTTCGAAGCAGTCTCTAGATATTCCATAAAATGTTCAGACTTTACATTTGGCCTGTCATACATATTTACCCAGGCACTAATCAATTTTCTAATTCTGTGGAGAGCTATTTATATATAGCAAGTTTGTTTGTGGCCCACATTGCTTGGAAAATTGTGAATCCATCACATTAATGTAGCTCTCAAATTGACCAAGCATAACCTGATGGGTATGGTAGGACCCGGCAGTATTCATTTCTAGAACAGTACATTTACTGTTGGTGAAAGGCCCCAGATTGACAGGCTGACACAATGAAATTCTCTGGTGAGTTACAGGGCAAATACGGTGGCAGGGCAGGCTTCCGTGCATGGCACAATCAATATGCCACAGTTATCTTCTGGAAAGAGAATTTCATATTCAGGCATAATCTATCCCCTTTGCTTGAAACTCCTAATCAGTAGTAAGCTTTAATGCTGGAAAATAGCATAGTCCCCTCAGAGTAGACTATGCTAAGAAGGCAAAAGAATGCTTTGAAAATCTGAGCCTGGGTTAATTCTGGGGAACTCGAGCACAGCATAGCAGGACTTTGAAGGGGCTATGGTATTAATGAATCCTTTTCCAATATCTGCAGGAATTTGCTTCATGGTACCATGGGTAGAGTGATGGCCTTGGGGGTCAGGAAGATCTGGGTTCGTATCCTTCCCTGACAATAGTTATGTGCTCTTGGTTAAAATCTTTGACCTCAGTGCATCAACGTCCTCCTTTGTAAAAGAGAAATAGGTAGACCTGTAGCACCTACTTCATAGGGTTGTTAAACTCTAAAGTGTTATAGAAATGTCAATTATTATTTTTTTGTGATCAGAGTATCCCAGGTTAATCTGGATTTCAGGAAATGCCTTAAAGTTATTTTAAAATTTAATTAGTTTATTTTTCAATTATTGAAAATTTATTTTACTTTCTCTCTCCTACCCATCTGTTTCTTAAAGGAAACTTCCCTCCCCCATTTTCTTTCTTAACAAATATGTATAGCAAAACAAATCCCTCCATTGACTGTGCCCAAAAATGTGTGTCTCATTCTACATACCTTTTCTATCACTTCTGTCAGTAGATGGGTTATATTTTTCCTTATTGGGCTATATATTCATAGTTCATCAGAGTTCTTAAATCTTTCAAAATTAGTCACACTTAAGATGTTTTCACTGTATTATAAATTATACTTCTGGTTCCATTCACTTTTCTCAGTATCATTTTATATGCCTTACAAGGTTTCTTTGAAATTGTCTTTTGTAATTTCTTATAGCACAATAATATTCCATTATGTAAATATATCAAAATTTTTTCCACCATTTCCTAATTGATGGATACTCCTTTAGTTTCTAGTTCTTTGCCAATCCTAAAATTATTATGTAGTCTCAAGACATTTCTGAGCTCTGTTAAGCTCAGAGAATATCGTCCCTCTCCCTCCACATTCCTAGGACCTGAACACCTAGGACTGGCTCCCATTGACAAATTGGCCCTTATTTAATGTTCTAAGGTTTGCAAAGGACTTTGTAAATATCCTCATTTGATCTTCACAATAAGCCTGAAAGGTAGCTATTAAGATATGGTACCCATTTTATAGATAAGAGGACTGAGCTTCAGAGAGGTTATGTGAGCCATAGAAGTCACACAGCTGGTAAACTGTGGAAGTGGATTCTGAACTCAAGTCTCTCTTGATCCAAGCTTAGTATTCTTTCCCAATGCCCTCTGTCCCTTCCACCATTTTGCTTAGCTTCCCCCTCAAATGATGCTAGTAACGAAAGTAATAGTAGCAATCATTTACATGGCATTTTAAGGTTTACAAAGCTTTTGATGGATGTTATCTCATTTTATTCTCCCAACATCCCTGGAGGCTAGGTACCATTATCACACCTATATTACATATGGAGGAAACTGAGGCAGATTAAAGTTAGGTGACTTGCCTAGAGTCACACATCTCTCTATTTGAATTTCAAAAGAAATGGTGGGGAAAACATCTCCCCAGAAAAGTAATTTCAGAGGTCAAAGAAACAGCTATGGAGTTTTGTGTATAGACACGTTCAGATTGGTAAGGACAGGATAAGCTTTACGAATTTCTCTGTTGAAAGAGATAGCCACTATCTTAGAAACTTCCTGCCCCATTAGGATATTTTGATAAGACTAGCCTTAAAGGAAATCATTATCTCACTGGAAAAACCTGATCTTTGGAATTCCTGAGACCCCAAGGTTAATGTTCTAACCCCAAGGTTGACACGTTCTCTCCAAAATCACCTGACAACCTGTTCCTATTACTTAGCCTCTCAAATAAGGAAAATGACAGAGCAGCTTGATAGACTTCTTTTTGCCACTGGCAATGTTACCCTAAGTAAAGCTACATAAAACTCTTGAAGGCATCTCCCTTTGTTCAGCATTGCTATCCATCTGGCAAACCTTTTTTGTCTTCAGGACTTCTTCCTGATTTATCAACCTCTAGTCAAGTGAACCGATGTAGAAAGAATTACATTTTGGGAGGATTTTAGGATTCCTTGGGTTGATGAATTCCCCTATAGAACTCAGGTCCTCTTATCTTCAGGTTCAGAGCTCTATACACGGTGCCACCTAACAATAATACTAATACTTTCCATTTATATAACATTTTATTGCTTTCAGAGTGTTTTCACATGATCCCACTAATAGCCCTCTAAGTCAAACTGACAGAGTGGTTTTTATAATACCTGAGGAAACTGGTGCAGAGAAATTAAAAATCAAGCTAGTGTACCATATTAGTACAGTTGCCTGGCTAATGAGAATATGGCTGTGGCCACATAACTTGTCTCTGATCAATAGACAATAAATTGTGGTCACAACTTTTTACAATTTGACAAATCAATGCTTCACATGTGAATACAGAGTAAGCACGCCTATATTATCAGACTATTTTTGATCTGGTGCTTCTTTCTTCCTTCTCAGCCTTCCTTTGGGCAAGGAAAGCAAAATTCTAAAAGGAAAAATATATGTTGTCCTTTCTATTTTAATGACTACTATTTTAGAAAAAAAATTAATCTTTTGCTGCTAACAAGGAGACTTGTTTTAATATTCAAATGATTTGACTGGTTTTTTTTTAGCATATGGAATTTTCATTTTGAGCAATCCCTCTCTCATGGCAGATTGCAATTTAGTCCTAGGGAGTTGATTAAGGTGCATCTAGGTTAAGAGACTTTCAGGGTTAAAATGCTCTTATTAAATGGCAGAGGCAGGAATTGAACTTATGTCTTCCTGACTCCAAGCCCAAGTACTTTGTCTATACCGGAATACTTCTAACCTTACTTTTAAACACTGAAATAATTCCTTATGCTACTGTGACACTTTTCATTTGAGAGTCCTAAGGTACTTTAATTCCCCTTCCATCTATCCATCCATTCTTTTATCCATCCATCTATTCATCAAAAGCCATTTATTAAGGGCCACTAAGTCCTAGTCATTGACTAAGTTAGGTCCTAGGAGTACAAAGGCAAAAATGAAAATAGCCCCTATCCTTAAGGAACTAATTTATAGATAATTAAATTAGCCAGAATGTGATGAGATAAACATGCAAATTATTTTTTCTGTCATTGAACTAGGAAGTTTTCAGGGTCTGGAGGCAAGATTATGTGACTCTGATGATCGACACAAGTTCACTCATAAAGGGATGAAAATCAGAATGTATGGTTAAAGGAATTATAACCATGATAAAATTCATGTAGACAAAAGACTTTATTTTTTTATGTTTAAGTATCTAACTAGTTACCATCTATCTATTTATATAACCAAAGGTATCCCCTTTCACTGGTAATAAAAAAAGTGTCCTCCAAAAAGAAAAGCTACATCATTAACCAAGGAATATGTAAGCATTTATAAGCCTAATTAATGACTGATCAGTAGATATTGCCAACATAATTCCCCCTATTAAATAGACAGAGAGTTTGAAGAAAAATTTTTCCATCTATGCTCAAAAGAAATAGATGTGAATTACTATCTGAACAAATCATCTTGACCTTGCTTTCTGGGTGCTGTCACTTTCCAGAGATTAGGAATAAAGGAAATTAATTCAATATTTCAGCGACTGAGGAAAGCAGGAGACTTCAAGGCTGTTTTGAAGAACATTTCAACATTCACTTAAATGTATTTTTTTCAAGTATAGCTTTTTTCTATGTGTCAGTCATACATTTTCCCTTGTGCATCGTAGCGGATGTTGAAAAAAAACGATGAGACAGGCAGTTGGTGCCTGCTTCCCCACCGGGTACAAGGAAAGGTAACTCACTCTGCACTTCAGTGAACAGAAAATGCAGGCAAGTCCAAAGTCTCTCTTCTGCTGCCAAGCAGGAGAGACCAGTATCCCAGATTTCTTCTCTTGTCACAGTATCCCTTATATCCTTTCCCTCCCTCTTGGATTTGGCCCTAATCTTTTGATATTTTGTAACCAGAGGTTTGAAAATGTAGGATTTAGGAGATCAGGGACACTGAGGATAAAAGAAAAGCCAGTAGATGTAACAGCTGTTGAATTAAGAAGAGAAAGCTGTATAATAACAGGACAGAATAATATCGAAAGAGTTATGAGCTTATATGACAGAAAATTCCATCTACTTAAGGTTTGCCATTACAAAATGCCAGCATGACATTAAGCTGCCTTAAACATGCTGGTGATTATCCATCTTCCTTGAACATCAATTCATGACCCTAGTTCGGCAGTCCTCTAGAATGTCTCTAATCATCTTGAGAAGTGTCATGAAATTAAAAAAAAATGAAAAATTATTTTGCGATTATAGGGCACGGAGTACTTTTAGAAGGAATAATGGTAAGGGTCTCCCAATTTCTCTTCTTATACCTCCCTCCTCTGCCCAGTAAACCAATAGATGCTTTCTTCTAGTTCTTGAAAGCACTGGAAATTCCATCATTAATGCTCATTCAAGGCCTGACCATTCAGCGAAACTAGCCATGAGCGTAAAATCAATTGACTAGAAGACATTCACAGAATAATATATAATATAAATAAGGAATCTTTTTGGATTTCTCCTTCTCTTATTCTCCAGCATTTCAGCATCTAAACATTCTAATCACTAATCAAGTCCTGCTCATCTTCTCTTGGTAACATCTCATGTAGGTAAACCCTATTTTCTACTATTAGCCCTTTAGTTTAGAACCTATTTTAATAAGAATTCCTTAGACCATTTTTCCTGGGTCTTAACCATTTTCCCTGCTCCCTTTCTCTCTCAACTCCAATACATTTTATTCTTCCAAATCCCTCTTCTTTAGGTATACACCTGATCATGTCCCACCTTCACTCAAAAATCCTCAGTGGTTCTCTTCTGTCTATCAAATAAATTCTAAATCCCTTAATCTGTTATTCAAGGTCTTCCACAATCTGATTTCAATCTAGTCTATAAGTCTTATCTCACACTAATTAACAACAAAAAATATCACGGTACAATGGGAAAAGGCTTTGTTGTCATTGTTGTATAGTAGTTTCAATAGTGTCTGACTTCCCCAGAACCCAATTTTTTGGGGGGAGTTTCCCTTGGAAAATATACTGGAATGGTTTGCCTTTTCCTTCTCCAGATCATTTTACAGATGAGGAACTGAGGTAAACAGGGTTATATGACTTGCTCAGTCATATACTTAGTGGCTACTAAATATCTGAGGCCAGATTTGAACTCATGAAGATGAGTCTTCCTGATTCCAAGCCCAAGGCTCTATTCATTCTGCCACCTAGTGGACTATAGTCAAGAGGGTATGGGTTTATATATTGGCTTTGATGTTTATTATCTATGTAATAAAGATTTCAAAGGTTGCTAGGTGGTATAGTGGTGAATGGAATGTTGGATCTGGAATTAGGAAAACCTGAGTCTAAATACAGACTCAGACAATTACTAGCTGTTTGAAACTGGACAAATTACTTAACCTCTGCCTTCCTCAATTTTCTCAACTGCAAAATGGGAATAATACTACTCTGTGGGGCTATTATGAGAATCAACTGAGTAAATATTTAAACCATGCTTAGCACAGTACATAGTACATAGTAGGTGCTTAATAGATGTTTGTTTCCTTCCTTCCAGTGTGACTTCGGGGAAGTCTCTTAATCCTGATGGACCCCAGTTTTTCTATAACAAAGAAGGGACAGATGCTATCCCTTCTGTGGTCTTTTCTAGCTCAACATGTATGCTCCTATGACCTTTCAGAATGCTTTAGCTAAACATATGAACTTGACATTCTTGGAATATGCTATTTACTCACACTATTCCTCATGCTTAGAAATCTTATACCAAGAGTATCTTCAAGAGTTGAAATACTATGCATCCTTCTAAGTCTAGTCCAATTGCCATCTTTTCCATGTGACTCTCTTTGTCTTATATATTTCCACCTCAAACTTCCAAACTCAAGCAATCCACAAGCTTCAGCCTTCTCAGCAACAGAATTATAGGTGTGGTACACCAATCTTAGTGTATATATGTTTTATGAATCTATCCTCTTTTGATTCTGAGTACCTTTAGGCATCTTCAAACTCTGTGTCTTGCGAACTATGAGTGATAACTAATTGAAAGACTCTCAACTAATTTCCAATAATTCCACTATACCTAAATGAGAAATTCCAGTTTCTTTTAAACTGAAAATGAAAGGCCACAGGCTTTGCAAGTTATATTAGCTACTTCTAAATTTGCTATTCTCTTTTACCTCCAATCCTACAAATATGGAGAATCATGGAATATCAAATTCTTTTATTTGTCTATAACATGAATAATTTAGGAATTATTTAACTACCTATGCTTCTTTTAAAATATTGGTTCAGTTGACTTCATGATCTTTATGTTGATCATATGAACATTGGCTGACTTATATGAGGAACTGTTGACAGGAAGAAATGATTTGTTTATCTTATTTTGTACAGGATATAAAATAGTAACAATAGTATCAGCAGCTCAGATTTGTATGGCATTTTAGAGTTTATAAAGAACTTTTCTCAAAACAACTCTGGAGGCAATAATGTAAGTTTCATCATTCTCATTTTATAGGTGGAGAAACTGAGATTTAAGGAGTTGCAGTTATTTGCTCAGCAACACACACATATCCAGTAAGCTACAAGGATCCCAAACCACATGCTCCAATTTTAATGTCAGTATACCTTCCATAATACCATAAAGTCTTTCCATATGTTTAGTGCCCTATCAACTAACCAATCAGTCAACAAACATTTATTTTTTTTTTTTTTTTTTTTTTTTTTCCAGTGGAAAAGTCATTTAATTTGAAATCAAACTTCCACTCCTTTCACAGGGATTGTCACACAAACTGACCAAAT
>CM053770.1:346401775-346614769 GCA_028658325.1 Potorous gilbertii
GGCCTTGACTCCTATGTCTTTACCTGATGGTAAGTAGTTTTCGTCTTCTTCATCTTCAGAGGTGAAGGTTGGAATCATTTTTTCAAGAAAATAACCTTCTATAGTCTAGGTTTTTTCCCTTTTCTGGGCATTTTCCCAGCCAGTTACTTGGCTTCTGAGAGTCCTCTCCACCTCAGGCCTAGATCCGCACAGCTAGTGCTTGGGGTCTGAGATTCAAATGCTGCTCCCCAGCCTCAGGGCTTTTGGTGCCAGGCCTGGCTGCTATTCAATGGGAGCTTATCTGCTGGTGCTCAGGTGGGGGCAGGGTTGCCTCCCAGGCTCAGTTCCCTCAGGGGGTTTATGCAGAGACCTTTTGTAATGGAGCCACGGAGCTCCTGCCTGGTCTGGGAGCCTTTGGCCACCACTGCCTCTGCTGCTGCCTCCCGAGGGGGTCCGAGTCCCGGAGACACCCCACTCCCCTCTCAGCCCGTCTCTCTCACTGACCTGCATGTCTGTGGGTGGAGGGACCTTTGCGGCCGCTGGAGATTCCGTCCCTGAAGCCTGCTGGGTTTTGCTTCTCTCAGTGCCGTGCAGCCAGGGCAGGGGCGGGCTCCACTCCCATCTGGGGTGCGATGGACCTTTGGGATCAGTTTTTCACGGCTCTCTGGAACAGAAATCTCCTTCGCTGTGTTGCTGTGTGGCTTCCACTGTTCCAGAATTTGTTGGGAGTTGTTTTTAGAGGAAATCCATGGGCTGTGGGTTCGGACCTAGCATAGGTGAGTCTTTCTACTCCACCATCTTGGCTCCACCCCCGTCTAAAACATATTCTTGAGAAAATGTATGATTGGGAAAGAAGCAGGGCTTGTCATGTGGAGAAAACAAAGGGGAGAATTTCAACATCCAGAGTCCTCCCATGGAACTAGTATTAAAAAGACATAAATGAAGGCCCTTAGGAAATTGGGCGACCCCCTGCAGAAGAATATGGATAAGAATTGCAGATGATGAGATATCAGGAATGAGTTACAATCTATACCAATAGAGGGAGTACCCACATTGATTAGATAATGGAACAATTATTGTTTAGGCTTATCATGTCCTACAGGAATACATCTTTTTAATGTCACAGTGAGAATGCTATTTCCTTATTATCCTGGTAAAGTTTGAGTTGGGTTACTCACTAAATGCAGTCTTTGCCAATCTATTGATTACAATACAATCTATTGTACACAACAATGCTTGAACATATCAGAACATCATAAAGCCATGAAAAACAGCAACATATTTTAGGATGATCACATAGGTGCTGCTACATTCTAAATATGGCAAGATATGGTAATACTTATTATTCCTGATCCTTTAGAGATATATTTTTGTTTGTCCTTTGTTTTCAGACAGGATCAATTATATCACATGGGTGATGTCTCGGCTCACTGGAGAACTGAATTTAAGTGAGACAAAGTTGCACAAAGATATCAGCCTCACTGTCTCTTCTAGAGTCATTGAAGTACAGTGGCAAGACAAAAGTCAGGATGACTGGTGATGACCTGGGATGTTGTGGATGACCTTGGCCATCTTGGATTTCTGATCAAACTCTAAGCCCTACACAGTGCCTACCTCAGCCACTTTCATGGCTGTTTGAATCAATTGTTCTCATCTGCCCATTCCTCTGGGAGGAGTATGCACATGCTTGGGGTAGATACTTTCCTAACATCAAAATATCTGAGGCTTGTTGGCTACCCTCAACCTGGTTTAGCCCATTGAGATGATTTACTTGGGTGTGGTCACTGTGCATGCTACAACTTCTTGGAGACACAAGTGAAAGTAGTGCCAACTAGACTCCAAAGGCAGCTCTAAAGAAGATACAACAAGACCTCACACCAGAGGTGCTAGACTTCCTTGAATACCTATATACCCCCTAAAGGATACAAATTGGTACACAGTGTAGAAGTTACAGAGATTGATTTCAGATCAATGTAAAGCAATACTTGTCTTTGATTAGTATTCTCTAAAAGTGGAATGGGCTGCCTTTGGAGGTAGTAAATTACATATAATCCTGGAAGTCTTCAACCAGAACCCAAGTTCTAGATGTTATATCAAGAATTCCTAGACTGGAATTGCTAAAAGGATTATTATTTAGCTGTGGCTGAGTCAAAAGGAAGACTGCATAAGAGAAGAAAGTCAGCTTAAGATGGATATAATCATAACAGAAAGGAAGATAAGGATGACATATTTGACTATTATTTTGCTTCTGTTCCTCTTCTAAGGATAAAGGTATTGGGACTGGGATTTTTTTCTTACTAAGAAGATAAAACACAAATCATTAACAGGGAATATGGACTTGGAAAGAAAGTATATATCTGCTCTCAAGGTATTCAAAGTATCCATCATCACCCAAGAATAGAAGGACTGCATCCTAGAGTATTGAAAGAACTTTCAGAAATTTCGGAGACTGCCAATGATTTATTAATGATCTTGAAGAATGTGGTACGTCCTTCAGAACTAGAAAGGGGGAGATGTCTTGGTTTTTAAAAAATGAAATATGTAGAACCTATAGTGACTCTGATTTCTAAACCTGGAGAATTTATAGGATACATTATTAAAATAACAGCTGATAAGTATTTAGAAAGGGAAACAGCAATTATAAAAAGCCAACAGCTTCATCAAGAATGAGAATTAATGTGTCAAAATCTATTCCATAAACATTATTCTTAGATTTCAGAAAAGCATTCAACAAGTCTATCATGCCATCTCTGTGGACAAATTGGAATGTGGGTTAGATGATTTACAGTTCAGAATATTTAGAAAGTAATCAAGTTAACTTGGAAAGACAACTTAGATTTATGTCTGTATGTAGGCTGTTCAATATTTTTATCAATGTCTTGGATATGACCACAGATAGCAAGATGAAAAATTTACACATGAAAAAAAACTGCAAGGAATAGCTAAAATAGAAGCAAGATCCAAAACATTTTTTGATTGGATCGGACAATGAACTAATTGAAATAAAATGAAATTTAATAGGGACATATTTTATATTTGACCTAACAAATAAATTTCTTAAGTATAGGGTATGAGAGGTATGACTAGACAGTAGTTCGTGTTGAGAGAAAACAGGGATTTTAATTGGTTGTAAGCCCAATATGAATGATATGGCAACCAAAAAATTGAATGAGATTGAAGGTAGCATTAAGAATGGCATAATGTATAGAACAAGGGAGATGACAGTTCCATTGTACTTTGAGTTTGTCATACCACATTTAAAGTCTATTTTGAATTTTGGGTGATATACTTTAAGAAAAATATAGACAAACTAGGTTCTATCCAAAAGAGGATGATGATAGTGACAAGACTAGAAATCATGATGAATAAGATTGACTGAAGGAAATGGAGATGTTTAACCAGAAGAAGATAAGACTGACTTATGGGGAACACAATAATAGTCTTCAAATATGTAAAGGTCTATCATTTGGAAGAATGATAAAAATGTTCTACTTGTCCATAGGCGATAATACTTAAGAACACATGCAAAGAGTTAGATTTAGATTTAATATAAAGAAAAAATTCCTAATAATTAGAGGTGTGCAAAACTAGAATGAGATTGCTTAGAGGATAATGGACTTCTTATCTTGAGGTTTTTAAATCAAAGCTGGTTGACTGCTTGTTATTTATGTGGGAGGCTGGAGGGAAAATTTTTTTTTTTGCTGGGTACTGGTTAGACTGGTAAGCCTCTGAGGATCCTTCTAGCTTTGAAATTTTGTGACATTTGAAATGGGTGAGTTTTGTCTTTAAACTTTTTGGCTAACTTCACTTTGGTCTTAGACTATGAGTCTTAGATCAACCCCAGTCCCCTTTATATCCTCGTACTCCCCACAACTGCTATTATGATTGCCTGTACAGGAGAGTCATAGACACTTAAATTCAAATTTAAAATGAATTTTGGGTGCCTATTATGTATAAATTCAAATTCAATAAATTTTTCTTAAATATGTGCTATGTGCAGAGTGCAGTACCAGGCATGAGGGACAAAAGATGAAATGAAATATTCCTTGTACTTACGATTCATACAATCTAATCAGGGAACTAGGACAAGTGTGCAAGTAAATAATGTGTAATGCAAATTATGAATAATACTATATGTTAAGGTGAGTTGAAATAAACTGCTATAAAAGTTTAAAGGAGGGAGAAATTACTTGCAAAATGGAAAGGGCTAAATTCCCAACAGCATTATAAGACATCTGAATGTCCCACAAACACCTTAAATTCAATATGTCCCCCAAATGGACTTCTAATATCTTCCCTAAATCTCTTTTCCCTTCTGGTTTCATCCTGTCTGTGATTGCTAGCATTCAGTTTGCATTCCAGGTATGATTATTTGGGATTCTCTTTGATCTTTTCCTTCCCCTTATTTCTTACAACTAGGCAATTACCAAATTTTGCAAATTTGAACATTGGAATTCCCTTAGAACAGGCGTTCATAATCACACATCTGGATTCTTGCAATAGTCTTCTAATGGAGAGGGGGCAGATATAATTCCATGAGTGCTCACTAATGACATGGTGCCTCAGACTGGTTGTCCAATGGGATGCCCCAGCTGCTACAATGAACCCTTGAAGATATAAATAAACAACTATGCCTCACTTGATGTAAAGACTAGGAAAAGTGTTCAAGGGAACTTTTTTGTCTTAAGTCATCTAGGGGGATTAGCTGGTAGAGTGAGGGACATGGAGTCAGGAAACCTTATGTTTGAAATCTACCTCAGACTAACGTGTGACTCAGGGTAAATCACAAATGTTTTTGCCTTGTTTCTAAAATGGGAATCTCCCTTGCAGAATTGTTGTGAGAATCAAATGAGTTAATACATGTAAAGCACTTTGCAAACCTCAGAGCACCACACTAACATTGGTTACCATTGTTGCATCTTTAAGGAGAAAGAAAGGTTTGATTTGGGGTTTCCCTTTCAATGGGAAACTTCAGTTCTGTCTAGCATCAATTTTTCATACACTTAAGGCACTGACTCAAGGTAGTATTTTCTAAAAATTATGAAAATTGGATATAAAGAATGGTCAAATTGAAAATCTACTTTCCTGTAAAAAGGACTATTGATAATAAATCACAGCGATGCTGGCTTTTAAATGAAAGTGCCTCCTGTTTTGTTTTGTTTTGTTTCCTGAAAGGATAATTTGAGTTTTAAATACAAGAGGTTGAAAGTAGCTTCAGGCTTTTTCAATTAAAAGTTTTAGTTTTCAACTTCTTTGCTCTGTAAAGGGCTAACCCTTTTCCTTTAAAGGGATGCCATGATGTTAAAATGGACGACACTTATTTCTTGGAAAACCTCCCATAATGAACAACCCTCATCAAAAAAATGTTCCTGCTGGAGGGGAATTTCTCAGATCAGTTACCCCACTCATGGCAAAGGACAGTTTAAAAAGACATTAGTACCTAGGTTAGCAACATTTTTTTTGACACTCTATTATGTGTGTGACAATCCAAAATTAAATGGATCCAAAAAAACTAACAGTCAACCTTCCCTGCTGTTTCAATTAGTTTTTTCTCAATTACCCCATCAGATGGGCGAGATGAGATTCCACAATTTGGGGGGCTCATTTTAAGCCTCTCTGCTAACAGTTTATTATTTTGAAAGCTCCAATGGCTTACTATAAAATGCATTTCCATCTGCAGGAAGCAGTTCTTAAATTGCTTTGCTCAACAAATCCACAACTGACAAGAGCCCCATCGAAAAGGAGTTGAATGAATTTGGGAAAGGGATTACCAAATGGGACTCATAAAACTCTTGCCTGAAATGGTTCCCTCTATGTAGAGGATCACTGAATGGCAAGGGCAGATTACTGTTCAATTAGGGTTCAATGGAAGTTCTGTTAATTTCATTGCAAGTATAGGAAGACATTGTATGAGGTAATGGTATATCACTCTAAGTAAGGAGGATTTTGTTATCCTTCTTAAAGTTTAGTTTCCTAGGATGCATGGCCATGGCAATCTCTAGTTTCCAGGTGTTAGATAATAACTCCTAGAATAGCCCCGAGGATCCTAGAAAATAATTCCTAGAATCATAGTGATAGACAGTCCTACTGAGACTGTGCAGTGAGATATGGGATGACTTAAGTGATTTTTTACTATGCTTGTACCAAATGATGATATTGCTAAAATTAATCTGTGAGGTTATTACTGGCAGTATGCCTTCTTTATCTATTGTCCTATAAAGCAAGTAGGCATTGGTCAGTGAATGGGCAACCCATAGGGAAATATGACAGTGTAATACTGTGTGTGTCTTGATCAGCCCCCACTGATGCTTGAGAGAACTTAGGGGAGTGCAGAAGCTGTGCCTGTCTCGACTGACCCCACTGAGATGTAAGGGTAGTTGCTCCCCACACCCGTTCTTGCTGGCCCCTGTGAGAAGAGTGATTAGGAAATGTTCCCATTATCAGCAATTCCCTTTTGAGAAGACTAGACTAGAATAAAGTGAGATTATTAGTTCCCCCAAAGTTTTCTCCTTGTCCTTCTTGTCTGACCAGATCAAGAGTGAACCTATTAGAGGCTGGAATCAAAATCTCTAGTGCCTCCTATGTGTTGTTTGTGAAACAACCAATTAATCAAATATCAAATATTAATCAAATATTTTACAAGTTCTCTAAGAAAGCTTAAATCTCATATGAACAAATCCTTGGGATGTTATAAATAGCAAAGGAAAGATTCTAAAGTTAAATGCATTTCCTTCCTTCTTAAAGACCTTTATATCAAAGTACGAGAAAATTTTTAACATACCTTGGATTTCTAAGGTTTGCTAGTCTGATTTCCTATATCTGTCCCCTTCTTTCCACTCTTACTGCCATCATCCTAGTTCAGACCCTTATTATCTCTCAAGTGGAGTATTGTAATACTTGCCTAATTGGTCTCCCTGGGTATAGTAAATCCTTTCTATAATCTATAAGTTAGCCTATATTACTCTTCTGCTCAAAAAGCTTTCATGGCTCCCGATTATCTCTCTATCATCAAATAAGAATTCCCAAGTTTGGTATATAAAAGCCTTCACAATATGTCTCTATCCTACTACTTCAGGCTTATTGAGCATTTATACTATGTTCCAGGCAATTGGCTTGCAGCTTCTTTCCTGCATATGCTATTCTATTTTGTTTCTATGCCTTTGCAAAGGTGGTCATGTCCCCTCACCCAAAGATTTTATATTTATTTTATATATTTTTAGTATTCATCTGTGTATATTTTATTCTTTCGCTCCCCTCCCCCCTCTCCCAGTAAAATAAAAATTTCTTGAAGGGAAGGATCTTTATGCTTTTGCTTTTGTGTTCTCACCCCTTAATATAGTGCATGGCACATAGAAAGTTCAAATGTTTTGAATTCAATGGAATTAAATAGTTTGGGTACCTTTTCCTCACTTCCTGGCCCCCATTCCAAATGACCAATGTTTATTCAGCATTATTTTTACAGGATCATAGATTAGAGTTCGAAGAGACCTCAGAGGGAATCTAGTTCAACCCTTTTATTTCACAGATGAGAATCTGAAGCTCAGGGCAGTGAGGTGACTTGCTTACCATAAAACAGTTGGTAATGGTCCGAGTTGGGAGCTGAACCTAGATACTCTGACTTTAAATCTAAAGCCTTTTCCAATTCCATGATGATTATGATGTGCAATTAGAGGGGCAACCTTATAAATTATTTCCAAATCTTACTTAAGGGTTGACTATAAATCTTAACTATATTAAAGATAAAAATACATCTTGAAAACCTTGGTCTAGCTCTGTAGTTTCCAACCTGGATAATAGAAAATGAAGGAGGGAAAATGAAGTGTTACAAGGAAAATGAAAAACGAGTTATAACATTGTTTAATCACATTTATTGAGCTGGGGTATTGTTACCCTTGGGAATTGAGAAAAGGTTGACTATTCTATAAGACTTTTCAAAGAAAGAGTACCATTTCTCTTAATATTGTGTCAGCCCTTTCCAGAAAGAGATTTAGCCTTTTCCACTGGAAAGAAGTGACAAACTAAAACTTTTAATTGAAAAGCCTGAAGCTATGTTCGACTTCTGATATTTAAAAATCAAGTTACCTCATTTGAAAAAGACCAAAGGAGAGAACCATCTCATCCGAAACTTGCTCAGTGAGCAAATATCTATAAGAAGTCATATTATCAAATTTGGGAGTGCCTTAAGAATGCTTTGTGTGTGGAAATCATTTTATTCAACATTTAGCAAACATTTATTAAGCAATGTACCTAGCACTATGCTAAGTGCTGGGAATACAGATAGCATTAAAACAGTCTGTACCCTTGAGGAGCTAACATGTATATAGAAGATTAAGCAGAAAACATATCTCAAGAAATTTCTAAGGGGTGGGGGAGTGAAGAATCCTAGCAACTGGAGAAATGAGGATAGACTTCCCAGAGAAAGTGACACTAAAAGTGACCTTTGAAGGCAGTTAATGACATCGAGGTTAGGCTAATTTCAAACATGGAGTATATACCATGCAATATCAAAGAAGTGGTTGACAATGTAATATTTGTTGAAATACAGTGGATTCAAAGGAGAGAATTATGCAACAAAGCTGAAAAGGTTGGCAGGAGACATTGAAAAAGGATTAAAAGCCAAATGGAAGATTTCTATTTAATCCTAGAGGCAAGTGGAAGTCCCTACAACCTTTTGAGCAAGTCAGATCCATGGTTCAAACATGACAACCAGGTAGAAGATGGATTTAAAAGGAAAGAGACCTGAAGCAAGGAGACCAGATGGGAGGTAATTGAAATAGTCTAGGTCAAAGGTGAAGGCTTAAACTAGGGTGCTGGTTACATGAGTGGAGAGAAAGCATCAGAATAGAATATATTGTGGATATGAAGAGAGGGAGAAAGAAGAGTTGAGGATGCTTCCCAATGAGGAAAGATAATGAGTCCTCTTCTGGATATGTTGATTTTGAAATGCCTATAGGGCATATAAATGAAGATATTTAATGGGCAGTCGATGAAGGACTGAAGTTTACAAGAATGACTGGGACTGAATCTATGGAAGAGCTGGGAGTCATTTACATATAGATAGATTTTGTATTGAATATTTTTATTACAAAAAACATTTTTCACTTAAAAAATAAAGTTTACTATTGGATTCTTTGAAATTAACAGCTTTCCTTGTCACGTAAAATATAAATTAGTGTATTCATACACATGAATCAGGAACATATCCACTCCCCAAAGGAAGGAAAACTGATAATTTATTTCAATATATTTCTTTAGTCCTTGCTGTCATGTAAAAAAAGTCATACAAGATGTATACTATTTACAGGAAATCACTTCACTTTCCCCTAGCTTCAGTGGCTCCCTATCATCTCCAAAATCAAATATACAATCCCTTCAAAGCCCTTCCTAACTTGTTCCCCACTTCCAGTCTTCTTATTTCTTATACAACATTCCCCCCAACCTCCAAGTCTGTGATCCCCAAATGCCAGCCTCCTTGCTCTTCCTTGAATAACACATCTCCTGACTCCAGATCTCTTGAGTGTGTGTTTCACTGGCTGTCTCCCATGCTTAGAATGCTCTGCCTCCTGGATTCCCCAGCTTCCTTCAAGTCCTAGCTAAAACATCTCCTACTACAAAAAGCCTTTCAAAATTCCACTAAATTCTAGTGCCTTGTCTCTGTTGATTATTTATAATTTATCCTGAATATAGCTTGTTTGTACATAGTTGTTTGCATGTTGTCTCCCCTATTAGACTCTAAATAATTTGAGAGCCGGAATTATCTTTTACCCTTCTTTGTATTCCTAGAGCTTAACACAACGACTGACATATAACATGTACTTAATAAATGTCTGCTGACTGACTAATCAGATTTAAACACTCACTATGTTAAAGAGAGATATTGTGGCATAGTGAAGTGGGAGCTGGTTTTGAAGTCAGGCAGATTTGGGTTCAATGTCTGCCTCTCACAAGAGAATGATGACCATCGGAAGGTCAGATAATGTCTCAGAGCCCTACACAACTTCCTAATATTATAAGAATGGAGGATAATCTGTGTTGGTAGAGGGAGTTCCCAACATCCAATAAATCACAGGTCTGCTGCGGCTCCCCTCCTTTCCTCTCCTCTCCCTCTTAAATTAAATAGTTACTCACTTGCACCTGGGGCAACTAGGTGGTATAGTGCAGAGCTTCTTAAACTTTTTCCACTTGAGTCCTTCAGCTTTTCTGTTTAAAAAGTGCTGGTAGTATATAGAGTGCTGGGCTTGAAGTCAGGAAGATTCATCTTTTTGAGTTCAAATACTTACTATGTGATCCTGGGCAAGTCATTTAACCCTGTTTGCCTTGGTTTCTTCATCTGTAAAATGAGAAGGAAATAGCAAACCACTCCCAAGAGAACCCCAAATGGTGTCATGAAGAGTCAGATATAACCCAAGAAATGAAAAACAACTTGTACCTATTGTAGCTCTTGACTAGTAGTTGCTTTGCAAATCAGATCATAAATTATTAGAAGGCTTTTAACCCAAAGGAGGAAGACTAGTTTAAGAGCCCACAATATGCTGAGTAATTTTTGTTTTATCTCCCTAGTCCCTGCCACTGCCTCCTCCTCTTCCTATTTTTCTTCCTTCCCAACTTTATCCCCAATGCTATTGCTTCTCTGTTATTGCAATGAAAGGTATTATGTCTGTTTCAAATATAACCTCCTCTCTTCCTCTCCAACCCACTTCCCCTGAGTTAACTAGGATATTTTTCAACTTGGGGGTAATTTAAATTGTTCCTGGGTGTACTTGAATAGCTAATGAAGACTCCAGAGTAAGATCAATCCCAACTTACAGAAGGTTTCAGTATCTCATCTTGAAAAGGTGAGCATCCTCATTTAAAGATCTCCCTATAGAATTCTCACAAACATACCATTTTGCTCCGAAATTGAAGAGATGTTTATTTAGTCACATGAAGCTATAAAAGCAAAACTTCAGTTTCTGGAATCTAAGATCTGTGTATTCCTACACCTTAAAGGTGAAATAAATCTTCAAGTTATAGCTTACTTGGCAACATTTCTCATAGATTCCTGAAGATGCCCCATCACATATAAAATAAGAAATTTTGTGAAGGTTATATAGGCTTAGGCTATATAGCAATGGATTATTCCATAAGCAAGGCTATAACCAATGAAAAAGCTGAAGAATCCCAAAGGGAAGAGCCAGAAATAGGATAAATGACATCCCTTCCTACAAATTACAACTCCAGAAAATCCAAAGTAAAGTTTGAGTAGCAAGGAAGAGACATAGCATTGTAGAATGGGGTATAAAAGAACAGAAGGGGACAATTAGACATGCTCTGCCTTTGTTCATATGTAACAATAGTTCACACTTGTATAGCACTTTAAACTTGACAAAGCATCCAATTTGCTAATAACAGTAGCAATGATAATTACAGCTATCAATTACATGGTGCTTTAAGTTTTCAAAGTGCTTTACAAATATTATTTCATTTGATTCTCTCAACAAACCCTGGAAGGTAGATGCTATTATTTCACATTTCACAATGGAGGAAACTAAGGCAGAGAGGGTTTAAGTGACTTGCTCAAGGTCCTACAGCTGGTAAGTATTTGAATCCAAATTTGAACTCAGGTTTTCCTGACTTCAGCTCTACCTGTTCATTGTGCCACCTAACTGCCACATAATCCTCACAAATAACCCTGGAGATGGGGACTACTATTGTCTTCATTTTAAAAATGAAGTAACTAAGTCACAGAGAGGGTGAATGAATTGCCCCAAATCATAAAACGAGTACTGAAATGGCCGGACCTAGAATAAGTCGCAGGCGTCTTTATTAGCCAGGCTGGCGGCTGCCTCATGTAGAGACCCAGAGGAGACAGCCCTGAACTGAGGTGGGTGAGTGCATTTTAAGCATTTCGGGGCTACTCGGTACAGCCTTGCGGTTTCCACAACCAACAGAGTTCTGACAGAGCAAGAGGGGGGCTTGTTGTTAGGTAAGAGCTCCCAAAACAGAGGGGGTTGTCAGGGTACCGCTAGGCAAAGGACCCCAACAGAAAACAGGTGCCAGGAGAGGTACCCAATCAAAGACTGGTTGTCATTCAACAAAAAAGTAGTTTTCAGGAAGGGGGGGGGCTCAGCAAAAGGTAGTTGCCTAGCAAGAGGGGGTCTAACATTAGGGGGGCACAGGTGGGTTACCATGCAAAGGAACTAAACAGAAAATGACTGTTAACAATTCATCAGATATTTCACAACCCAAAGGGGAACAACCTTTTAACAGGGGCCCAACAAAAACCTGTTACTAGGCAAGTTATTCAACCCTGCCCAGTAACCTAACAGACATCTCTCAACCTAGGGGCCCAGGGAGGAATAATATCCGTTTCAGTACGTCTTAATGCAAGATTTGAACTAGGTCTTCTTGATTCTAAAACAAGTGCTTTATTAATTACTCTAAGTTGCTCCCAAGGATTTATCATCTTCATGCGGATAATTGCCAGATTGATATATTCAAGCTCAAACCTCCATCCCGTGCTCCAGTCTCACCTTACTGAGTGTCTTTTTACATCATGAATTGGATGACCCATAGACATTTCAAACTCAACAAGTCGAAAGCAGAGCTCATTAATTTTCCTCTCAAACTCTTCCTTGGTTTGAACTTTCCTATTTTGGAAGGCATAACTATCTTTTCCAGTCACCAACCTAGTGGTGATCCTTTACTATTCAGTGCTACTCACCCCACATATCCAATCTGTTGCCAAGTCTTCATTTCTACCTTTACAACATCCTTAACATGCAAGTGTCCATTCGCACAAGCTGCCACTTGTTGTAGGTCCTCATCACTTCTCTCCTGGACTATTGCAATAGCCTTCTGGTTGGTTCTCTGCCTCAAGTCTTTCCCTATTCCAGTCTATCATCCCTTTAGTCATTTGTAAAATGATCTTCAGGTGCTGGACCATCTCCAGTTGACCTGAGCTTTGTCTGGCCTCTGGCCCCAGGTAGCTCCAAAGGAGAAAATGAGATTGGTGATTGCATAGCCCTTCCTTAATTAAAACCAATTCACTTGCAAGACATGGCATTATCTGATGTCATGGTACTCTTGGAGAATGAAGGACAATGATTTTCAGGTCTAACCATGGCCATCCTCCCTACAGATTTAATTCTGATGTTTCCTTCTTACCCCCAGGATCAAATATAAAGCTCTTTGTTTATCTTTTAAAGTTCTTCATGACCTAATTGATTCCTACTTCTCCACTCTCATTACACTTTGTTGTTCAGTTGTTTTCTGTCATTGTTTTCAGTCTGACTCTTCATGATTGCATTTGGGGTTTTCTTGGCAAAGATACTGGTGTGCTTTGCCCTTTGCTTCTCCAGCTCTCTTTTACAGATGATGAAACAGAGACAAATGGGGTTAAATGATTTGCCCAGCATCACACTGCTAGTAAGCGTCTGAGGCCAGTCTTGAACTCGGTAAGATGTGTCTTCCTGACTCCAGATCTGACACTTAACCCACTGAGCTACCTAGATTATACCTTACTTCCTTCGATATATACTACCACATGGGTCTTCTTGCAGTTTCATTGTTTTTCCTCCATTTCTCAACTCGTTGCCTTTTCATTGGCTGTCCCCAATACCTTGCATGCTCTCTCGTTTTACCCCCGTCTTGACTTCCTTCAAGACTTAGTTCAGATGCCACCTTATGAAGATTTTTCCTTATTCTCCCTTTCCTCCACTGTTAGTACCTTCATATTTCCAGTTATCTTCTACTTAAACTTTATGGATGTACTTATTTGTCTCTCTTAGAATGTGAGCTGTTTGAAGGCAGAGACAAAGTGCCTTCTCTTGTATTCCTAGAAATTAGTACAGTGCCTGGAACACAGCACAACCTTGATAAATACTTGTTGACTGGTTGTCCTGCACTCCACTGGTGCTTAATATGCATTGAATAAATGAAGGAACAAAAGATATACTGAACTGGAACTGATTAATGACTTCACATTGCTGAACAGGAATTGATTACTGACTTGTCTTTCCATCACTGAGAGTGGTGATAGGATCACAGTTTATATCACAGACTCAGAGATGGAAGGACATTAGAGGTCATCTAGTCTGATCCCTGACTTATAGCTGAGGAAACTGAGGCAATAGAAGGCTAATAACTTTCCCAGGTTTGTAAGTGGCAGAGGGGGGGGGGTCTTTAAAATCAGAACTTCTTTTTTTTAATTAATTAGTTAATTTAACTTTTCAACACTCATTTCCACAAAATTTTGAGTTCCAAATTTTCTCCCCATTTCTCCCCTCCCCCTACCCCAAAACGCTGAGCATTCTAATTGCCCCTATCACCAATCTGCCCTCTCTTCTAACATCCCTCCCTTCCCTTATCCCCATCTTTTCTTTTGTCCTGTAGGGCAAGATAACTTTCTATATCCCATTATCTGTATTTCTATTTCCTAGTTGCACACTCAAAAGTTGAGTTCCAACTTCTCCCCCTTCCTCCCTCCCCACCCATTCCCTTTGGGAAGGCAGGCAATTCAATATAGGCCATTAAAATCAGAACTTCTTACTCCAAATCCACCATTTTTTTCCATTGCAGCATGCTGGGGTAAGCTGGAGTTACAACACCATCAAAGGAAAGCAAATACACATTGACCTTGCTGAGAAATGATCTTCCCCGCTTCATGCTTAGTTTTAGCCTCAAGAACAACAGGTAGGTGAAACAGTGGACCTAAAATTAGGAAGAACTCAGATGCTTACTACCTGTGGCCCTAGATAAATTCTTTTATTTTTGGTAGCCTCAATTTCTTCATTTGTAAAATGGGAATAATATTAATAGTTACCTCACAGGGCTGTTGTGAGGATAAAATATTTGTAAAGCTCTTTGCAAACCTTAAAGTGCTATATAAATGCTAGCAGCAAATATTATTACACAATATATTGGCAGATGTGTGCTTGCCAGCTCATTGATTGTGTACCAGTATGAACATTAGCATTTGGTGGCTTAAAAATAGTCAAAATAAAAACATTTTTAGAAAAAGTCTTAAAAAATAAATTTTCTTAAGGTTGACAAAAAAGTAATAACACTGGAAATTTCTAACACTCTTTTCTACGGAATGAAATTCTGTATAGATCAAATCTGTTTTAGTTCCAATATCGTGTTTTATTTCTTGAAATGCCGAGGTCACCTTGTAGTAAGGCAATCTCATGATGATTTAAGTTCTTTTCTTTCCCAACACTTCAGCCTATCATGATCTTTTCTCCTCTAAATTCCAATTACAGTTGTTTCCTATATCACTCTCTTAATTCTTATGGTAATCTTTTCATGTTTAACCATTAAATATTGTTATTAGTCAGAAACCTTATCCTAAAAACCTATCTCGAGATTTCTTCCCTCCTGCCTACAAGCATACCCATGTCTCCCCCATCCTCAAATAATCCTCACTTGATCTTTCACTTCTGATATTATCCTACATCTTTTCTGTCTTTTGCAGCTCAATTCCTTGACAAGGCTGTCTATGATAGATAGCTGCTTCCATTTCCTTCTTTTTCTTAACTCTCTATAATCCAGCTTTTGATCTCATCATTCCATCAACTACTTCCTCCAACATTACCAATGCTCTCTTAATTGAAAAATCCAATGATCTTTTCTCAGTCCTTATCATTCTTGGTCCCTCTGCAAGCTTTGACATAGTTGATCATCCTCTTTGCCTTGATAGTAGTCTCTCTAAGGTTTTTGGGACACTGTTCTCTCCTGGGTTTTGTCATACCTATCTGACCACTCTTTCTAAGTCCCCTTTGCTGGGTCTTCATGAAGGTCCCAAACACTCACTGTGAATATCCCAACAGAGCACTGTCCTGGACCCTCTTCTCCCTGTTTGACTTGGTGATCTCACAAGCTCCCATGGATTCAGTTACCATCTCTGTTTATTCTCAACTCTACTTCTCAAGCCCTAAAATCTCTGCTGACCTTCAGTCTTACCTCTCTAATTTTTTATTAGAAATCTCAAAATGGATGACCCATAGACATCTTAAATTCAACATGTCCCAAACTGAATTGATTATGTTTCTTTATTACAAATTGAGAAGAACACCATTCTCCCAGTTACCCAAGCTGAAAACCTAGATGTCACCCTCAACTCCTCCCTCTCACTTCCAATCTCTGATCAGTTGCCAAGGCTTGTCGATTTCACCATTACAGTATCTTTCAAATACACCTCTTTTTCTTCTCTCCTCTAACATAGCCACCACCCTGGTGCAGACCCTTATGTCCCCATACCTGGACTATTATAGTAATGTGTTGGTTGATCTGGTTGCCAGAAGTTTTTTCCTACTCCAGGCTATCCTCCATTCAATCATCAAAGTCATTTTCCTAAGCTCAGGTGTGATATCACCTCAATCCCTTCTTAATAAAATCCATTGACTTCTATAGGATCAAATATAAAATCCTCCACTTGGCATTCAAAGCCCTTCATGACATACCTCCCCCTTCCTATCTTATACCTTTCACATCCCATCCCCCAAAAGTCCAGTGACACTGAACTTGTACCATTCCTTGAACGAGACACTCCATCTTTCTTCTTTGGGCATTTTCACTCATCGATTGTTTGCCATGACAGGAATGCTCTCTTCCCTCATCTTTGCCTCTTCCCTTTTCTGACTTCCTCCAGATCCCAGCTAAAATGTTAACTTCTACAGTACCTACTCGGACCCTGGACAAGTCACCTCATTTCTCAGCCTCATTTAACTCATCTGTAAAATAAGGACAATAACAGCAATTACCTCATGGGGTTGTTGTGAAGCTCAGATGGAATAACATCTTCGTGCACTTTACAATCCCAAGCACTATATAATTGGCACATTATCGTTATTAGTGTATCTCAAGTTCTTTGTGACCAAGTGCTGTTCTGTTTCTCACATCATCTTTTCCAAATGGTACCTGGGCTGACTTATTCCTAACTGATGCTAGGCCAAAGATCAAGAAAGATACTCCCTATCTACATGGAGAATTCACTCTGGAATTCTTCATCCTCCTCCACTCCATATTTAAAGTTTGGGTCAATATTTTTTGGGGAGAAGGGATAGAGTTTCATTAGCTCATAGCAAAGTATTTACCAAGGGTGAACAGTAGCTAGAAATTACTTTCCCCCCACAAACTTGAGGTACACTCCCACAAATGAGGGCAAAGTCAGTGGAAAGAGTGGGTACACACAGAGAATTTATAAGCAGAGAAGTACACAGGTAGGAAATACATGTGACTGAGGCAATGGATGTCCATTGCTGGGCCCTAGATATTAGCTTTATTTTTGTGTTATCCTCATGCTACACACTGCTTCCTGGGCTCAGCATCAGTGCCAGACAGGTCACTCCACTGGGCTCCCTGAGGTTGCTGCCCTCAGCAGTTCAAATGGACTCTTTGGTCCTCCTCTCTGCTAGGTGTGGTATCTCCCTCTTGTTCTACTGTAAGATGCTATTACTGATGGAGGTAGAGGGGAAGAAGAGACATCTCTTTCCCTTCTGTCATCTGAAAAAGGCAGAAGAGATAAAGCAAAAAGCAATTCCTTTCAAGACTTGGGTTCTCCTTCCACAACTGTCTCTTTTCTTAATAGCTAGAGGTGATTCCCTGTGCAATGTCTGAAGGCCATGCTAATTTGGATTTTAAATGTCATTGGGGCACGCATAGCTGATCCTTCAGCTAGCAGCAACTAACTGCTCTATCATTCTACCAAGTTCATGGAGGAATTCCTTTGTACCTCCAAATTAAAAACAAATGCTTTCTTTACAATAGGTGTTTGCACACTTTATAAGGTGCAAACATAATTACATAAGTCTAAAATAAAAACAGCCAGGATGATGATAAAAAATAGATAGCATTTATCATATAGTGCTTTAAGGTTTCCAAAATGGTTCACATGTATTAGATTGTAAGGTCCTTGAAAGCAGGGACTCATTCCTTTTTCTTATTTGTATCCCTAGCTCTCAGCAGAATGCCTAGCACATAATAAGTGCTTAATAAATGTTTATTTAATCGAACTTGTTAACCCCTTTGATTCTCAAAACAACTCTGGGAGGTAGGTGCTGCTACTATTCCCACTTTATAGATGAGAAAACTGAGGCAGACAGTAGGTAGATGATTTGCCCAGGGTCACAAAAAGGAAAGTGTCAGGTCATATATAAACTCAGGTCTTCTTGCTCCAGGGTCCATTGTTCTATTTGCTGCCATATAGCTGCTTGTGGAATAAAATCTCAATATATCATTATCTCTGGAAGCTGTCCCTCCATTATGAAAGCTCATCCAGTAGAACGGTGTCAATTGATCAGGGATCCTCAATTAATCCCCTGTTATATAGTTTTGTGTCCTATTTCCACGACTAGACTATGTGCTTCTTGAGGCTACAGAACATGTCTTATACACATGGCAGGTACTCACCTAATGCCAACTAATGAACTGAGAGGGGGGCTTGTAGGAGCCCTGCATCTAAGATTATAACAACATTGAATGTTGTTGTTTTTATAGTACTTAATAGAAACTAGACAGTGGTGGTGCTGGATTCCTTTGGGTTTAGTTATACTAGAAATTTCTGGCTCTTTGTTCTTGCCTTGGGGACCATGGCAAGGTGCCCAAGCTGAGCGGGGAATAGAAGGTCACTCTCTTGTTATCTTCATCTCTTTATTTTGTTGACTTATGCCTCCTTGTTTGGCAGTACATTCTAGGTTATTGAATTCTTCATTAAAATGTGAAAACATAAACATATTTAAAAAATACGTAGTTGTAAAATGCAGAAACTTCATTCAATTAAATAGGTTAATAAATCTTGCAAATTCAAAACTATGTGCTATACATATGTATCTATATCTCTCTAATTTTATCTCTGTTGTCTCTGTATCAGTTTTTCCATCTCTATATTTATATCTATCATCTCTGTCTCTCTCTTTTTCTGTCTTCCTGTCTGCTGTTTCTCTGCCTCTCTCCATATCTTTGTTTTCTTATCTCTGTTGTCTTTGTCTTGCTGTGACTGGTGCTGTCTCTGTCTCTCACTGTGTCTCTCTCTTTGTTTCTCTATTATATGGCTTTCAAAGGCAAATATGTTCACAGACATTAAGTGCAGGAAGGATAAGTCATTGACTTCACTCTGAATCATCTGGTCCATGACATTCCCTAGAGAATCAAAGTACTTTATGTGATGTTTCCAAGCACAGTTCTGCCCAAATCTGCCAGTTTCTGGCCACACAATGCCATAATTATCCTTTCCTGGTTTCTAAATGTCAACAATATCCTAGACTTGAATCTTAAAACAGGCAAAAAGGATATAGTCTAAGAAAGTGGCAAATTGTGACACAGTTTCCTTTAAAACTTAGTCAACTGACAATATTATTGAAATCAACCATCTTTTCTAGATATTGAATGGTGTTGCTCTGAAGGAATTTTTATTTGGAGCACTTTAAGAAATTTAAGTCTATGATAGAAATCAAGAGTATATTATCCAGTAGTCCATTATCTGAAATGCTTTTGAAAATTCCAAGCCATCTTTCTAGTTTCCATTACATATAGATCTCCTCTGAATACTACATTCTAGTCCAAGTGGTCTACTCATTGTCTTCTGCACATGCTTCTTTCTTTCCCACCTCCAGGCTTTTGCTACCTCATTTCTTCCTACAAGGCCATCTCACCTTTTTATTTTCTGCTTATGTAAATCCTACTTGGACTTCAAGACCCAAATCAATTCACTGGAAGAACTTTTCTCTTTGCTTACCAACTGTTTGAAAAAGTTGGGCTCAGTATGTTCTCAAAGAATTTCTTTGTATCAATCTTTTCTCTCTCATTTCTTGGTGATGTCTTACAAGTAATGTATCACTAAACTTGCAGGCACATACTCTTTAAAGTATCTGCAAGGAAGTAAGATAATATGTGGAAACTTCCTTGTGCATAAAAAGAAAAAATATTGTGTCTGGATTTTTTAAAAAGATAGATATTCCCTATTTAAGCCTTCCTCTCTCTTTTGATTTTTAAAATTTTGATCTGTTTGCTTCTTTGTCCAGATCATTGGATTTCAGAATTGTAAGGGAACTTAAAGGTCATCTAAACCCAGGTGTCCTCAGTCCAAGGGTCTTTCCACTATACTATACTTCCCCACAAACTTAACACTGGTCTTGAGCTGGTATTTGCAACCAGTGGGCAAATGTAGAATTCTAAGGCAGCAAGGTAGTACAGTGGATATAGTGCTGGGCTTGGAGTCAGGAAAACCTGTGTTCAGATTTGGTCTCAGAAACTTATTTAATGAGCTGTATAATACTGGGCAAGTCACTTAACCTCTATTGCCTCAATTCCTCAACTTTAAAGTGGAGATAAGTATGGAATAAATGCTCGCTTCCTTCCCTCCTTCATCCTGTTGTACTTACTTTGCTGGGAGATCACCAAGGTCATAGCTTTCATCAGATGGGTCATTAAAGAATAACACAGGATATATTAACTCTTAAGTAATGGATCCTACCTTAATGATATTAGTAAAGGATTAATCTATTATCAATCAATCAATAAGCATTGATGAAGTGCCTATTATATGTCAGGCCCTGTACCAAGTGCTAGAGATGAAAATCCAAGAATAATTTCCTTGTGACAGGAAAAAAATGCTTCCTTTGAGAATATCTTTTGCCTGAAAACAGAGCCTTCATTAGTGGAATAAGTTGCAGATCAATTAAAAAAACCTTGCTAGTTGTCATGGAAATAAATGATGGAACTTTATTTTGAATACTAGAAGCATAGTTTTAGCTTTGTGAAGTATGTAGTCAATTTTTGTTACAAAATTATTATTCCTTCTAGGGCCAATGCCAATTTGCTAATTTGTTAATTTGTATGACTTTATTAACATTTTTAAGGTGTGTTTGAGCAGACTTTAAAATTGGCAACTTAATACTTTCTAAACTGTGGATCTCCAATGAGTCTTTTTATGCCTACTAGAACATTAAAGATTGATGCCTTAAGATACAGTAATTCCCAAAGTCAGTACAATTTGATTCCATTCCAACAATCATTTAATAAGTGCAAGTTGATGGGGATATAGAGATGAATAGGATATGAACCTAATATGCGAAATACTTACAATCAACTAGTGGTAACTGGATATGTCAATAGCTATGACATAATTTAAAATGAGATAGGTGGAAATGAGAGGTAAAAAGGGAGAAAACCAAAGGTGATCTGGTCAAGTCAAGTCAATAAGCATTTATTACATACATGCTGTGTTCCAGGAACTATTCTAAATGCTAAGCATATAAAGAAAGGCAGACCCTCTCTCTGCCTTCAAGGACTTCACAATGTAATGGAGAAAGATGATACACAAGCAATTATGTACAAACAAAATAGATACAGGATTAATTGGCTAGCTACCATTTATATAATGCTTTAAGGTTTCAAACAATAACAGGGAAATTAAAGGATAGAGTTTTGGGAGAAGGAGAATGAATTCAGTTTTAGACATATTGACTTTAAAGTCTCTACAGGTCATCTAGTTTGAGATATCTAATGGGCAGTTTGAGATATAAGACTAAAAGGTAGGAGAGAGGTTAGGGATGGAACCGAGATAGATATCTTCAAAGAGATGTGAATTAAATCCATGGGATCTTATGAAATCAACAAGTGAAATAGTATGAGTGAAATAGAAAAGAGGGCCCATTTGGGAGCCCTGGGGGACACACATGCCTTTGGCATTACCTAGATGAAGATCTAGCAAAGGAGATGAGAAGGAGTGGTCAGATAGGCAGGAGGAGAGAGTAATGTCAGAAAAGTCTAGAGAGAAAATAGTAGCAAGAAGAAAAAGGTAATCAGAAATGTCAAAGAGACTGCAAAGACATAATGAAAGATGAAGATTGAGAAAAGGCCTTTAGATTTCTCCATTAAGAGATCATTGCTAACTTTGGAAAGATCAGTTTCAGTTGAATGATGAAATCAGAAACCACACTGCAGATAGGTAAGAAGAAAACGAGAGGAAAAGAAGAGGAGGTACATATGATAGATGGTATTTGGAAGGAGTTTAACCACAAAAGAGAAGATATACATATATAAATATATACACACACACATATATATATATATATATATATATATATATAATAGACTATGTATAGTATACTACATATTATACATGGTTTTATATAGTATTGTATATAGTATATACATATATGCTATATATAGTATAGTACAACATATATGTATATATGTATAGATATAGTTATTATACTATATATTATACTATATGTAATATTATTATATATTAATATATAATATTATTATGCTATATACTATACAAGCTAGCAGCAATGAATAGATCAAAGGAAGGGTTTTGTTTTATTTTTGCAGATGGGAAGACATGAGCATCTTTATAGGCAGCACAATGGTAGCCAGTAGACAGGGAGAAATAGATTAGTGAGATAACAGAGATGATAGAAGGCAAACTGCTAGAGAAAACGGGATGAAGTTAGATCACTTGTGTATGCGGAGGTTTTTGCCTTGACAAGGAAGAAGGAGAAGAGCCACTTCTTTAGAGGAGACTGAGTGAAAGTGGTGGGAGGGCTGCAGAGATTAGCTTCCATAGACTTGTAATTTTTAAAGGATGGTAGATCATTAGCTGGATGAGATCTTAAAGAACATCTTGTCCAACTTCCTCATTTTAAATAGTTGATGAAACTGAGTCTCAGAAAGGTTAAGTGACTCAAAATCACACAGAGAATGGGAGAGCCAAGACTTGACCCAAAATTCTTTGACTCCCAAACTGCTGTTCTCACTCTAGCCTACTACAGCTATACTTGTTTTACAATGTTTATATCAGACTACCACTGTAGGGAGGCATCTATGAGAAGTTCAAAGCTCTTCAGAATGGGGAAGTTCTTCTGTTCATACTGACCAAGAATCTTCTAAGTGGTCATGGTTATCACTAGAATTTAGGGTTCCTTACCAATGACTGAAATGGGAAATCGGCATCCTAGGTTCCTGATTCCTCATTTGATAGGAGTTACATTTAGGGCATGAGACAGCTGTGTTAAGCTCCCCTCCTAGAAACCTATGATTTGAGTTTCTAGTCCTTTTCCTGGGACTAATGGGCCCCAAGAAAGCACATAAAGAATTAGGAGGACTTTGACAGTATAATAGTGATCATAGTTATAACAGTTCATATTTATATAACAATACCTGTATAATTTATGAAGGATGTAGCTTACAACAACCCTGTGAAATAGGTAGTGTGACTATTATTATATACACTTTGTACATGAAGAAGCTAAGGTACAGAGTAATAAAGGAATTTTCTTGAGGTTATATGGCAGCAGTCTGGGACTGCTGTCTAGGTCTTCTGACTCTGTTTCCAAAGATCAATTCCCTATAGCCCCTTGATTTTTTGGTGCTGACAACAAAATGTATATTACACTTTTGGGATCCAAGTAGGTGGATTTTCTTCTGAGTACAACTGAAAAGATTATGACTTGAGTAATTTCAAATGTTTCCTTTCAAAGGAATTCTGTTGCTTCATGACATAAATAAATGATAACATATTTAATTGGAGGCAATGTAATCCATTGGAAGGAGTGATGGATTTGAATTGGGTTCATATCCAGGCTTTCTCTCTTTATACCTGTACGATCTTGGACAAATTACTTAACTTCTCTGTGCCTTGGTTCTTTATCTGTAATGTGAGAGAAGTAAAGTAGATGAAGGTGCTTTCATACATATTAGCTTTATTTGATCTATAGTCTTAGTCACATATGGGAGATAATGCAATCAAGTTGCAATTAATAATGTAATAACTTACGCTGAATTAAGAAAAGATCACAAACCACATAGAGCTATACTCTGGGGTGGGGGGAATCAACATCATTCTATACATTCATCTTTTGAATATCTTGAGAGCTGCTGTGCAAACAGCAGGATCTAACTCCTTCAAAATGGTAAAATCTCTGGAGGATTTAAAAAAAGGTGATAGCAAGGTTATGAGGAGCCAAGGAAGTTAGTCTCTGCTTTGAATTTTTTAAGCTCATAATCTTTATTGATAGGTTCAGTCTGTATATTGACCTTTCCTTCTGATTGCTACCTTAGCTCTGCATTTCACACATTCCTGGAAGATGGCTATAAATTATGAAAGTTGAAAGTGCCCTAAAAAGTGTGAAATCAAAAGCTATAAAATTGAGTGTTGACATTTTTCAAGAGTACAAGAAGTGTCACAGTGAGCTGCAGAGACGTTGAAAATTAACCTAGTGGGAAACTGCACCCGTCGGGGTAGAACTAGAATCTAAGGGATTGTCTGATTACCTGACCTTCATAATTACCACAAAAGGGTGCTTTACCTCTCTGTCCTCTCTAACCCTATTAGAATACTATTAAGACACCTGATGGGATTTCTCTCCTTTACATCAGACATGGTGGAGGTCAGCTAGGTCAGGTAAAACAGGCTGCCTCATTTATTCCCTCTAAAATGCAAATGGTTGACCCAGAAAAGCAAATCAACTGAACATTGATCTCTCTCTTTGGGGAGGAAAAGAGAGAAGTCAATTGTAGTATGAAGAATTGGTCACATTTTATTTAGAACTTCAGATATGTAAATAAGTCATCTTGTTCCAGTTAGATATTAATATGATTTCACTTCTTTAATTCAATACAAAATATAAGGATAATTCTTCCCCGACATTAAGCTGGCTCAAAGCTTAGAGTATTTCTTTTAGATGAAAGGGAAAAGAGAGAAACTGAAGGCTCTCTTTACTCACTAATGAAAAAAAGTAATTAGAATTATACGATACACATACATCTATGTAGGGTGTGTGTGAGTGTGTGTGTGTGTGTGTGTGTGTGTGTGCTTATATACATATTGTTCAGTCATTTCTGACTCTGTGACCCCACTTAGGATTTTCTTGGCAAAGATAATGGAGCGGTTTGGCATTTCCTTCTCCAGTTTATTTTACAGTTGAGGAAACTGAGATAGGATTAAGTGATTTGCCCAGAGTCACACAGCTACTAAGTGTCTGTGGTCATGTTTGAATTCAGAAGGATGAGTCTTCCTGACTCCAGGTCTGGTGCTCCATCTACTGTGCCATCTAGCTACTCCATCTATATTTATATACAAATGTATATGTCTACATACATATATGTACATATACATATAATTATATTTAAATGTCATTTTTTTCAGAGTGAAGCTGTGTCTCTTTTCCTTATTCTAGACAGCTTATATTGCTGTATTTCTTATTTAGGGTATTTCAAACCCTTGTTTAGACAATTCATAGTGTCATGGGACTCAGAGCTAGTAGACACCTTCTACTTAGAGATCTGTCATTAGAAAGAATGGTGAGTTTGGAGTCAGAGGACTTAGGTTCAGACCCTACCTCTGACATTTATCAACTGTATAACCCTGGATGTATTCTTTCATCTCACTGGATCTCAGTTTCCTTAGCTACTGAAGGAGAGGACTGCACTAGGTGGCCTTTGAAATCCATTCCATCTCTATATCTATAATCCTGATCCAATCCTTACATTTTAAAGTTGGGAAAAAACTGAAGCCTTGAACCGTTAGGTAACTTACTTGAACTCAACAGATGAGCGTGGGCAAAGATAGTACAAGGGCTCAAATGATGGAAGTGCAAAATCACTCTAGAAGTTATACTTCACTAGAGAATTTAAGAACCTATGATGTGGGCTATACTTTAGTAGCTGTTAATACATATTATGAGGGAAACTGAGAATCCCTTTGCCTCTTGAGTAGTTTATTTTCTAACTAGGAAGGCAAACCCTATATACATATATTGAACAAATAGAGAACAGACTCAAAGTAACATATAACCAAGAGTAAGATGAGAAGGCACACTGAAGGCATTACTTTCGGGAAATATGCTGTAATGAGGGGAAATCAAACATTCAACAAGCACTGTTTAAGGGATATTAAAACAAAAAAACAAGGAGCTTCACTAGTCTTGAAAGAGTAACAAATTCTTGTCTGGCAGAGGGACAAGAAAGGATCACAGTTTTGACCTTGAGGACAGCAAAAAATGGGAGTGCATGTGGCAGCCAAGGCAATACTTCGGTTGTGGTTTGCATGGTGAATTTGTTCTGGGGTGGGTGAGAGGCTATCCTCCCCATGGTCTGGCAAGAAAGAATCTCAGAGTCTGCTAGTGCCACACCAGACATGAAGAAATGCGTTTCTTCCAGTGAGGACAGTCTGTGGTCTTTGAGGAAAGTGGAAATCCACTCCATCTTCATCTGGTCCATCTACTGTTTAGCTCTTGCTCCTTTACCAATGGACGCTGGGATAAAAGAAAAGCCAACTTTTGTTTTCTTCCCCTCCCCCACTTTGTGGGTCAAACCTATGTGGCTGAATTTAGAATCCATCATTATTCACAGATTTAAAAAAAAAATTCTTCTGCTAAGCGTATGACACTATAAAAATAGAAAGCCATTAGAATCTTTGCCAATTTAGCCTATGTGAGAACTTGTGGGAGACTGGGAAGGAAGGGAAAAAGCCCAGAGTAGAGGATTAAATTAAAGAGGATTTATAAATTCAAGCTGGCGCTTCCACATAAAATTTTCTTTCTAGGACTTTCAAAGCTACATATTCAAAAGAGATGAGAGTTTACTGTTATTTGAAAGAAAAAAGGATCCTTGGTCCCTGATTACCTTCAGGTATAAATCGCTGGGGGAAAAAAAGAACCCACAGCTGGTTAGGCAAATGTGGGAGAGGCAGCTGCTTTGGCTTGATGAGTTTGAAAGGAAGAGGATAAAGCTTCTAAGCCTTTCCCAAGGATGGATGAGGGTGTGGCTTACTAGGAAATAAAGTTCTACCTGAGGGAAGGGAGGAGGGATCAAATTCTTCATCAACTCAAGCTGAGGTGATTGATTGGCACCTCAGAGCCTGTCTGTTTGCCAGCATAATCCACTGGGTTATGCAGCAAAATATGTACCTTTCAAGATGTTTACTCTCTCTTCCTCATGCCCCTAGTGACCAATGGCATATTTCTTTTTAAAGGTGCTGATTAAGAGTCATTTGTGGCAGTGGGAAAGAGTTCTCCAGTTTCTATATGAGCCGGAGATCATCGCACGAACTGTCAGCACCAGAGGAAAATAACAACAGAAACAACGCCAAGAAACCGAATTAACCACCCTATTTGGATATAAAAATTACAATTCCTTAAAGCAGAAAAAGGTTTTCTTTTTACAAATCCAGCATGAATGGAGGAGCAGTAGCCTTGAAGTAATAGGCATAGGATGCTGAGCTAAAATGAAACTTAGAGGTCATTTTATTTAAACCTAGTATTCTGTAAATAAGGAAACTGAGACCCAGAGAATTTAAATGATCAAGGTTACTCAGCAACAATGGAATTCAAAGCTCAGTTCTTCTGATGCCAACTCCATGCTGTCTATCTTGGGTTAAGTAACTTTGATTTATGTAACTTTGGAGAAATTACTTCTCTGAGTCCCAATTTGTAAACTGGGGTTAGAACTACTTATCCTCTCAATTTCACAAGGTAATTGTGAGAAAAGTGCTTTGCTAACTGTAATGCTCTCCAGGAAAGTGAATTCCTCTGTTTATTTGTCAATGTTGCGAGAAGACAAAGTAAGAGAAAATCTACACTGAGGTAAGATTGTCTAGGCGGTAAAGGAATTGTCATTTAGGGGATGACAGAAGTAGCAAATAGCTTATAATAAATAGTACATAGACTTCTGGTTTACAAAGCTCTATGCAAATGCAAAAAATTCCCAACAATCTGTTGAGGCAGGGGATGTGAGGCATGTTTATTACCCCTATCTCATAGATAAAGAAACAGAGTCTCAGGCAAAATGTGATTTGTCTGGCCAGGATCACACAGGGCATCAACTCAAGTTGTCTGAATTTGAGCCAAATGCTCTTTCTACTCACTATACCTTATGGCTTTGCTAAAAGGACAAAAAAAAAAATAACTAGGGAAAGAGAGATATTAAACAACTTGTCCAAACTTACTAAATAAGCTAGCAGAGGGACCAGGAATAGATCCCTGATGTCTTGATTACTCAAGGAGAATTTCATCTCTGAGGCCTGGTGAGGTGTAGGTTTCAGAGATTTTTCAAAAAGTTCCTAGGCCAATAATTCATATCAAATATAGATTTTTAAGAACCAAGAATGCTGCATATTAAAAGAGTATGTTTTTAATCTTCTATTTCTCAAAAAGACATTTTATTCAACTTGTGTACATTTTGTATTTACTTATCTATATTATATGCCATTTTCTCTCAGTAGAATATCAACTACTTTTGGGCATGGAAGTCTTTTTTTTTTCTTCCTTTTCTTTTCTTTCTTTCTTTCCTTCCTTCTTTCTTCCTTCTTTCTTTTTTTCCTTCTTTCTTTCTTTCTTTCCTTCCTTCCTTCCTTCCTTCTTCCTTCCTTCTTTCTTTCCTTCTTTCTTCCTTCTTCCTTTCCTTCTTTCTTTCTTCCTTCCTTCCCTCCCTCCTTCCTTCCTTTCTTCTTTTCCTTCCTTCCTTTTTTTCTCCCTTTCTTTCTTTTTGTATCCAGAAATAGTACACTCCCTGATACATAATAGGTACTTAAAAATACTTGTTGAATAGGAAGAAAACATTTTAATTTTTGTATTTGGTGTCATCATGGACAATTTAGCTGTTTCAATCGTGAGATCGCAATTTGAAGCTTCTTTGACTTTGTGAAATAACCTTTTGTGACATCTGTTTTAAAAGCATCTCTTACAGAGGCTATAGAAGCTGTCATTGTCTCCTTAATAAGAGAGAGGTTCAAAGAGAGACCAATTGTAGCTGTCATGCTATGAGGTGTTTCTCTCCCCCACCTCCAATTAGTTGAGGAGAGTGTGACTTTGACTGAGATCTATGAGGAGTTTGTGTAGCACATAGAAAGAAGGGAAAACCTTCTTTTTGTAAAGATGGTACTAACCTATTTTATAAAGAAGAATGATAAAGATATTATGAGGAATGCATCTTGAGAGAAACTATTAGGAGTGATGGCTTGAAAGAAGCTGAAGAGATTGTTTTCTTGTCATGGCTGGAGAAAAGTTGAAGATAGAGAGAAAAAAAGATGGAGGGATTTTTTTTTTCTTTATGGAACTATGAGTTTGTTTGTGAAGAGTGTGAAGAAGATTCTGGGGAAGGGATTTTATTCCATGAATTGAATGGGATGTGGGACTAGTCCTTTCAGAAGTGAAGTCATCTGTAGTTACCCCAAATGACCGCAGTCTATTGTTTCTCACAGCTAAAATATTACAAATAATTATTTGTGTTTTTGTTATTACTGACTTAATTGATAATAAATTGCATATCTGGTAACTTTAATATACAATCCTAGGAGATTAGGGTTTAATTTATTTTTAATTAATTAACTATTCAATTGGATTTAATTATTTATTTAATTCACTATAAGGGATATAAATAATGACACAGGAAAGTCAGTTTCTCCAATTTGTGAAATAAATCATATTTGATGAACTGGGATGGGGGCTTTGGGATTAGTTGATTGATACATATTGTGATTTTTTTTGATTAGTGAGGAAATATTCAAATTATTTCTAAATTATAATGGAACTCAGGATGATGAGATTAAATATGGGAATGAGTCAAATGGCAGGCTGAGGGGGTGGTCTATTACATATTATCTCCCATCCATAACCCTGCTCTGGTTTTTGTATCTTTGTTGGACTGTCTATTCCACTAAGGGAAGGATACTTACAAAGTGATGAAATCTGAGAATGGTCTCAAAGGCTAGTATTAAGGTAAACAAACTGCTCTAAGGGAGGAAAATGCTAACTTATTGAAACCCATAAGATGAAATTAATAATAGTTGAACCATGTATTGACAGAATATGTCCTGCAATTACTCAGACAGGCCCATCGGATTACAAAGTGATGAGTTTTTAATGTTCCATTCTCAAGAATAAGTATAATTCTTGTTAGAAGTGACCAAAGATGGTCTGAACATATCCACTCTATATTGAGGCAATAATGACTTTTATAAAAGTTAAATAAATGTTATTTCAAAGTAGCCGTGCTCTGTCCAAAGGTTAAATTTAGAGTTCCTCAATTCCCCCAAAGCAAAACTTGTAGCATTTATTGACTGATTTGGTATTGGTGGAACAGATCATTCTTTAAGTGATCATCATAAACAACTACATTTTAAACAAGCTTGTTTAGTTTCTATATTCAGATAAAGTCCTTGTAAAATATGCACTAGATGTTAATCATGTTTTTTCCTCCCTTGGTTTTGTAAGAGCCAAGAAAGTTAGTGATTATGTTGCTCCCATATGTTTTCAGAGCCACAGTTTCTCTCGTAACCATTTGATAACCACTGCTTCTCTCCTTTTTCATGTATTTGTCACTGTTGGGTCAAATAGGAGACAACTACTCCCAATTCTCCTCTCTTGTTCTTTCACTCAATCTCTTCAAACTGGCCTCACCCATGCCCTAGTACAATCTTACATCATCCCTTAGAACAAACTTCCCTTAATCCTGGACCTCTTTCTCTCACAAAGTAAGCTCTTTGAAAGCAGGGATTATTGATTTTACTGCTAGCCCATATGATAGTACTTTTTTTTACAGTACAAGCTTAAGAAATGCTTTATTCATTCATTCACCTTCACACTCTTTTCATCCACTAGCCATCATTTGAGACTTACTTATCCTCTGAAAGCATTTTATTCCTTACCTTCCACTCAACTATGTCCACAAATCCCCTGCACATTGGTCTTGGAGGGAGAATTGGAATACTGCTTGTTCCCCACTGCTACTTCCAGACTCTCTCCTTTACCACTATTGTTCAGCAACCACTTCTCCTTTGAGGTCAGTACATAATATTAGAACTTCTACCCAATCCAGATTATGTTGGCTATTACAGAATGGTTCCTCAGTAACTAGTTTCTTTTGCAAGGAAAAAATATATGTATGGAATTCTCTCCTACTTGATTTCTTTTCTTCTATTATGGGATCTCAGTAGCCATGCTGATGATCCCTCAGGTTTCCTAATCTCTCATTTCTTTAGTCACCTGAAAGCTTGTGCTACACATGAGGATGGTGACATGCTGGATCTCAAGATGACCCAAAAGCATTCCACTTACCTAAATAAAAAAACTGATTTTATACAATCTCTTCTTATTCCTTCCCTCTTTATGTATCACCCCTCTCGAACTCATTCTCTTCCCTCATTGCGACCTGCAATATCTCCAACTCCTTTGTACTTTGTCCTGTCCTTAACCTTGCTCTGACTTCACTTCTTTTCCTCCCTAATAAATCACCCAGTTTACCTTATATAGTCCTTTAAAATTTTCCCTCAACTAATCTTTCTGGACTCATTGCATATCTTTCCTTCTTCAATACATTGCCATCAGAACAGGAGGTATCACTTAAAAACTCTGATCAAAGTGATGATAAACCATATTTTCTACATCCTCTGAGTCCAAAAGAGTGAAGATGAATCAAACTACCCACTTCTTGATAGAAAGGTGATGCACTTAAAAAGCAGGAAGAGGCATACATTTTTGGACATAGTGTCATGTGACTTTATTTTTCCAGACTATATAGATATGTATTAAGAGATCTTAAAAATGTGATTTACAGGCAAGGTAGATTAATAGGAGGGACAGATTAACAACAAAAAAACCAAAATTTGTTACATGAAAAATTAAGCAATTAAAAAATTGACCTGTCTGTTCTCCATGTACAATATTCTATCTCTGATCTGCATGCCTTTGCACTATTTGTCTTTCATGCTTAGAATATGTTTCCTCCTCCCCTCTGCCTAAAAGAATTTTTTCTTTCTTTAGGACACAGTTTTAGCACTAACTTCCACACATGAAACTTTCCTGGGATACCCTTAATCACTTGTTGAATAACTCCCTATCAAAAGATCTTACATTTATCTTTATCTTTTTTATTTTTTTTATTATTTATATGTTCCATTTCTTTTTGTTTGTTTTTTTAATTTATTTTTTATTTTATTTATCTTTTTTCTTTATATTTATTCTATACTTATTCATACATATTCACAGCCACTGCTGTCAATATACAAACTTCTTGTGATTATGAATTGTTCCATTGATTTAGTTAATGCAGTACTTTTAATACTACTTAATATAACTATTTTGATTGAATGACAGCTAATGTTTACATAGCATTTTAAAGTTTTCAAAGCATATTTATTATATATAAACTTGTTTCAGATTTATTTTGATCTGAAGTCCCTAGAGTACTGAATTGTCTTGACAGCAAACACACACACACACACACACACACACACACACTCACACAAAGACATACACATTCATACAGCAGATCCTTTGTTGGTGTTTTAGAAATAACGAGCTGTTAAAGAAGGGTTTGTTTGGGGGTGGATATACAATGAACACCTATTCTATTTCATACATACGAAAAACATCTGGGTATGTCATTCTATTTTTAAATTACTTTTTAATTCAGTCTCATAGATGTCAGGGCTGGAAGAAATCCTTTGCTTCATTCTCACGTTCAGGGAGGTAATAAAGAAATTATCAGTATATGTGGCAACTGAGGCAGAGTTTAAGTAATTTTTTTTTACATTACTGCCCTCAGGGTCCTTTTTTCATCATTTAGCACTTAATTTGATGGCTATGACCCACTTTATACTTCAAGACACTAATGATGCATGAATTACTGTGTGCAGAAGTGAGGCTGAGGGATGAATGAAATGCTATTATTATAGCTGTTATATTTGTTACTATTATTTTTAATATAATGAAACTATAACTTCCATTTGGGCATACTTTCATAAGAATAAGTATTTGTATTAAGTATGGTTTATTATAATCCATTTTATTTGTATGTTAAGAGGCAGCAAGGCAGTACAGTGAGGCAGGTAGCCACTGCAACAGATAAAGTGCTGGTCCTGGAGTCAAGAAGACCTGAGTTCAAATCCAGACTCAGACCATGAGCAAGTCACTTATCCTCTGCCTTCCTTAGTTTCCTCAACTATAAAATGGGGTCACAATAACACTTACCTTTTCACTAGAATATATTCCCTCCTCACCTCTCCCTAATAGAATCCTTTTCTTCTTTTAGGACAAACATTTCCTTGACAGCATCAGATGAGATAATATATGTAGAGTGTTCAGTGCAGTGTAACACATACCAAGGTCAAAATACCTTACTGACAAATCATGAATGCAATAAAAGTTCACTTACCCTGACCAATTAGCACCCAGAAAAGGCAGTTCATGAACTCAGACTTGGATAGCTATTGGTCTTAAATTTTCTAGAATACTCAGAGTGGGAATGTCATTAATAAATATTCACTCAGATATGAAATCTATCCTTAAATCACATTAGCACTGAAGAGTCATCTTGAGACCCTTGCATAGATACTAATAAACCCTGGGCAAGTTCACTTGATCTCTATTTGCCTTAGTTTTCTCATGTGTATATATAATAATAGCACTCCCCTCCCAGGATTGTTTCAAGGCTCAAATGAGGCAATAATTAAGAAGTGTTTAGTACAATACCGGCATGTATGTGCTATATAAGAGTTATCTCTTATTAGTGTTACTCTCTTTTAATATCCTTCAAAAAAAACCCCCTGCAATATACAGGAATTGGGCATTAAACTTTGCTTTAACCTTTAAGTAGTTTGCTTGGGTGAGGGGGAAGAGTAGAGGTGTGATGTTTTTGAGAGAGCATTAGCTGACAAATATTTTGGGTTCATTGGCATTCATTAGTCCCATAAATTTAGAACATCCACAGTTAGTGAGTGATGATATTGATGGGAAGGAATTAGAACAAAAGTCCCTTGCCTCAGGATGTGTTTTGATGTATGCTAAAGCATGGTGAGGTTACCTTATTTTTCTAGGGCATGATTTAAAAAATACTAAAATTTCATTTAATAAGTTCATTTCTTTTCCTAGTGGCAAGTTTCCTTGCAAATTTCCATTATAGGAAATCTGTCTTATGCTTTTCATGATCTATCTTCTTCATTGTCTGCCTGGCTGTGAAATAAACACTTCAACTAGGCACCTAACAACATTTTCAATGGCACATGAAAAGCTGCAAGGCTTGCCATTTTTACTTTCTGATTTTTGTTCTTCTTTGTATCCCTAAAAATAAAATTTCAGTGTCATCCAAATGTCCAGTTCATTGAGTCTCACTATAAACTTGTCCTTTAAGTGGGCTGGGAACATGTCATCTTGTGAAAATGTCTTATGATGATATCTTTGTAATTCTTCTAGATGAAAATTTTCTTGGATAAGTTCTGCGGCAGACTGTTCTCTCCTACATATATAAATATTATACCTGTGTGTGTATGGCTTCACACATTATCCTGTCCATTCTTCACAACTGCCATACAATGTAGATTTGTTCTGTGAAGTTTGGAATCAGTCAAAGGGCAGCACTTGAGGATCGAGAGGGTCATATGTGGCCTTGAGGCCACAGGTTTCCCACTCCCAATCTAGACTCTATAAAATTTTACTTGTTCCTTTTCAGTTATAATGGGGACTGCCAAAAGGGGCTCAGTGCAACATAATTTGCCATTCATGGGTACATTCTGGGAGAGGAGAAGGAACATGAGAAGAACTGTGGTATTGTAGAAAGGGCAAGAGATTTGGAATCAAAGGATGTGAGTTTGAATTTTAGCTCTACTATGACTTAAGTGATCTTGGGCAAGTCATTTAAACGTTTTGGTTCTCTATTTCCTCACCTATAAAATGAGGGGGCTGGACTAGATATCTTTGAAAGTGTTTTTCAGCTCTAAATCTGTCCATCACAATGAACTTGAACTGCATTTATTATTTTATCTTTTTTCCACCCTCAGTTTTTTTCCTACCTCATTTCATATTGTATCTACTGTCAACAAATTATTAGGCCAACTGCCTACCTCATTTGGTTCATTTGGCCCAGCCAACTATGTAAGACAAAGTCACTGATCATACCACCGACCTAGGTGGAAAGAACTGGAGATGTAATGCTTTGTTTGACCTCAACTACAAACTTCCCTGGCTATTTTCTGGACAACAAGCTATTGACTATATTGGACTATACAAGTGTCAGAAAAAATTACACTCTTCCCCTGCCTCCCCTCATAGCCCTTCCCCAGGGTCCCTACTCTCCATCTTTTTGTTGAGTATGTATAGATTTTAGCATTATACAACATAATCACTTCACAGAGAAATAAAAATGTCATGTAGTTTTCTGAAAGTTATTTAGTATATTGGGGACTCTATTATAGTATACACTATACCAAAAATTGAAAAGCCTTTCATGTTTTATCTGAGACTGTACACAAATTACTATTCCCATTATGCTAATAGAGCTGGAAAAAGACACTGGTTGCATTTATAACAGGACAGCCTATTAGCACTCAGTGTGATTTTATTCACACTCTGCTTCTCATCTCTGACCACAACTAGGCCTTCTCTCAGTGAGGGGTTGGAATAATCTTCATGTTTATTCAAACTGAAGTCCTTTAATGTAAACCTTTTGGTCTTGAGATACAAATAATGGCCTGTTTAACCTTCTAGATCTGAGCCTCAAGAATTTAGTGAATGTCTTGAAATGCCAAGAATTGATTCTGGGGGGATCTTTTCAGCTCATTTTGTTTTAGGAATGTTGATATACATTGGACTTATTAAATATACTGTCTTGGCTAGCAGAGGTCAATCAATGAGTTCATCAGCAAGCATTTATTAAATATCTACTGCATTCTAGGCACTGCATTAGGCTTTGAGATTGCAAAGATAAAAATTAATTAATTGCTGCTTTCAAAGGGGCTTAAATTCTATCAAGAAAACCCAATATGTATTTACATGTATAAATAAATCAGCTTTGTTTTTTGTCACTTAGAACTATGATTCCATTGTTCCTGGGAGCTCCCAATGAGAAAATTCTCCTTATAAAGGGAGATTAACTCCTACTTTATACCTTAGAGAGTTGTTTGGACCCTCTGATACATGAAGTGTTTTATTCAGGGTCACACAACCAGTATGAATCAAAGCTAGGAATGAAACTCAAGCTTTCTTAACTCTGAGGTCATGAATCCAAGATTAACTCTCAGGTGTGGCAGACACATGCCTTTACATCCACAGAAATCCAGAGTGTGGTGTAGGAGAAAGAGAAGTGACTTTGCAAATAATCCTGCATCTGACACATAGTTATGTGACCCTGGGCAAATCACCTAACATCACAGTGTTCTAAGCATCTCAGATTGTAAGCTCCAGAGAGGACTCTGGACTGTATTGGTAGAGGGAGTTTCCTCCCCTAAGTCAGGGAAATCACTGACCCACCATCCCAAACACACATGCACACAAGTATACACATATATAATATAAGTAAAAGGTAATTTTGAGGGGGCACCAGTGACTGGAGGTTTCAGGAGAGGATCCAGGTAGGAGGTGGTGTTTGAACTGAGCTTTGGCCAAAGCTAGAAATTTTAGCAGAGATGTGGGTAGATTTGTTTGTTCTTTCAGTGATGAACCAGACCTAAGGACACAACTTAATCATTTAGGAATGCTGCCCACAGATCAGCAGAAAATTCAGTCCTAATGCATAAGGCCAATCAAACTCCCTTTGGCAAGTATGTGAAGCATATACTTCACACCTGCTTTCATTAGTCATTTTCATTATTTTCCTTGAATTTGATTTTCACCAATACTTTACATGTACAGGACCTAAAGACTTTCAAAAGTTTTTAGTTACTCAGCTATAGTCTCAGGACTTTTTGTTCTTCTCTTTTTTTCTGCATCAAGAATCCCCAGCTCCCCAAGTCAACCTTAGATTCTTTATTGAAAATACCTGTCAGAACCTTTAGGGGCTGTCTTTTCTCTTCTGTTCTTTTTAATTAACAAAATAACTCTGGTTATTTCCTTCTAGACCTCTGTCAGATAGGAAAGGTCTTCCTTGTCTTTCCTTCTGTGGATGGACATTTAATCCAAATGACATCTTGATTATAACTCTGTACTCATACCAGTTTCATCCAACAGTTCTTAACTGCATCTCTAGTACTACTGCCTAGGTCAGTAGTTGCTGCATTTTGATGAATTGGCTGGTAATTTGAGGTAATAAATCCATAGCTCACAGTATTATGAAGCCAATAAGACTGGCCCAGCAAATCCATAGTATCAAAATGATACTATTTTCACATTATATTTTGCATTAATATAGTATATTATGGGTTTCAAAGAACTTTACATTTATTTTCTCAGTGGTTCTCACAACTACCTTGGGAGGAAGATACTATTATTTTACTCATTTTAAAAATGAGGAAACTGAGGTGGAGGGGTTAAAAGAAAATGGCCACAGATTCCAGAACTAATCAATGTCAGGGGTTTGATTTATACCAGGGATTTCTGACTCCAAATCTAGTTCTTTGGAATTCAAATGGGGAAAGTAGTCCTTAATCAGTAGGAAACAATTTATAATAAGACTACTGATATTAACTTCACATAATAAGAATAAACAGATCTTTCTGCCCAAGGGGGAATTCGTCCTTTTGTCCTACTTTTCCTTTCCAATTTACTAAGACCAGTATTTGGAGAGTGATCTCTTAGTGATAAACAAATCATGTTTCCAAAGGAACTTATAAAGAGCAGCATTCTGGTAAATGTTTAACAGCTAGCTTGGGGGAAGATATAGGTTGACCCACATTTAGGTTTAACTGCATTATTAATGTTTCCTTCCATTCCTTTCTTAAGTCTAGATAATCAATAAAATAATAAATCAATTCTTAATTTGTAGCATTTGCCTACTTCTGAGGTGTGTTTCCATTGAAATTTTAACATTTAGCTCTTTTGAGCAATTTTTTTTAAAGCTGGCTCCAGGCCCCCTCACCCCCCAAAAACTTCCAACATATATCATTTTTATCTTCCCAACAAGTTTGTGAAAAAGAGGAGACAATATTCCTCAGATAAAGGAATTTCACAGATTAGAAAACTGAGACCCAGAGAGGTTGAGTGACTTGTTCAAAATCACATGGAGGGGGGCCTTAAACCCATTTCTGATGATGCCCAAGTTCAGTGCTCTTTCCACTGTACCACAAGGTTTTGTAAATGTTTCTTCTAACTCCACATGATGAGGAGGAGCTAGCCAGTTGACTATATCAGCTTCAAAGAGAAAAAAAAGGGCAGCTAGGTGGTGCAGTGGGTAGAGTAGGGCCTGAAATCAGGCAGACTCATCTTCCTGAGTTCAAATCTGACTTCAGACCCTTGCTACTTGTGTAATTCTGGGCAAATCACTTAAACCTGTTTGCTTCAGGTTCCTCATCTGTACAATGAGCTGGAGAAAGAAATGGCAAATCACTCCAGTATCTTTGCCAGGAAAACTCCAAATGGGGTCATGAAGAGTTGGGCAAAACTGCAAAAGACTGAACAAGACGTGAAATGAAGGGCCATAATTGTAATATTTTTATCCCTCAGAAGCTGCCTAGCATTTTCTTTTAATAGTTCCTACTGTGTTCTGATTCACAACCTTAAAGCTATAATATAATTGCTCTACAAAGTAGTTGTTAATTATTTAGCATTGATGAGTGAGATGGAAAAAAATAATCAAAGCTGCATCACATCCAGAGTTCTATCCTGGGCAGGTAAGTTGCTTCTTATCTTTCAAGAGGATGCCTCTGGAGATAAGGGAGGAACACAGATGCATTTGGATTGGACTTGCGTATCCAAAGATTATAGTACTGTCCAATAAAATAAAACAATACTGAAATTACTTGGAGCTATTGATAAGAGCACAAGGAATGTAAAAACATCTATACACTTTTCAATTCCAGTCACTTTCTCTACAAATCAGCTTTATCAGCTCCATTAGCCGGGGAAGTTGATAAAAATCTGAAGCAGACTTCCTACTGTCTAGTCTCTTAAGTGTCAGGAATAATATATTCCCTGTTACAAATGTCCTCGAGGTAGAAGCGGCTGCTGCTTTAAAGGCGGCTATAACTTATTCCTTGGGATAAACATCTGCCTTTATGCTCATTAAAAATTACTTTAAAAATAGGAAATTGAGTAAACACAAACTAATAAGCAGCCTAGCATAGGCTAACTGCCAAGCACAGACTCCCTCTGCATGTAGATGGGTTTCCTGCTGGTGTCAGACTTGGCTTGAGGTTTCATTCATTTTTTTTCTTGTTTATTTCCATTCATTTCTATACTCATGCCTTTCTTTAGCCTCTCATGTTACAATGTTAATTTTAAGTAGTGAAAATATCATTCTGGAATCAAGTTAGCAAGCAACAAGAATGTATTTCACACTTAATGTATGTAAGTACGTTGATATCTTGCCACTGGACCCAGATGGTGCCAGAGGAGAAAGTGAGGCTGGTGACTTTGCACAGTTCTCCCTCATTTAAATCCAATTCATTCCCATGTCATGACATCACCTTCCTGATGTCATGGTCCTCTTTCAGAATGAAGGACAGATAGTAACAAGGTAAGCAGTAAGTATTGGGGATACCAAGAAAACGTGAAAACAATCACTGTCCACAAAGACTTTACATTCTAATGGAGAGAAAACATGTACATAAATATATGCAAAACATACTTACAGAACCGTGAAAACTAACTATTCCTTTCCTGACTTTGTGATATGTCACCTGCTCTCCTCTTAAAAGCTTTGTGTAACAGATCTCTCTCTGGTTCTGTCTGTCTCTTTCCATTTAATTAAATGAGAATTATTCTATTTTAAGAAGTTTGTCCTACCTGCAGGGATAACTGGAGATACCCTGCGGTGTTTTAGCTCCAGAGCTGAATTAGGCTAACATGATGCAGAGGAAAAAAAAAAAAGCAAATAGATGAGCATTCCCTCTAGTATGCTCTCCCAACTTGCAATTCCCTTTGCTGGTTGATTCCCCAAAGAGTGGTTGCTTTCTTAGGTTATAGGAATAAACCTATGGCTTTTCAGTCCTAACACTATAGCTCATAATCTCAGGTGGTATAAGTCTTTTCATTAACATCCAGCCAGTAAACATAGTTGTTGTTCAGTTGTGACCGGTGCTTTGTGACCCTTTTTTCTTGGGTTTTCTTGGCAGAGATACTGGAGTGGTTTGCCATTTCTTTCTCGAGCTCATTGTACAGATGAGGAAACTGAAGCAAACAGGGTAATGTGACTTGACCAGGGTCACACAGTTAGGAAGTATCTGAGAACATATGAACTCAGGAAAATGAATCTTCTTGACTCCAGGTCTGGCACTCTGTCTACTGCACTAACAGCTGTCATTCTTCCCTTCTGCTAGGACTCAGTTCTTGAAGTGGCTTTCTTCCTTAGCTGACTGTCTTTGTATTCATGTCTTTCATGTGTGTCTTTGCTCCCTGCTGGATTTAAGTGTCTCTTTCTGCTGGTTAGGCAGCTCTGATTCCAAGTGACATTGTTGATGGGGAATGGAGGTGAGAGAAATCTCTTCACAAGTTGCAAGGTTTGGCATCTAGCTCCTCAGGATTTTATTTTAAGCTTTTAGTATGTGTGGCTAATTTATTTAGGCAATAGTCTATTGCTGTTGTTTTCATCTCCAGGACTAGAGGTATATTTGCTATCTTATTATTAACATCTTGTGATTACATTACAGGCCTTTTGTGACTATGTCAATTGAGACAGGTATGTGTGTGTGTGTGTGTGTGTGTGTGTGTGTATGCAAGTCAGGTACCCATGGTGGGCATCATGTACTCTCTTCATTATAGAAGCAAGTTGCTTGGCTAATTGAGTCCCCTCCTAAACTTTTGTGTCTATGGGGCAAAAATATATAAGGGGGGGGGAAGTTTTTCCTTTCCTTCGTTTAATCCCTGTAGCTATAATGACAGCAATATAGAGGAAAGCTGCTAAGATATGTGATGGTGAGGTCTTCTCTCTCTCACTTATGTCCCCTTCCCCTATTCATGCCAGAACTAGGGAGCAAATCACAGGATTATAGCTTTAGAGTCACAATGAACTGAGAAGTCATGTAGTCCAAGCCTATCATTTTACAGAAAAAGAAACTGAGGACTGGAGGGGTTAAATGACTTGGTCAAAATTAAACTCTTCTTTCCTTCTTCTCTTTTCTCTGTCTGCATAAGGTATCATACTCTTACTTGCCAGTACTCTGCTCAGAGCAATGTGAGTTTTGATCTCTGAAACTTTTTTTCTCTTAAGGAACATCCTGAAACTCAGGTCACTTTGACTCTCAAAGATTGGCCAACAATAGCTCCCAGACCAAACCCTACTTGGTATTGTTTGGGCTCTCATGGGCTCAAAGTGAATGTAAACAGCAATTGTTTCTGTTTTGGCCAGAAACCCTGAGGTCTTCCCTTCCTAGATTGATTTTTTTTTTTGACTAGGTTAAGAGACCATTCTTTGCCTCATTTCTTACCTAGCCTTAAGAGGTGGATGGATATTGCCTCAGTCAAACTGCAACCTTAAATACCTCAGCTTAAAAAGGTCAAGGCCTCCCACTTCATCGATCTTGCCACCGGACTCAGATGGCTCCGGAGAAGAAAGTGAGGCTGGTGACTTTGTACAAGCTCTCCCTTACTTGAATCCAATATACTAGCATGTTGTGGCAAAATTTTCCTGTTCATGGTAATAAGCCACTTAAACTACACTAAATCTTTTTGAAGAGACTCCATATGGATGCTGTGGCAGAACTAGAATTTGGACCCAATCTTCTATCTCTAAAGCTAGTAATACTGAAAAACAAAATGTTTAGTTTTCACAGGAACTCCCCATTTGTTTTATTTGCCTCATCACATTAGCCAGCAGAGCTAAAGAATGGGATAGTCTGGTTAATTGAATTTTCTGGATAACAGAGGGATAATTTAAATAGATGGATTACTCATTTTCAAAACACATATTGCTCAAAAGACCTGGAAATAATTGAATCTTTCTTGGATGACAAAAAGGGTATTTTGGAATCTTTCAGTGCCTTAGGATCTTCATTTTGAACATCAAATTTTGTACTGGCAAAGCATGAAAGTGCAGTTTGATAGAAGTTTCCAGTTGATAAAGTCATACAGAGCAGATTTTACTGTAATTAAATCCTTGATAATTAGATGAAGAGAGGCAACTCTAAATGGTCCTTCTGGGTAGAATAATGTGCTATAGAAGGAATTCTTACGTTGCCCTATAGTTTTTCTCTGTTAGAGCAAAAGAAAGACACCAGTGGAATGAAGACATGCTATACCTCTGGCATTTCCACTTGGATAGTTCTACTTCTTCCTTTACTGTTTATATTTAGAGGTTATATTTAGGTACACAAATATCCCATGGTTAAACCTGGGCACATGCCTAGGCAAAACATTCTTAAAATGCTCACTTGAACCAAATGTCAAACAGCAGGAATTGAAATTAAGAGAGACATGAAAGAAGTAATAAAGTTAAAATCAATAGAGTTGATTACACAAAGGGTTGAGTTCTGCTTCTTTTATAGCTAGTCCAATTTTTAGGATAGATAGAGCCCCAGGGATCTATTCTCCCATTGGTGTGCATGCCTTATTCCTATTTACTTTAATGAGCCTAACCAGTGGGAAACAAGGGGAAATAGATTCTCTAGCTCTTGTTTCCCATTGTTGGCCACAAAGAATTCTTTACTAAGTACACATGGTGTTTTACTTTGGGTACTACAGGAAATTCCTGACTCTTACACATCTAACTTATGCATATAGCTCTTACATAAGAATGGACCTCAGGAACCTTGCTTTCCCTCCTTTCTCCCTTTTGCCAACAAAGACTCTGAAGACATCATTACCTGAGGCAGGAATGATGATCCTTGGCAGTTCACTAACTGCTTCTCCCCTTTTCCCTTACGGATACTTTCATTCTCCATCAGAAGCAGCACAGCTTTCCTCAACACCTTACAGTAATTTGTAATGTTCATGATTGTGGTAACGGTCTATAAATGCTGCAGCCATTATGATAAAAGGCTGTTGCAACAATTAAACTGAGATTACCCCATAGCATTTAGGGTCTGTGTTATGGTACCATAGGTTTATGTTTGTTGTCCTGCTCTGTTTTGTAATCTGGTTCTATTTAGTGCAGTGAGAGATTATATCTTTCACCCAGATGCCTAATCGGCTTATTAAATATTCTACCATTCTATGGTATATAAAGGAATGATGTATAAAGGAATCCAAGATGCTTAGTGATGCATGAGATTGGGACATTAACTTTTCAAAGAGGTGTCCTCTTTACTAAAGCATTCCTGCTTATTTCTTTAGTGTTATTTCCCTTAGCAACAATCAGTTGGACATCTGTCCTTCTTCTAAATAAATTATAAGTATTTTAGAAGAAGTAGACCCAAGCTAAATACCTAGGCTCATTTGTGTCATAAAGTCAGAGTAAACATTAAAAAAAAAAAGGCAGCCACATTTAACTAAATTAGTCAATAAGCCTTCATTAATTGTTTACCACTGTTGGGTATTGTACTAAGCACTGGTGATACAAACAAAACCCAAAACATAGATACTTGCATTCATGGAGCTCACATTCTAATGAGGGAGACAACATGCAAATAAAGTGTATGTGTGTGTGTGTGTGTGTGTGTGTGTGTGTGTGTGTGTGTACACATGTAAGCAAGGTTTATTCAACATAAACAGAAGGTAATTCCACAAGAAGGCATGGAGGGGACTCCTAAAGAAGTACAGAGACCAGGAATACAAGAGTTTGGGGAGTATATTCAAGGCAGAAATTTACCTGAGGCTGCTCTACCTTCCTTGTTTCTCATCCCTTTACTTATTTCTTCCTTCAGAATCATCTTAGCTAAAGCTCAGCTCTAACCCCACACTGCTAGCTGAGCAGAGGAGGAAAGTGGAAAGGAGGGAAATAGGTTGGCCAAGGAATTTGATGTCTATATCTTAGAGATGGATATGGCTCAGTGTTCATGGTATTGTGTATTTGACTCTAAGTGATGCTCTGTACACACTGTTCTCTCCTCCTTACCTTTCTCTATACCAAGAGAAACTCCTCTCCCTCAATGAAGATATTATACATGAGTATAATGAGTTATAATGCCATTAGTATGTGGGCCATAGTGAAATAGAGGCATTTTGGCAGCAGTCTAACTTAAAAATACACAGTTTTAAGAAAGGATCATGTAATCTTAGAGCTCTTTATTTCTCATTAGGCTACCTTCTGAACTTCATCATGCTCTAGGACTACCTTTATCCTAGAAGATCACTTCAGCCCTGAAATTCACACCTTGTCAGCATCCTTTTCTATTTTCTTCTCCTAGTCAGTGTCTATCTCTCTAATGGAGGGACTCTCTGGCTCCCTCTAATTGGAGGGAAGAGAGCTTCTCCCAGAACCTTCAATTAAAGAGGGTACCCAGGATAGCCACCTTTACATTCCCTACCACGCTGTACTTTTCTAGACATCTCCATCATGCCACTATACCTTCTATTTTCCCCTACCTTGTCTTTCAGCTTCCTTTTATATGTTTTTTCCTGATTAAAATGAAAAGTTCTTGAGGACAGGGACTGCCATTCTGTGTTTGTATTTATTGTTTAACCTTGTGTTTATAATTTCCAGCACTTGATTCACAGTAAGCAGTATTCTATTGATGAAGAAACAGTGATCTTAAGAGGCAATGATTTTCTTTTTGTTTTCTTTCTTTTTTCCCTTCTTTTTCAAATTTATTTTTTCTTTTTTTCTTTTCTTTTTCTTTTTTTTTAATTAAATTATTTTATTTGTTTTCAGTGTTCTACAATCACTTCCACATATCTTAGATTTTTTCCCCTCCCTTTTCTTCCTTCCCCCCTCCCTCCTCACTCCCTCCCTGAGATGGTATACAATCTTATATAGGTTCTACACATACATTTCCTATTAAATACATTTTCACCTTCATCATGTTGCATAGAAGAATTAAAATGAATGGGAGAAACCATAAAACAAAACACAACAAAACATAATACAAAAGAAAATGGCCTGCTTTATTGTGCAATCTAATTCCATAGTTCTTTCTCTGCATGTGGAAGGCATTTTGCCTCGAGTCATTGTAAATTTTTTAGGTCTTTGCATTGCAATGAAGTACTAAGTCCACCAGAAAAATTACAGGCAATGATTTTCAAAGGTTCACAGTAGTGATAGCAGCAGGACTCAATTTCATCACATTGCTTCACTAATGTGCGTATACATTTGAAAAACAGGGTCAGTAGTGCCTTTTTTATATACTTTTCCATTTAGCCGGACCTCTAATGTTGAACTCTCCCTTGTAACAATAAGTTTAAGTTTCAACGAAACCCACCAACACAGAAACTTTGCTTGTCATTTCCTATCTACAATCCCCACATTCTGTTGAAAGGAGTCACTTAGGTTTCTTTTTCAGTTCTCCAGAATCAAAATTGTTCATTATAATTCACCATAGTTTAACAACTTATGAGGGTTCTTATGTTCTGCATTTTTATAGTCAATGAGTATGTTTTTATCCCAGTTCCACATTCTTCATTTTGTATCGCTTCATATAGCATAGGGGGTCATAGAATTATAGAACTAGACCTAGAAGAGACAGAAGAAGTCATCCTTCATTTGAAAGACATGGCAACTAATGCTCAGTGTGGCTAAGTGATTTAGGTCCCACAAATAGCTAACCTAAAAAACAACCAGGTTCTTTTGATTCCTGAGCCAATGATCTTTCTGCCATACTTTACCGTCACATTCCATTACATCCATTTACCATAATTGGTTCAACCAGTACTTAATTGTGCTCATTCATTTTGTTTGCATTTTTTTCCTACTTCAGAGTGTGGTTATGTGCTCTTTCTTGTTGTAACTGACCTCCTTGGGGTTATGTATTCAGTAGTGGTATTTTTAGGTTAGCGTGTTTAAATAGTGATGTAATTTTACTTGAGTAATCACTAATTAATTTCCAAAATGGTTGGATTGATTCACAGTTCCTACAATAGTGTATTAGTGCACTTTCCCTACTATTATTAAAAATAATTTTGAGAAATTATATTTTCTACTGATTGTTTTAATGACATTTTGGGCAAATTAAAACTGTTGTATTTAAAACAAGCTTACCAAAATTAGCTAGGACTTGAAATAGTCAAACTGCTCTCCAGCTATAATTTAAACAGTCATCATCTTTGTACATTTGGATAAAAAGCACTAATGATAATGTTTGATATTTACAAAAGGGTCACATGCACCAGTAGTAAGAGGACAATTAAATAATTAACTAGCATTTATTTACAATAAATATTTATGATTGAAATTATGCCCTCATTTATGTGATCATTAAAGAAAATGGCTTATCTGCAAAGATTTCATTATATACCCAAATATACATTGTTACTTTTTGATGGCATGACAGTAGGGAGTATGGATGCATGCTGGGTAACCACAACATCAGTTTTTGGACTATTTGTTAATTTCATTTAATCACTAAGTCATTCATATGTAATAACTCTATACCCTGCGGCAAGTCAATTAAGCATTCTGTGCCCTGGGGTAACTTTCTAAAACTGTAAATTGAAGATAAGATATAGGTCTACATTGAGAGGGCATTTTCTCACTGGCAGTTCCCTATATCAACAAAATCACAGATCTGTATATATATGTGTGGTTATATTATATATCACATGATATATAACATACAAGGGAGGAAATGTATGTTATATGATGCCATACCGTTGTTCAGTTGTTTTCAGTTGTGTCCAACTTTTTGTGACTTCATTTGGGTTTTTTTTGGCACAGATACCAGAGTGGTTTGCCATTTCTTCACCAGCTCAATGTACAGATGAGGAAACTGAGGCAAACAGGGTTAAGTGACTTGTCTGTAGTCATATAACTAGTAAGTGTCTGAGGCTGGAGTTGAACTCAGGAAGATGAATATTCCTGACTCCAGGGCCAGCATGCTAGTCTAGATGCCCCATATCATATGTTATATTAGAACATCACATGACATGCATAATATATTCTGGATATATATGTATATATACCAAACAGTACATTATTTGTAGATTCTCTGGCAGAATTTTGGAACATTCTCATGTAATTGACAATAGCTACTACCACCACCATCATCACTGCTGCTACTGACATTTATATAGTCCTTAAAAATTTGCAGAACACTTTGGTTAGGTACATGATGCAGTAACGAGAATTCTGGGTTTGGAATCAGAGGACTGGGTGTAAATTTAAGCTTTGCCAATTATTAACAGTGTGACCTTAAACAAGTCAATAAATGTGTCTATTTCTCAGATTCCTCCTTTGGATTATGTGGAGATTGAACCTCTAGGGTCCTTTCAAATTCTAAACTTATAATTCTATGATCTTATTTTATCATCACAATAACCCTATGATATAATTACTATAGATGTTAATGTCCCCATTTTACAGATAAAGAAACTGAGTTTGAGAAAAGATTTGTCAAGGTCACATAACTAGTTAACTGAACCGGGATTTGAATCCAAATTTTTCTGGCTTCAAGGCCAGCACTCTATGTACAGAACTATGATCTAAAAGAGTCCTAGATTTAAGTGATTTATTCCTCAGAAATGATGGGTATATCATCAATCTTACTGGTAAAATTTAAAGCATTTCAATTTAATATAGGGGAATTGAAAAGGCCATAGTAATGAAAGAAAGTTGGAAAGTAAATGATTCTTGGGCTTTCACATGCATAAAGTGGTACTTACATATATCCTACATCAATTTTTTTCAGGGATATTTTATTCAGAACAACATGGTATAATAGTGGAAAAGAAACATGGAGCCTAGATTTAGAGCTAGAAGGAAACTTTGAGGTCATTTGGTTCAATACCCTTGTTTTTACGCATGAGGAAACTGAGGCCTAGAGAAGTCAATGGACTTGCCTAAGAACACACAGTGGCATGGTTCCCATTCAAACACAGGACCTCAGACTCAAAATCCAGCACTCTTCATTCTCCTACATTTTGGATTCTAGTCCTGCCACCAATTCCCTGTGTGAACTTAGGCAACGTCCTTGTGCCTCAGTTTACTCCTTTATAACCTAGGAATAATAATGCCCATCCTATTGATCTCTTTGAAGGTATGGGCTGGTGGTGACAGGATCTTTGACGTAACTGAGAATGGAAATAAAACATTTTACAAATGTAAGGTGGTATAATGTTTACTGCTACAGAGCCAGGATGCCATTTGTTAATATCCCCTTTCATTTCCTCTTCTAGTCAGTTCCTCCTTGTAATTGCATCCTCTCTGTCACTTCTGGCCCTATGTTATTGACTGCAATGAAAATTAATCTACTGTCTCTCTAGGCAGCATGGAATAGTAAACAGAGAGCTGGTCTCAAAACCGGGACTGGACTTGTCTCGCCTCTGACACATAATGACTGGGTGACCTTGGGCCAGTCATTTAACCTTTTAGTGCTCAAGGTGCCAACCTGCACTGGCATTGGGAGTTCTCCATATCAATGCAATCACAGGTTCAGACTGTCTCTCTATTTTCTTTATTCAGTTATGCACAGTGTATAATGTTTGATAAGCAAATTAGAAACCTGACTCCTATACAAATTTACAATGTGTTATCTGAACTTTTCCTTGCCATTGCTAGTAGATAATGCCACTTCTCATAGAAATCTTCTGGCATAAAGTCTTGGAGATTTGAAAACAGACAAACAAAGAATCTTAAGCACCTTAACCTACTATTTTAATGTCCTTTAAATTTATGGAAAATTAAGTGGGTTTCATACATCTAGTCAGTCAAGCAAAATGAAGACCCTTCTTCCTTCTCCTATTCCACAAACAACCTAGTCTAACAACACCAGAGCCTTTTCTTGACGATTTCCAGCAAACAGCTCATTTTCCTTAGAATGATATACTATCTAGAAGCCACTAGGTGGGAGCAAAGAGTAAGCTAACAGCTTAAACTATTAAATTAGAAATGGAGATTTACTGTGGCAGATCAACCACACTTTTCTAGGAAGTGAAGGCTAGTGAAATTGCTTGTTACTTTCTCTTTTCTAAGATATTATCCTTTAAAAAAAAGAAAGAAAGAAAAAGAATGGCCAAACCACACTACTTGCTTCTGCGTGGGCAATGACAATAGGACAGTTCATTCTTACAGGTAATTCTTTCAATTCCTTTCTATACTTGGGCTGTTACTACAGGAAATTAAATCTTGAATCACTTACCTTAATGAATGCAATCTGATTGGATCAGTAGGAACGAGGTCAGCAGCAAGCCAAACAGCTGCTGCTAATAATGAGTGGGTGAAGAAAGGGGATGCCCTCAGAAGCCTGAGTTTTCGCTCTAGAGAGGGCTGATTGACCTCGGTTAAATTCAAAGAGCTTCTCTCCAAATGCTGTAGCATAATAAATCCAGTGATGGGAAAACCATTTCATTCCATGCCAATGTACATGTTACTTTCCAAACAATTTCCTCCCCCAAATAACAATAGCAAACATTTATACGACCGGTTCCCTCATCTCACCACTACCTGGTAAGGTAGGTGCTATTGTTAGCCTTATTTTACATATGAGGCAACTGAGTCTGACAGCAGTTAAGTGACTTGTTTGGGATCACACAGTTAATAACTTAGGCAGGATTTGAACTCAGTTCTATTGACTCCAAGTCCAACTCTCTATCCATTTTCCTACCTAGCTACTACTAAAGTAATTGTTTTGAATCAATCCAATTTTAAACTTGAAGATGCATAATGGTCTCCTTTTGTGGGTTTGAGTTATTCCAGAAATCATAAAACCTGGGCTAGCACACTCTAACATGAACATTATCACTGGTTCCTGTCCTCAGGGTATGAAACTGTTTTTCAGAAGAATCAGTCACAATACTGACTCCTCTCCTGTCTGAACTATATCTTCTAAGAGGCCACTGAAGGAGAGTGTAGTGTCTCTATTGTGGCCAGACCTATTTCTTTCAATGTTCTTCTTTTAACAGGTGAAAACCAAGACTTATTCTAGTCAGTAATCTCCTTTCCCCTTCTGCTAGCATTGCAGTAAAATTTTGTGTGAACAAAGGATCCTTAGTAAACTCTACAACAAATTGTAATAGGAGAACAAATAATCTTTTATCAAAATGTAATAAAATCTTGAAGGCAAAAGCTTCTCTTTAAATATTCTATGTATATGTTCATCATTTATTATGTTGCATATAAATATCAAATGTTGACAGTATGTTTTGCCTGTTTTGGGGGACCATGTATTATGGAAGATTCATTCATTCATAGCCTCCTATAGGCTTATATATTAATAACCTCCTATAGGCTTGTATTTAATAATTAAAACGCATTAATACTAATTTAGAATTAATGCTTTCTATTTGATAGACATTTGTGCCTCATAAGAATACTTTTTTGTTCTTACAGTACTAGAGAAATGGAAGATGTATTTAACATTTATTCACTAAAGTACTGTTTATTAAATGCCTACCATGTTTCAACATTGTGGAGAGCTTGAAAAGACAAAATCAATTAGTCAATCAAACAAAAACTTATTATGAACTTACTATGTGCCTGGTCATGTGCAAGTGGGGACAGAAAGAAAGGAGACTTTGCTGAGATACAAAGACTCTGTCTTCATGGAGCCCACCGGGACATGGGGAAATATATAATGTAGATAGACATAAGTAAATATGCATATATTGTACGAATGAATGTATTGTCATATGTATTGACATATAATGTGTCAAGAGCAAAATTAAATATAGAGTGAAATACAAGATTTGGAATAAGAAAAACAATTCTGACTGGGAAGAAGAACGTAAGTAAAATCTTCAAGAAAGAAGTGAGATTCGACCTGGTCCTGAAGGATTGTCAGAACTTTAAAAAGGGAAAGGGAGAAGGAAGGAAGGAAAGAAGAAAGGAAGGAAGGAAACTGGAATGAATTGAGAAATGCAGATGGGAAAATGTAGAATATTTTGGAGTTGGCATCTAACCTAGTTTGGCTATGAGCTAAGACTGGATATGTAAGGAGGAACCTGATTGTGGTACCATGAACCATATGCCATATAGTTTAATCTTAAGTATTATCTTTCATCATTTTAACAACGAAGACATGAAATGGAGAAAGCAGTATAACACTTGGTTCACATCCCTACAGCTTTTAATAATTGCCTAACCCCTCTACTGAATGTTCACTTTTCAACTTCAGAGACATAGAAAAGAGCTCCTCATCTTTTGCAGCCTATTAGTATGCGTGTCCTCTCCCTTTGCCCCTTCATCTTTCACATTTTTCCTTCAAGTACCATTCTCTCTGTTGACTTCAACTACCACCTCTGTGTAGATGACTCCTATATATATATTTTGAGTCCTAGCTTCTCTTTTGATCTCAGATCTACATTTCCAACTGTCACACAGGATGTCTCTATCTACGTACCCTTGTAGCACCACAAATGGAGAACATCCAAAACTAAACTAATTATTTTTACCGTTAACCCTCCTTCCTTTTCTGAAGGCACTGTTTCTGTCTGGAGTACTACCACTCACCCAGACTTCAATCTTCATAACCCTTTGGATTTCTTTGCCTCACCATGATAAATTATCTCTAAAATTCGGTTGTCTGTAGCATCACAGGATTATAGATCTAGTACTAGAAGAGACCTCAGAGTCTATCTAGTCCCACCTTCTCCAATTTGTTTTTAAACAGAGGAGAAAAACAGGCAAAAGTAAGTGAAATGACTTGCCAAGGTCACAAAGGTAGTCCCAGAAGAAATATTTGAACCTAGTTGTTCTGATTCCAGAGTCAGTGGTCTTTCCATGATGGCAAAATCTCTCACATTTGTCGCTTCCTCTTTACTTCTGTGACCACCTCTATGACCACCTTCATTCAGGGCTTCGTTATTACTCTTTTGGATTGTGAGCAACAGTTTCCCCATAGGTGTCTTCACTTCCATTGTCTGCTTGTCCTAACCCATGCTTCATAATACAGCCAGATCACTTTTTCTCAACACACAGATCTTGGTTGTGCCATTCCTTTGCTAAAGAATTTTCAGTAACTTCTCTTGCTTGAGCAAAGTTTGCACCCCTTTGTCCGGCATTTAATGACCTCTACAACCTGATGACAACTTGACTTTTCAGCCTTGTTTCTTATCAGCTCCTTCCTTGAACTTTAAGCCACAACTAAGTTGGACAGGTTCTGTGCCCCCTGTATATACACTGTGCCCTATTGCATTGACTCAGGTTATTCTCTGTACCAGAAAGCTCACTTGATCTTTGTTAGACCAATACTTTAAAGTTTAAATCAAACACTATATCCTCTAGAAAGCTTTCTCTGACTTCCCCAATTGGTGAGAATTAGTTTCCAAAATTGGTTTTCTTGAAAGCTCATGTAATGCTTTGATTTATAACTCTGTAACACACTTATTACATAATATTGTGAATTGTAGCTACACATGTTACTGGCCTATATTGAGCTATATACTCCCTAAGCAATGGCTCTACCAAACTATATATCTCTCCTATTATGGTGCAGCTACAGGGTAGCGAGGTGGTACAGGGGATAGAGTGACAGGTCTGGAGTCAGGAAGATCAGAGTTCAAATCTGGCTCCAGATGCATCCTAGTTGTGTCAATCTGGGCAAGTTACTTCACCTCTGTTTGCCTCAGTTTCCTCATTTGTAAAATGGGGACAATAACAGAACCTACCTCACAGAGCTGCTTTGAGGATCAAATGAGGTAATAAAGGTAAAGTATTTATCCAAGTGCCTGACACATACTAAGGGCTATATATGTTATCTGTTATTAATAAAAATAATTATTATTGCAGTACTTTGTCCATAGTAGAGGATTAATAAATGTTTATTTAATTAATAAATGATTTTTATTATTTATAATAAAAATTATAAATGATTTTTTATCATTTATAAATGATAAAAGAAAATGATTAAGATTATTGTGATGACAATTTATAGTAACACTAATAAAAAGATAATATTCATATATCACTTCAAGTTTTACAAAATACTTTAAATATGTTAATTCATTTGAATCTCATAACAGCTGTGTGAGGAAGGTACCATTATTTCCCCTAACTTACAAATGGGAAATCTGAGGCACAGATAAATTAAATGACTTGCCCAGGGTCCCATAGGTAGGGAGTATCCATGGCAGAATTTGAAGTCAGGTCTTCCTGACTCCAGGTCCTAAACTATATCCACTGCACCACCCACATAGTGAGTAGGAGTACTTGATCTTTAGTAGTTTGATAGTGTGACTCAAGGCAGCTAGGTGGTACAGTGGATAGAGTGCTAGGTCTGGAGTCAGGAAGAGTTATCTTCCTGAGTTCAAATATGAAACTTACTCTCTGTGTGACCCTGGGTAAGTCACATTACTCTCTTTGTCTCAGTTTCTTCATCTGTAAAATGAGTTGGAGAAGGAAATGGTGAACTACTCCAGTATCTTTGTCAAGAATCCCTCCCAAATTGAACACAATTGAAAAATGACTTAATGAAAATAAGAAGCACAGCAATGAATACCTACCCAACTTGTAGGACACTTACTTGATGCTTGCATACTTTGTTATAGCCATCAACAAAGAATCAAAGATTTGGAGATAGAAGAGGCCTCAAAGGTCACTAATTCCAGTCCAACTCCAAGACAAATAAATAAGCCCTGATCAGTAAACTTTAAGGAATTATAATCTCCAGAGCCTAAGTCTCAACTACTAATTTTTATTTTCAAAGTATTTGATTCTCAACATGCCTGAAGACTTAGACAATTGGGATGCAGGAAGGCAGAAAAATTGGTGGTATAGGAACAAGAAGGAAACAGTAGCCATCAAAAGTTTCTTCATTTCTCACACTAGGAATCTGCCTGTAAGTAGCACATAAAAGCAGGGAGAGAAAACTTTTCTCCCATTCCTGAACTAGTCCTTATATAAAGTGTTTTGAAAAACAAACAAGTCAAGTAGTATATGACAGACATGTGACTAGTGAGTCAAGTTATTTGGATAACTCTCTTTGAGTCTACATTTATATCCCTGCATAGCGTGTGTCCCTAGAAAGAGTCTTGTGCATTGGACTGTGTTGTAAACTGATATCATGGGCACAGACCACATCCATAGTCCTCAGAAGGTCACACAGTATGTTGCAGAACTGGCACTTAAACCCAGATCTATTGATTCTAAATTCATTGTTCTTTATAATACCCAATACGGCTTCTGTAATATCAATGACAAAAATAACAACTGGTTTTGGGTAGAACTATGCTGAATCCTTCTTTTGACCTCATTGTACTATGAAAATTCATGTCTGGATTGTTTTCATATGTTATCTCATTTGATGGAAGAATTTTGTAAGGGAGATCAATCTGGTATGACGATAGTGATTTTGCATATGAGACAAAAAAATACAGTCAGGCTAAATGACTTTCCAAGTGTCACACAGCTAATGGATGAGTGACAGATCCAGATCCTCTGATTTCAGAGCCAGGAATTTTTCTACCACATCCTCCCATCTAAGTTTTGTGCCAATTTAGAATCACGGCAGCCAGGAAACAGCAATGCTTTCTGGCTCTTTCCAACCACCACTTTTGAGAGCAGGGAAGCATAAAGGTATACTCCTGGGTACCTGCCACCTGGCATTTTTCAAATGGATCAAGCGTATTTCAGAGCCACTTTGTGACTGGTGTTTTTTCCCATTTTGATTTTCTCTCCTGCACTATAGAGTATACATTTCATCTCTTATTTTCCATTTGGGTCAGGTAGTGCCTGCCTAGGGACTCCTTTTCTCCTGACACTTCAATTTCAAGTCACAATTCACATCCGACTAGCTCTAGCTGTGCTTGAATCAACACATTAGTGCATTCAGTTTAGTGAGTCTGTGCAGGGAAGCCTCTCAAATGCCTCACACATAGATGATTACAAAAAAAAAATCACATAGGAAACAAGCATGTTTAAGGAATCTCTAAAGGCATTCAAGAGGAAGTTCAGGAAAATGTTTCACCATCATTCTTTAAATGCAGACTTTTCTCATAACAGAGTAGATCTTCATCAGAGAGGAGTTAGGAACATTTATGATTCACAGACATCTATTAGCACATCAACATCAATTTTAGATTAGTTGAAACAGTGAATGTCCAATTCCTATTGAGCTCAAGAAAAAATACTGCTTAGATTTTTTTCTAGTGTGTAGATGAGCTAAATTATTGAAAAAAGGATCATGTCATACCTATGAGTATGTCATCAATAATGTGTACTGATGTATAATTTAAGGGGTTTTAATGAAAACTAAATAAGATGAAGTGAACTGTATCTAATCTGATTTTTACTGTATCAGGCTGAGCTTTCTCTACTAAAGTGAAGCTTGGGAAATCTAAAGAAAAATAAACAAACTGTGATCAGTAGACAGTAAAGAATTATAGTCTTCAGGGTCTAAGTCTCAACTGCTAATTTTTTCCTTTTGAAGTATTTGATTCCCAACATGCCTCAACACTCTCAGAGAGTTGGGATATAGGGAGGCAGAAAACTGAGCTATGGGAGCAAGAAAACAAAAGTAGATGTCAAAGATTTCATTGTCTTTCACACTAAGAAGCTGCCTATAAAGTAGCATATAAAAGTAGGCAGAGATAATCTTCTAAGGTGACATTCCTAAAGTAGTCCTTATATCAGACCGGCACACTTGGTTGTAGGTAGGGGGCTAAAATTAAAATAGGTTAAACTTCTTTGGGCTGCAGATAGGTTAGACTAGAGCACGACTGACAACGTTTGGTTGCTGTGGGTCATGTGACAAACAGGATAGTATGCAGTGGCAATCCTACATTTTTCACTGGCTATCTGAAATCCTTTGGCAAGCCACAAGTGACCTGCAGGCTTTTGGTATGTTGTGCAGGCCTGCATTATACTGAATGTTTCAACAGAATGGAGATCAAGAGAGCCAAGTGAAATATGTCAGACATGGGACTTAGTGAGTCAAGTTATTTGGATAGCTTTCCTTATGTCTATGTTTGTGTTCCTGCATAGTGTCCCTAGGAAGACTCTTGGGTTTTGGACTATGCTGTAAACTGACATTATAGACATGGAGCATATCAAAGGGTTTGGGGATGATTCTATGTCACAAAGCCAATGATACAAGGACTTAAAATTCTTTTGTGTTCCAATTCATTAAGCATATTTTAGGCGACAGATACATAATTATATTTGCACTGTGTTTGGAGAAAGTTTATGAGGAAGGTAAATCTAATACCATTCTAATAAATTCACAGAGAAGAAAACAGATACAATCAGATTAATAGGTTAAGTGATTTGTCTGGGGTCATTCAGCCAGTGAAAGACAGAGTTAGGTTTAGTTCACAAATTTGGCATGCTTGATCACACATACTGAATGTATCTCAATGCCCAAACAGGGTTTGCCAGTGGTAAGGTTCATGTTAGCCCTGATGGTCATCAGTCATACTTAGGACAAAAGAACATAAGATGTTTTCTTCTTCTAGAAAAATGGGAATTACAGTTGTGATATTTTACATGCTATTTTAATTCCTTATCTTTTGAACTGTTTTGCTTCTCCAGATTATAAAAAAGCAACATTTGCCATTGCCAATGAACAAATACATCCAAAATTGCCTTGGCATCAGAAAGAGTGCTAAAAGAAAAGTTACATCTCTAAGATTACTAACATAACTTACTGAAAGATGACAAATTCAGCCAAGTCACTCTTTTGTCATTAAATAATTATTTTACTGATTTTTCACACTAAACTCTTAGACTGAATCAATCAAAATGTTATCACATCCAAGAAATAAAAATATAAGTGAATTTATAAGCTTTCAAATACTTTAAAAAATTTCCAACTAGGTTTGCTTTGTCGTCTTCTGACCCTACATGATTTCAACATGGGTATCTTAGCTTTTTTTGTGTCATGAAACCCTTTGGCAATCTGGTGAAGTCTATGGATCTATTCTCAGAATCATGTTTTTAAATTCAGAAAATATATAGGATTACAAAAGAAACTAATTATGCCAAAGTATATTAATTAAACTATTTTTACAATGCAAGTTCGCAAGTCCCAAATAAGAATCCTCAAGTAGGACCTTTGGCACTCTGTATCATTAGCAACACAAATTTCCACTCTTTGTTTTGAGTACTGCAGAACCAGGATAATGAAAATATGTTTTTAATCATATTTTTCCCAGTTGCTGATGATGTATGTTGTAACAGGGTGATGTAAAAACATTTATAGCATATTGCCAATCATGTAATGTGCAAGAAGCTATATAAAAGATATCAATATGAATGTGTGAGGTTGGAAAAGGAGGTAGCATACCTCCTGGGCTTTTAAAAACATTCTTAGGATTATAAAGCTAAACCTTGGAGGAATTGGATATATCATAAATGCATCTGGGTTTATCTCTAAAAGCTCTTCTTATTACAAGCATTATTTTTTTTAAAAAAAGAAGCACCAACAAACCTGACCACCTTGCCACTGTGATGTTTATGTAGTGCTAATGCAGGACAACAGATAACATGGAAAGAGATTCATAGACATATATACTGTACTTGGCTGCCTTCCAAGTAGCTACTGTGCTATGGTAGAGATACCCTTTCAGGGAAATTCTTCCCTGGGAAACATCAAAAAAGGACACATGCCTATTTTGAGTCCCTGGAACTTACAAGGGTCTTGTACTCTGAGAAAAGTTTAGATTGCCTAAAGGGTCTGAAAGTTATCCAACCTTTAGACAATATCTAAAAGAGAAGAAGCCCCTCTTCTTAAACATCCGGCTTAATGCTGCCTGCCCCACATGGTGCCTGAACAGCAGTGCAATGCAGCCAACTTCTACCTATGGAACCAGGTGCTACTACTGACCATGGTACTGATAATTTCTCTACTAATAGTGCTGATGTTATAGTAGTCAGAATTTGAGACTGGAGATGGATAAACTAAATGTCATACTAGTATCATTAAGATATGAAAAGAATCATATGCAGTATGTTGTATATCTTTTCTGTTGAAGATTTGTGGAAGGATAAGAATTATATAAGATGCTAAAGCATGTAAGCATTATGACTTACCCCAGTCAAAGGCATACCCATGTTCATACTCATGTAAGACTCCATCTTATTTAGATATCTAAGGACATATCTTTCCTCATTTAAGCATAGTCAACTATTCTCCATGCTGGGAATTGCCAATTTAATTAAAAAATAGATTATTGATTCAGTGACCACATCTAAGTTTTCATTGGTCAGCTGGTCTTAATGTCACGTGCTAATAGCCTATAGAGTACTAATAATGAGAGTTTATCCCTCTATTTTCTCCAACTAAATTTTAACTGGCTACTTCTTGGGCAACACATTTTTTTTTACTTTAACTCATTGGTTTATGAACACGTCAATTAGCTCATTTGTTTCATCCCCATTCTAGTCAATGAACTACATCACTTATTCCAATTGTGTAGTGCTGTCCCTCATTTTGAGATAAGGTATTAATTTATCAAAACAAAATGAAAAAGCTATAAATGAGAGTAACAGACTCTGCTAACAGAAAAAAGAGAGGGTAATCTTTAAGTAGATAGGGTTGGTCATTATACACAGATTTTTAAAAGAATAGCTGCATATAACCCTTGAGATGTCATAAAACAAAAAAATTTCCAAATGTATCATCCATATATAAAAGTGCTCATTTTCAGACAGGCATATATAATCCACAAGTGGCAAAATCAGTATTACTCATTTACACCAAGTAATTTTCAGTTGCTTAAAACTAACTAAAGTTGGACACTTTTTAAAAGAGATACTATCAATGCAAATGTCAAGAGACATCTGACAAAAAGAAACACAATAGTAAATAAAAGATTGTCCACATAAAAAACATTTATGATGTGGGTATTTAGTCTTTGAAAACTGCTCAAATAGTCTTTAAAGTCAGCAAGGCTTCTTATTGTACCACTATTGTCAGACCTGTGTTAATAATGTCTTAAAGATTTCTTTACAGTTGAACAGGATTAATATGACCATTTACTTATTTGTAAATGGGAACCATTTTTCACACTGTCCATAAGAGGAAATGCATATAGTGGAAAGATCCCTGGATTTGAAATCATTGAAGGATCAAGGTTTGGATCCTAGCTTAGAACCAACATTTTACATAACCTTGAGCAAGTTACCCAACTTCTCTGAGCCAATTTTCCATCTGCAAAATTAGAGGTTTAAGAGATAATGTTCTGGAGTCAGGGGACTTTGGGTATCATGCTAGCTATGCCTGTGTGGCCTTGGGTGAGCCATTTAACTGTGGGCCTCAGTTTACTTATCTTAAAAATGAGTTAGGGTTAGAGGCTACTGAGTTTCCTTCTAACTCTTTGATCCTTTGACACCTAAGATTCCCTCTAACTCTGTATCATATGAAACAATAGCTCTATTATCATTCATTTTTAATTTGACTCCTAAGTCCTAACACTGGACAAAGTAATTTATTGCTGGACTAAGGTCTCTGGCTGCATGTAAGGTGGCACCCAATTTGTCTCCTTTAGGCTGACTATTAAACTGTGTTAGCTGACTTTGCACATAGCATGATATGATTCATAGTTTTAAAGGTAGAATCTTTAGAGAAGTCATGCAGTCCAATGACTGCATTTTACCAATGAAGGACTGACTGAAACCAGAGAAATTAAAGGACTTTCCCAATGTTACACAAGTAGAAAATGAACAGAGTTAGGATTTGAACTCAGATCCTCTGACTTTAGATCCAATGTTTTCCAGTACTCACTCATTTGTATACTATCTTTTTTCAAAGACTGACCTAAGAACTATTGCTAGATTTCCAAGGCAATGCTCATAACATGTCTTTGACTCCTTAATTCCTCTTTCCTCCATTTTCTTTTCATATAGGAAGGAAATAAGCATTTATTAAATATCTACTATGTGCCTACTACTGTGGTAAGCACTTTGCAAATATTATCACATTTGATTCTCACAACAACCCTGGGAAGTAGGTGCTTTTATCCTTATTGTACAGTTGAGGAAATTGAGGCAGAGAGGGGTTAAATGACTTGCTCAGGGTTACACAACTAGTAGTGTCTGAAGCACAATTTGAATTCAGATCTTCCTGACTCTAAGTCCAGTTCCCTCATTCATCATGGCACTTAGCTGTCTCCATATATATTCTTTATTCTTCAGCTTATCATTCATGGCTCTATGTAATCTGTTACTCTTCTGGCTTTATCTGACCACTAAATCCCTCTATGTACTCCAGCCAAACTGGGCTAATTGCTGCCTCTCTGCAAAAATTTCATGCTTCTCTGCCTCTGAGTCTTTGCTCACACTATTACTTGGAATGCCCTCCCCCAGTTGTGTTAAAAAGTCCTAAGATTCAGCTCAAATGCCACCTCCTCCTTTATTTCTCAGCCAGAAATGACCTTTATTCATCTTGTACCTGGCACCCTGCACAAAATTTTAAACTTTAATGAACTTATTATATCCTAGTTTGTATTTGAGTTACATTTATATGTTTAAGATGTTTCTTCTGCACTTAGCACAGCACCTTGCACATATTAGGCACTTCAAAGATGCTTAATGAATTGAAGGACTTTTGTTGATGGGTTTTCAAATCTGTTAACAATAAAGAAAAGTCTCCTGAGTTGGTAATACATATACATTTTAGTATCTCTACAATATGACAGAATTTGATGAAGCTATATTTTATCTTTATGCTCTTTTTAAAGCCCTATTGGTATAGCACAGAATATAAACACAAGAAATCAATATGGTAATGACAAAAGCAACTCCAGGTGTGGATACAATCAATTTAATGGATAGAAATTTAGGGTTTGTGAAGAAGTCGAAATCTGTGGTGAATATGTACATTATAAAATAAAATTATTGACCTTCACATAAGATGATGACCCTGACTCATTTTCAATGGAATTATGGAAAATGAATTATAGGTTCCATATAGAAAAGTGCTAAGATCTTGTAGACACAGGTCAGGAAAAGGGCAGGACACCCAGACCTGGGGAGGCACTGAATCTTTGATGGATGTTAACAAGAACTCATACACAGTAGATGAGATTAGCTGTCTATGCGAAACCTTCTCAAAAGTAATTTGGAGGTATCTTATTGGAGATTCAAGTGTCTCCCTAAATGTCATGAGGAAGCAACCTAAAATGCAATCATTGGAAAATAAACTGCAAACTGGAGTATTGTAACATGCTATGAGACCATGTTCAAATGAAGAAAGGTGATGTTATAATGACAAGGGCAAACAGAAGATTTTGGTGGTGGTCAGCTGGGAATACTGAAAAAAAGGATGCTACAGAAGCAGCTTAGCTAGTGTTTCTCCAACACTCTCCAGGAGAGAGAGATATTATAACTTACAATTATGGTGAATTCTATAGTGGTGGCATGAAATAATAATGAGCATTTATATAATGCATTATAAATGCAAAATGCTTTACATATATTATCTTATTCATTCTTTGCTATAGGAAGTCTTAAAGTGGAGTTAGAAAGTTCAAAAAAAATTTTTCTTTTCATTTTTGCAGGGTACAGATATATGACTTCAGTGCAGAGAACTTGGAGTACAAATCCCACCCACTGATGCAGATTTTCACCTTGTGAGCAATTGATAGGTTTTTTCCCCTGAGGTAATTGGATGAAATGACTTGCCCAGGGTCATATAGCTAGTAAGCATCTGAGGCCAAATTTGAACTCAGGTACTTCCGACTCCAGGACTGGTGCTCTACCCACTGCACCACATAGCTTCCCCTAATTTAAAATTTTTAATATTTGACTAGATCACTGAAACATTAAATGACTCATCTAGGACCACGCAATGTATATCAGAGATAGAATTCGAATCTAGCTCTTCCTGACTTCAAGTCCAGCCCTCTATCCACTATACCATGCTATCCATCAGTGTGAACTTTATTATCTCTATTTTCAGGTGAGAAATTTCAGTTTTAGAGAGACTAAATGACAAACCTGATTAAGTGGAAGAGCAGGGATTTGAATTTAGGTGTTCTGTGGACTCTCTCCTCTATGTAACATTGCTCCTCTGTCACAGTTATCTACATTTTCTGTTCTAGCTAAACTGGTGTTAGCTGTTCTGGTATGCAGCATCGATTTCCTTTTTGTCTCTTTGTACAGGCTGCCCTCCCCTCTTCTTAAAACATTCTCCTTCCCACTTGTGAGGCCAAGCAAAGTAAGATTTTTTTCTGTTTTTGTTTATACTAAGAAGCATAATACCTCTGAAGAATGTGATTAAGGAGGATCCTAATCAAGGAAGCTTGATTAGGGAAGCTGTTTTGTAGGAGGGTCCTAAGTACCTTTTGTTTTTGCTATTGAGGCACTGAAAAGTGTAGAAATACTCTGAGGGTGAGGTTTTACTTTGGGACTTAGTTACTGGAAGTGTTTGTTTGACAGAAGAGGACTCTGGGAAGCCGCTAAAGGAGCTCCCCAGTTTTGAAAACTCAGATATTGGTGCTTCCCTCTCTGGTAACCATGGACGTGTCTGTTGAATTGTGATGTATGTATTGATTATGGTCAGACAGAGGAAGTCATGTCTGTTGATCTTTGATTTATCTGTATTTTCTCTAAAGTTCAGGGTGCTTTTTCCCTCGAACTAACTGAATGATATATGTGCTTGATTAAAGTGATTGTTACCTGCCCAAAAGTTGCCTTTTCTTTTATGAATGCAGATCTAAGAACCTGTGATAGTAGACCCCACTGTGTATGTTGGGGTGCTTACTGATACATCACTTCAATTCTTAAAATCATTAGCTCCACATTTAAGATTTAGTTCAGGGATAATCTATGTGAAGCCTTTCCTTATCTTTCTACGTGTTAATGCTTTCTCCTTCCTCAAATTTGCCTATATTTACTTATATGTAGCATAGATAACATGATATGTCTTGTGATATCAAATTTTATGAGGGTGGGCACTTTTTAATTTTTGACTTTGTATCACTAGCAGCCTGTTTTGTCCATCACATATGCTTATTAAATGTTAGTTGGATGACTGAATGAATAAGCCCTGGTGAAATGAAGAATTCTTGTAGCTATTGGACATCCTTTCTTTATAATTCTATATCAAGTAAACACTCCTGATCCAAATTGGTTTCCCAAGTAGGTTTCTCCTACTGGGATGAGAATGTGCTGATCAGCTGATAGGAACTTTACAATTTATTTGGCACTTTAACTTCTCATTGTAAATTAATAAAATGGCATTCTGGTTTATAAATCAGTCTATTGTGAGTATGGGTGTGCAAGTCAATTTATCAGGACTTGATCACCCCTGGGTGAACTAATGAAATTGAATTTCTGAACCTGCAAACTGGAGGACAAGACCCTGAAACTGTGGCTGTAGATCATAGAATGTTATAGCTGGAAGGAACTTCAGAAACAATTAAATTCGACCTCTGTATTTTGAAGGTGAGGAGACTGAAGTTCTGAGAGAGAGAGAAAGAGAGACTCTTTAACTACACAACCAGACAATGGCAGAGTTGAGACATCAGCAAGTTGCCTGATACCTTCTCTAGGGTTTCCTTTGGATCATAGTGACCAAAGAGAAGCCTAGCCTAACTGATCAGTTTCACTTTTTCCCACTTCAAAATCATATATATGTTTTGTACTGATCATCATTGGTGATTATGATACATTCATAGGCTTCCTAGTTTTTCACTTACCTACACTGATTAAAAATGGAAAAAAGTGAAATATCAGGGGATGATCAGATTTCTCTCACAGAAATCTGTGTTCTGCAAAGTGATTTCAAACACTGGTCACTGAAGAGTGTAAAATTAACTGTCACTTTCTAAGTGGCCCTAGAATATCAAAGTCATTGATACTCTGTGCTCTGACTGACTGAGCTAACATGGAAGAAACTTGTCTTTGTAGATGGCTTGTTGGTTTCTTGGCCTCAAGTCTCTCCTCACTGCACTCTATCCTCCATGCAGCTATCAAAGTTAACTTCCTTGACTGTAAAAATGACCGTGTTACCCCCAAATCAGTAAACTCCAGAGGCTACCTAAAATCTCTAGATCAAATATAAAATCTTTTTTGATTTTTAAAGACATTTATAACTTGGTTCTTTCTTACCTTCCCAGTCCTCTATACTTTATTCTTCTCTGTATAATCTACAATCCAGGGATACTGGTCAATTTGCCTATTCTTGAACATGATTCTTCATCTTTCAATTCTGTGCATTTTCAGTTGTTACACCCTATGCCTAGAATACTCTTCTCCCAACCCCCCCCCCCCCCCAAATCTCTGCCTCCTAGTTTATCTGAATTCCTTTAAGTCTCAGCTAAAATCTTTCTGCAAGAAGGCCATTTGCAATTTCATATGTCTTAGGTTTGAAAGGGTCTTTGAAACATTTTATTTTAGAGCTGAGTTTTTTTTAAAAAAGACATATTTGTTAAAAATCTCCTCACAAAGAAGCTTGTCTGGGGAAAGTATTCTTCGAAACTGGAGACATGTCTTTCCGAAAGCTTCTGTTCCAATTCATAGCACTTATTGTCCTGATCCCAGAACTCAGTCACAGTGGCATGAAGTGCTTTTCAAAACTAGCCTAATGACTTTGAAGAATTTGCTTTTTGCTAAGTTTGGTGAATTTAGGGCTACAATTTTTTTTAGATTTTTAACAAACATTTTTTTAAGTTCAGTTCTGAAATAAAATGCTTCAAAGACCCTTTCAGGCCATTATATATAAAATTAAATTCAGGCCATCTGAATTTACCTCTGAAATTACCTCCAAGTTATCCCATAGTTTGCTCATAGTTATATTGCTCTTCTCTCCCCTGTTGGAATGTGAGACATTTTAGGGCAGGAAATGTATGTTTGCCTTTCTTTGAAACCCCAGTCTGGTGCAGTGATTTACATATAGCAACTCATTATTATATTCTTGTTGGCCAATCAAGAGCATTCTATGAAAAGCTTGATCTACTCTCTGATGCTTACTACCTGAGTGACCTTGGGTAAATCACTTAACTTCACTTGTCCTCAGTTTCCTCATTTGTAAAATGCAGAGGATGGAATAGATGACCTCTGAGATCCTTTCTTCTTTAATCTTTGTGAATCTATGAATTTTAGGTGCAAGAGAGGCAAACCTTTGAGGCTCACGTGTCTTCTGATGGAGAATTGGGGGATATCAGTTGACAGGCTCATTGAAAGGATTAAGGACATCTTCTTAGGCACTAGCGGATGAATTGAGTATAGACTGGAGTCACCTAGGCTCTTTCGTAGTCTTGTGCTTATAAAGGGAGATGTGCCCTCTACCTATTTTTCAGAACTCCAGAGAAAAGTGAATACAAATCTTAAAGCAGAAGAGGGGAGAGGTTGAGTGGGCTGGGTGGAAGGAAAACCCATTCATCCATTCAGCTTTCCTAGTGCTAAAAATGGTTTTCTTGACTATAGATGGCCCAAAGGGTCATATTATTTACAGATAGTAATGGTCTTACTTGGAGTTTTCTAACTGTACAGTTGCATTTGAAAAAGTCAAAAGGCAATTTCTAAAGTATAACTCCAAAGTACTGGTGTGATGACTTAGACTCAGAAGTGGAAAAAAAAATCAAAGTATTCTCCATGTTGTCCCAAAGAAATTTAGGTGATTTCGATCTAAGTCACTAATTTAGTTTTCCTTAAACCTTATCCAGGGAGTCAGGTGAGACAAGCACACCTATTCTTTCCAAACCCCTTTTTTGAAAGTGTGACAGCCAAGTTGGTTTGATATATATTAAAAAAACCAAAGAAACAAACAAAAAACCAAGTCAAAAACAATGTGCTTGGCTAGCTTAACAGGTGAATTGGGTTCTGAAAGGTCTCAAGTAGAACAAACAGATGGTCTTCACTAAGCAATTCTGACTTTAATTATCACACACAAAGAGACCTCGTGGCTTTGGCCCTATTTTATCGGGTCTGAGAGCTCACAGGTGAAGGCAAAAAAAGAAACAAAAAGAAAAAAAAATCCTCCAAAACATTGCAGTCCTAAGCTCACCAGACTTAGCAAAAAGCAAATTCTTCAAAGTCATTAGACTAGTTCTGAAAAGAGCTTCACGCTGCTGTGACTGAGCTCTGAGATCAGGACAATAAGTGCTATGAATTGGAACAGAAGCTTTCGGAAAGACATGTCTCCAGTTTCGAAGAATACTTTTCCCAGACAAGTTTCTTTGTGAGGAGATTTTTTAGCAAACATGTCTTTTTTTTTTTTAAACTCAGCTCTGAAATACAGTGTTTCAAAGACCCTTTCACACCCAAGACACACAAAATTACATCTTTGGGGTTGCATTTTAAGCAATATTACAGATTAAGACATATAACAGTATTTTAGAAAATTTCATAGATATAGTTCACTTCGTAAAAATTGCACACTGAATTTTTTAATTTCCTTTATAGTTTGGAAGAAAATAAAAATACCACCCAAATAACTTAGCCAATTGTGAATTTTTCAAAATAGGAGACACAGATTTAGGCTACTATTCTATCAAAAAGAGAATAGTTTCTCCTTTATGATAATATTTTCACAGATCTTATTCATAATTATTTTATAACAGTCACTTTTTGTGAGCAACTATTGGTATTTACTTTGAAAACAAGGTAATGGCATATAATGCCATGACATTTTTGTTATTTGGAGCATGGAGCAAGGACTAGCTAATGAAATGATCTTAGAGTGAAAATATTTCCCTACTTAAAACAAATTGACTTAATTGAAATTTTAGAAAAAAAAGCAATACTGACTTTGTTGGCCCTGTTCTCATACAGTAGAATCTGATCACTCTCTTTTTTCCTGGGACTTTGGTAATATTTTAATGAAATTCAAGTCCTTATAAATGGTTATAAAACAATTCTGAATGTGAAGTTGAAATGCCTTTGTCAGTGCAAATTGTACCGCTTATCAAGGCTAGTAATTGAGGAGAAACGTCTCAAAATATTTATGACTTTGAATTAGTATGACCTAAGAAAACTTTTGGTTGGCTAGTGCCTCCTGAAGTAGATATCCCCAGTGAAGATCTGAATAATTAGTATATTTATTTCATTGGATTCAGCTTCTTATCTCAATCCAAGATGCTTCTCATTTAACTCCATGTCATTATATCCTTTGAAACTGGAATAATTTCTTTCCTCTTTCAGTACAGATTGTAACTACTCTTTTACATGCCATTCAATTCTTGTCTTCCAAAGAATCTTTCACAATTTATTTAACATGGTGGAGATCTTTCTCTTATTTTTGAACATTTCTTGTAACAGTGAACCCTCCGGTTGTTCATTTTGTTACTTGTTTTGATGTATAAAAAGTGTACTTATTTTTTGTCATGCATGTTCCTGGTGATACGTTTTATGCCACTGCTTATATGTCAGTTATCCTTAGTAATAGGCTATAGCCTGCTGATTACTCTATACATAGGACAGATCAGAGAACTCCCTAGAAGTCAAGGTCCTGTCTCTTACACCTATCATTCACTGATCCTAGGCAAGTGACAACCTCTCAGTTTCTCAGGCAACTCTCTAAGCATATAGGTTGGAGGTCATGTGCCGACCCCCGCTGCTAGAGTTTCTTCCCCTGGAGATCTTGGCGCCAAATTAAATCATAGGTTTGGTCTAAAAAAGTAGAACTAGAATGGTAAAGACCCCACATTTTTCCTTTTTCATTTGCTTTTTTGAATAATATACTATTTTGATTCTTCTGACATTACAGGTTTCTTTGAATCACAGCAGATTCATATCTCCAGGGGGATAGTGGTGTTGAAAATATGGGGTTTTATTACAGGGGGAAGTCTCAAATCATTGAAAAGAATGCAGTTTCTCACATATCATTCAAGCCATTTTCCCTATCTTAATCAATTCTGAACCCAGTTCACTGTCCAAATGTAGTTTTATGCAAGATAAATGGATAGATAGCTTTCCATTTAAGTGCATGTTGAAATCTTAAGAATGTGCAGTCCTCATTCTCCCTCTACAAATGATCCTATTCCACCCATCTCCTTCAGAAGATTGCTCTCAATTATTCCCACTTTCTTCCTTAGCTTTAGTTTTTCCCTGAATGCTTCCTTAATGCCTACAAAGATTCCCATGCCTCCCCAATCCTTAGAAACTCCTTATTTGATCTGTCCATCTCCACTACCATCCCATCTCTTCTATCTTTTGTGACTAAAATGTTTCTCATCTTTTGAGGCTAAACTCCTTGAGAAAACTTCTCTTCTTTCTCTATATGATTTTGTTTGATTTTCTCATCATCTTCCATGGACTTACTGATCATTTGTATGATTTTCAAATCTAGTCAGCCAACCCTACTGTCATTTGACCTCTAATGTCCCATCTCCAGCTGCCTCAATGGATGTCCAGTAGACATCTCAAACTCAACATGTCAAAAATCCATTATCTTCCCCCTTAAACTTTGCTCCCTCCTACTTTCTCTATTACAGTTGAAGGCACCATCGTTCTCCCAGACCTCTAGACTAGATTTATCCTTAATTCCTTTTTGTCTGCCAAATCCAATCTGTTACCAAGGCATGAAGATTTCACCTTTGTAGTATCTCTTGAATATACTCCCTTCTCTCCTCTGATAGTGCCATGAACTTTGTATAAGACTTCTTTCCTCATGCCTGGCTACTGCAATAGCTTACTGGTTGGTCTACCTGCCAGCAATCTCTTTCCAGATTAGTTCATGTTTATCCACCAGAAGTGACTTTTCTAAAGAGCAGGTACAGCCATGCTTCCCTCTCCTTTACTCAGTAAACTTTATTGGCTCCCTACTTCTCCCAGGATCAATTAATAAATTTTCTGTTTCATATTCAAAAGCCTACAAAAACTATTCTCACCTTTTCAGTCTCCTTACATCTTACTCCTCACTTGAATTCTTTGATCCAGTGACAAAAGCTTCTTTGCTGTTCCTACTCTATACCTTGACTCTGGGCATTTTCTCTCACTCTTCTCCATGCCTGGTATGCTCTCCCTCCTCAACTGACTTTCCTGGCTTGCCATTTTATAAGGACCTATTTTTCATGATTTTCAATATTCCTCCATAATACTTTGCAAAGAGTTATCAATCAGTGTTGCCCTTGTGTGCCATATGTCTCCTGTCATAACTAGTGGTCCACTTTCATGGTCTTTTAGCCTTTTAGAATCAATGGTTATCTCAAGAGCATGATGAGGCACTGGAGTAGGACTCTATTGGAGGGTAAATTATACATAGCTTCAAAATTTGAATCCTATAAATGAGAGCTTCTGCAAATTTTCTCTTGGCACCCAGGCATCAGCAAGCAAATTGCAAGTGATTTCAAAGACCCATGAATATTCAAAGAGAAATTTGGGGATGTATTCAGTGTTTGAATGCATCAAGAAAATTTGTCTACTAGTAAAATATGGTGTTTTATTTCAAAGGAACATTTCGAAACCTGTAGAGGACTTAGGAAACAATTCCTATTCTATGCATGTGCTCTATACTGCTGATTTTCAATGCCGTCTTCAGTTCCAAATAGCATTTTTTTATATAACTCATAGTGAGATATAACCAGGTCGCCATCATATTTTAACACATATGAGCACTTGAAAAATTGGAAAGGGAATCTTGTAAGAGAAATGATGAGATAAATTAAGAACCCAAACTGCTTCTCATGCCCCCATGACAATAAAGTCTAGGAAACTCTAAATATTTTAAAGTCTTTCTCTATAGTCTTCCATACATAATGATGAACGCTGTCATGGTTCTCCTAACTCTCTGCCTATTCTTTTTGCTTTCCTTTGCTCCTTCTCCTGCTGTTGCACCTTGAATAAGAGACTAATTAATGATAAAACAATAAGAATAACCATTATTTATATAGTACTTACTATAGGCCAGGTACTGTGCTAGGTGCTTTACAATTATTAGCTCATCTGAGCTACACAACAATTCTAGGAGGTAGGTGCTACTGACATCCACACTTTATAAATGAGGAAATTGAGGCAAACAGGAATGTAGCAACTTGCCCAGACTCAAATAACTAGTAGATGCCCTAGGTAGGATTTGAGCCCAGGTCTTCTTGACTCCAGGTTTAGAGTTCTATCCACTGCACCATCTAGCCACCCTGACAGGGTGCTGTGAGAAGAATGCTGGATTTGGAACCAGAAAATAGGGATTCAATCCATACTTTGCCATTTACTATTAGAGTGACTTTGAGCAAGTCACTTAAACTTCTGAGTTTTAGTTTCCTCATCTTTAAAATTAAAGGGTATGGACTTCACTAGTGATTTCAAAGATCTCATTCCAGCTCTAAATGCGATTCTATAAATATAGATGAACATCAGTGTCCCCTAAGATTCTATCCTTGACACTATTTTCTCCCTGCAAGTTCTCCCGTGAAAATTTCATCCATTTTTATGGCTTCAAGTATTTCTTTTTATGTCAAGTGATTTCCACAAGTTTATTTCCACTTTACACTCATCCATAGTGGTTTTCAGCCACCATCTGGGGATGGGAAATCTGGGGCCTTGAGGCCACATGGGGCTCTGTAGGTCTTCCAGTGTGACCTTCTGACCGAATCCAAACTTCACAGAACAAATCCCCTTAATAAAAGTATTTGTTCTGTAAAATTTGGACTCAGTCAAAAAGCTGCCCCTGAGGACCTAGAAGGCCACATGTGGCCTCGAGGCTCCAGGTTCTCCACCTCTACAACTATACCAGCACTTCAAGCGTATTTTATCCACGTCTGAATTACCCTAAAACCTCACTCTCTCCTTTAACTTAGTTTGTTCCCAAACCTCGCTCCTTGTGCCCAATCACTCCGGTTTGTCATTTCTGTGACTCAGGGGTCTCAGAATTTCAACTTTGGATGGGGGCTCAGAGTTTATCTAGCACAAAGTACAAATGAATAAGATTCCCCTTTTCTAAATTCAAATAAGTGCTTATTCAGTTTGTTTTAAGACATGCTGAAAAGAAATGCAACATTTCTTGAGAGGCTCATCCCACATTTGGAATTATTAAGAAGTTTTTCTTTATATGAGGCCTATATCTTTTATTATGTAACTTTTCCTATTACTGCTTATTCTGTCCTTTGGATCCAAGCAAAAATATGTCTAATTTTCCTTTGTGTAACAATTCTTCAAATACTTAATGAATGGTATCAAATGCCTGCTAAATCGTTTTTAATCCTTGACTCAAAATAACAGTTTCAATATTTTAATTGTTTTTATAAAAAAATTAATTTCTTAAAAAAACAAAGGAAGATAAAGCTTAGATTGGATTACATGGCCCTTTCTTTTCTTGTCTTTTCCCAGTTTATAATGCTTATTACTCCATATGATTGCCATCCTCTTAGATATAGCTTGTGATCAACACATTTAAGCCTTGAATATAATCCTTTGTAAACTTGGCCATTTTCCTCAGAAAATTTGCTTTCTTTGACCACCATAGCTACTGCATGTCTGGTCATAGCATCTTTTCTTTTGAATTTATAGGGAATGTTTGCCCTTCATGTATTGCATCACTGTGAGGCTATGATTTGCTGTTTTTCTATCAGCAATTTCAACAAGTTTGGGGAACATTTACCATTGGTGATAGGGTTGTCATCATGAAGAGAGTGGTCATCTTTGATTTTTCTTGTTCCTTTTTTTCAATACATCTAATCAGTTACCAATTCTCCCTTTTCACTATCTCCTGTTTTTTTTCCTCTCACAGCTGCATCCAGGTGGTACTGGGAATGTAACTGGACCTGGAATCAGGAAGCCTTGAGATAAAATCTGACCTCAGACTCTTACTAGCTGAATAACCTTGGGCAAGTTGCTTAACTTTTGTTTCTTAATCTGTAAAATGTGGATACTAATTGCAACTGCCTCTCAGGATTTTTGTGACAGTCAAATGATCAAAAAGTGTTTAGCACAATGCCTGGTACATAGTCTACACTACATAAAAGTTATTATTAACGCTATTGTTTTATTTCTACTTCTACTACAGCTACTTTAATGAAGGCTTTTATCTCTTATCGCCTACACTGTTTGTAATTATCTTCTAGTTGGCCTTCCTTCCTCCAGTCTATCCCTTTTCTTTACCCCATTCTCCACATTGCTGCCTGTATAAATTTTCCAACGCACAGTTATGATGGTTTCATTCCTTAACCAAGTGCCTTCGATAGCAAACATGGGGACTAAAGGGAATAAAAAGTATAAACTCCTAAATCTGGCATTCAGGGCTCTCCACAGTTTAGCTTCAAGCTATCAGGTCAACCGGATGTGTAATCTCACCAGGAATATTTATGATCCCTTTTGACTATCCCATGATCTCATCCTTTACCTATGCCCTCCTTCATGCCTGTAAATGTTTCCCTGTGATTCCCCGACATTTACATTTGTATTTTTTTCTCCCAAGATCCAGCCCAGGTAACCTTTTCTGACATTTTCAGGCATAGCAGGTGTCTCTCTTTCTTGGGGGGAATGGTATCTATGAGGATGTGGGCTAGAACTGACTCTTTATACCTGGGATAGAATATTGATCTGTTTCTCTCTTACAGCTCTTTGCCTAGGGCTGTCCTGTTCACTTAATACCTTTATATATTTCTATGGCTTCCATTATCCACTCTAAATAGATGATTTCTACTTCTATATTTTCTTCTACTCTTCCAAAGTGGTTTTTGTCCTCTATACTATGTCATTTCTTCCAGTTGACTGATGAGTATTCACTTGGAACACAGTTTAGTCCCATCTGAATTGTACTCAAAACCCATCTTGGTACAGTCTTTGTCTATATGTTTTTTCCCTTTATTAGAATGTAAACCATTTGGCAGCATGCTGTATTGGATCTGCCTTTGCACCCCTAAAACAAAATCTTTCATATAACCTTTTATAGCGTATGAAACTAATAAGCATTTGTTGAGTTGAAAATACATGGTAATCCATTGGATACATTCCAAGCTGTGTTAATGAATATAGTACTCTCTGGGGTTCTAGCTATTTTATAGCAAAACTGTGACTATGTGGACAATAGCATCATTCATAAAAAAGGTGTCAATTATTTATATTTAGTTCGTATGATCGCTGCTATTCATTGCGTATAAAGGTTGGCAAAGAGCTTTATAAATACATCATTCCATGTTCACAATAATCCTGTGAGATACAAAAGCACAGGGGTTATTATCACTGGTTTGCAGATGAGACTCATTAAAATGAAGTAACTTGCTGATGGTGACATCGCTAGTAATGACTGAAGCCAGAATTTTAATAAACAAATTATAGTATTCTTTCCACTCATCACAATATCAGAAGCTATGCCAAAGGCAAAGTATATTGGTGGAAACAGAGAACAAACCCCAGAGAAAAGGAAGCAAGCAGTTGACATTGGATCAGCTTTGAAACTTGTGATGATGATATTCAACAATGGGGCTTAACCAACTGGTATAGTGAGTTGTATAGAGGCAGTGTGAATAAACTCCTGAAAAAGCAGTGTTGGGGGGAATGGTATCTATGAGGATGTGGGCTAGAACTGACTCTTTATACCTGGGATAGAATATTGATTTTTCTTCTGTTTCTTTTTCATGCCTTGCTACCTTAATGCTTGCAAGAGCAAAAAAAAAATACTACAAAGGGAGAGCTAGAGATTTTGATGGTCCCATGGATATTTCTGAATAGAGTTATCATTGAGAAGCATGGGTCACATTTCTTTGGGTATTTGGCCAATAGACACATTTTAAATAAAAATCTGAAAACTTTAGGCACATGAGAGATTTTGGAGAAATATGATGATCATTTCACCCTATGTATCAGAGATATCACTTAGAAATTCATTAAGTTTCACGAGGTAAAAAAGAGCTTATTATAAGAATGACAAAAAACAACCATGAAATAAGGAAAAATAATTCTGAAAGTGCTTTTTATGGGGATGATTTAGGCCAGGTAAGAATGTACTATACTTCCTAGTATAATTTTTAGCTCCTTAGAAACTAGGACTGTCTCATTTATTTTCATATCTCCACCAGTAACTAGAATAAAGTGGGAATTTAATAAATTTAAAAAATAATAATTGAGTAAATTAATAAATGAAGTAATAATAACTAATAAACCTAATTTCCTTAGCAGAAGTTAAATAGGTATCTTTTCTGGGAGATGCATTTTTCATTACCTTTCTTTGAAGAAGTGATGATTTTCACAGAATAATTTCACTATAGAATAAAAAAGTTATAGTTTGGATACACCAGGAATGGGTGGTTATTTTGAACCTGATATAATATATTTTACAAAGCTGAAGATGTTTGTTTTTACTGCATTTTCTGCTTTTTATTTGTATTCCTAATGTTTAGCACAGTACCTGGCACATGGTAAGCACTTAATAAGTGCACGTTGATGGATTGATTATGTTGCAGTGATCAACTTCTTCCAGAAAGGCAAAGAAAAGCAAGGTTAGCAATAAAGATTATACAAGTTTATACAGTAATCAGGGATATCGACATATAATCAGTACAAAAAATTAATCAAGGAAAAGACTTCTGGCTCTGACTTTTTCTACTTTACAATGATGTTCTTCTGGGACACAATATTGATTAAATAATTCTTTTGTATTAAATCATGGCTGCATAAATAGACCAATTTTGTACTGAGTGGGTCTTCTTATTTTCAGACAGAGCTAGCCATTTTTCTAATAGCCAGTTCTTAAATAATGAAGAGTATTTGTTTCCAAGTTCTTTCTTTCCTCATCATTTATTTCCCCCTGGGAATCTTTATTCAACTCCAGAATTAAATATAGTCCTACTGAGTCACATATCAGAAGACACTGTTTAAAATGTATCATAGAATTGACCTAAGATATTATTAAACACATATTCACATCTTAGATACTGAAAGATGAAGAGGAAGATCCTGCTTTTATATTAGTTTACAGCTCCCAAGCTTCCCCTTTCGTTATTAATCAGACTTGACTGCATGGAACACTTGTGCTCTGTCATTCTTTTATAAAGGCTGCCATTGACTGAAGATGGATATGCCCTTTTTCCTCCCTCTTATTCCAAAAGACACATTCTCAATCTCAATCTCTCTGCCACAGCATATGCACTTATCTTTGACTGTTGTGCACTAGAGGAGAACATTCATCCCTATTTCTTTGTCTCTCAAGAAATGTGAGACAAGTATTTTCTTCTTATTTCTTTCTTCTTTTATCTTTTTTTGGTGCTTTCTTACAGCCTCTATTTACCATGTCAGTCATGGGGACATTCACTATTAATGGCAAAGCAGTGATAGCCTTTAAGTTACCCCCTATTCCAAGGTAGTAACTCAGGATCCTGAAAGCATTCCATACTTGGTTTTCCATTCTAGACCCACTTCTTTGCACTTCTTCCTTTTCAGATTTCAAAAGATGACAAATAGAACTAAATTGGATCAACTTTCAAACAGCACAATTGCCCTAATTTGCCCCCATTTCTATAAGTGTCACCCACTGATTTATATTTAGGTCTGCTTTGGAATGAATGCTGCTTTTGGTTTAGAGAGAGAATATAACTGTTGTCAATCCCTAAAGTAGCTTGATTTAATTCTGAGAGGGAGACATAGTCTTGATCCTAGGTTGTGTGATTTGACAAAGATCTCCCCTGTTGCTTACTCTTCAGTTCAGTAAGGCTGATCAATAGCTTTCAAAGTTATCTTGGGCAACCAACAAGTGATTCAGAACATCCAATTGTGAAATTTTGTGTACTAGAATGGAAATGACTATCTTAAAATGTAATGGTACTAGGGATAGAGTTTTATCTAATTTGAAAGGACAACCAAGGATTAATGACACATTTTGCGGAAGAACAAAAAATAGGAATATTTTAAACAGAAATTAGAAGAAACAAAAGTAGAAACCATGTTTACATAAAATAGACAGTATGGATGTGTTGGTGAATGTTTTACAATGGTCAATCAAGAAGGATTTATTTAATGCCTAACATAGGCTAAATTCTGTGCTAGGTGCGGGGCATGCAAAGACAAAAATGGAAGTTCCTGGTTTCAAAGATTTCACATTCTTAAAAAAGTTTATTTGCATCATCATTGTTTAGTCATTTTTTAGTCATGTCAGACATTTTGTGGGTTTTCTTGGAAAAGATGCTAGAGTAGTTTGACATTGCCTTATCCAGCTCATTTTACAGATGAAGAAACTGAGGCAAGCAGGGTTAAGAGCCTAGGCTAGGATTACACAGGTTGTAAGTGTCTGAAGTCAGATTTGAACTCATGAAGATGAGTCTTCCTTTCTCCAGGCTTGGCACTCTGTTACTCATTGTGCCACCTAGCTGCCCTTATTTATTTGCATACTACTGAACTTTTAGGACAGGAGCTCCTTAATATAGGAAGCAAACATTATATAAAGTAGTGAATAGGCAATTGTTAAACAATTTTGTAAATAAAAATTTGACGTATTTGGGACTGTGATTTCATTGATGTGGGGGAATTCTCAGAGTAGAAACTCTCTTCGTTGATGCAGATTAGAAATTTATTTGTAACCTAAGTCTAAGGGTGCTCTTTGGAACACTGAGAGGTTAAATGAGTTTCCCGTGGACACACAAGTAATATACGGTATTAGAACACTGACTGCAGTGAGAGGACTTGGGGTCATAACCAATCTCTGTCACTAATAAATGATGTAACTTCAGGCAAGTCATTTAATATTCCTGGGCATCAGGTTTCTCATCTTTAATATGAAGGAGATGGACAAGATAGCTTCTGAGATCTCTTTCAGTTCTAAGTTTATGATCTTACAAGAGCCTATATGTCAGAGACAGGACTTGAAATCAGGCCTTCCTGACTCCAAAGCTAGTCTCTTATCTCTGTGTCACACTAATTCTTACAATCACAATATAAAATTTTGTATCAGAGGAAACTGGTGATCTATAAAGGAAAAAACATCTTGTGAGCACATTATTAGATTCTTGTTAAAAAAGCTGTACACAGTATTCTAAAGGGTATGAAGTTAAGCCAACTTCATTTCATAAGATAGCAAAGGAGATAGAAGGTAAAGTCAACAAGTTTTTAAGTACTTACTATGTGCCAGGTACAATGGAAATTGGGAATGATATTCAAGGGAAAGCATTAGCATTAATGAGGACCAAGAAAGGTTTTTTAGTAGAAGCTGGGATTTTAAGGAAGCCAGGGAAACCAGGAAATGGAGATTAGGAGGGAAAGAATTCCTGGTATTGGGGACAACCCAGGGAAATGTATGGAGTTAAGAGATGAAATACTTGTGTAAGGGATAGCAAGAAAGTTAGTGTGAATTGAAGAGTATGTAGAGGGGAAAGGCGCAAGAATATTGGCAAGGTGAGAGGGGCTTTAAAATTCAAACATAGGATTATATATTTGATCTTGGAGGTACTGGAGTATATTAAAGAGGGCTATGACACAATCAGACTTATTAACTAAGTCAGTTTTACTACTAAAATATGTCAACCTAGTTATTTAGTCAATAGGAAACATCACAGAACAACTTCATGTAGGTGGTAATATGGGGAAGTGCGAAATGCCTTGTCCTGGGCATCCTGAGAGTTGATATTAATCTGGGTTGTCATTAGCTACTGTTGTTGACATTGGACATGATACCTCATCTTTCTAGTCTGCAGATTCCTCATCTGCAAAATAATGGATTGAACTAGGTCATATTTTGGATCACTTGTAGTTTTCAAATGGGCAGCAAGATAGTGCAGTGGATAGAGCACCAGCTCTAGAGTTAGCAGGACCAGAGTTCAAATCTGGCCTCAGACAATTACTAGCTATGTGACCCTTGCTAAGTCACTTAAATCTGTTTGCCTCACTTGCTTATCTGTAAAATGAGCTAGAGAAGGAAATGGTAAACTGCTCTGAATTTTTGCCAAGAAAATCCCAGATTTCAGAGAACTGGACATGACTGAAATGACAACAGTTCTCAAAACCTATGATTCCATGCATAAAGATATAATTTTTCCATGTATAAACATAAGCTCTGAAAAACTGATTATAAATATAAGGCCACTCATGAATAAAAGGCATAACATCAAGTCATTTTAGAAAAATGTTTTAACAATCCTTCATTTTATCAAAGGGAGATAACAACTAAATGGAATTAAAAATAACAGCCAACATACAATGCAGAAAAGAAAAACAAATGGGAAGTTAAAAATGAATGTGTGTGGTGTATAGAAGAAGGTTTGGGAGGGGTTAAATTCCACTTCAAATATGCCCTTCAAAAGAAATTTTAGGTTGGAGGGTTTAAGAAACGGCAGTGAAACAATGGAATGAGCTTGTAGAAATAAGTGGTAATTATTTAGATATTCCCATGGGTATGGTGGTGCTGGTAGGGATCTGTATCATCTTTTTTTGTCTCATTTACAGTCACCCCACCATTACTCTTTGTTCAAGCTCTTATTACCTCTTCTCAGAATACTTTAATAGCCTCCCTGCATCCAGTATCTCTCCTTGACAATCAGTTCCTAAAACACAGATCTAGCCATCTTACTTCTCTGCTTGAAAAGCTTCAGTGGTTCTCTGCAGCCTATGGGGGAAAATATACTCTTTTATTTGGCTGTCAAAGGCATTCACAATTAAACTTCATTTTATCTATCAAGGCTGATTATACATCAGTCTCCCTCATCCCTCTACTCTTTAGTCAGACTAACCTGTTGGCTGTTCCCCACACATAGTATTTTATCTCTAGGCTACCATTCCTTCTCACAAACTCTCCACTATGCCTGGAATGCCCTGCTAGCTCATTTTGCCTCTTGTAACCCCTGTTTTCCTTCAAGTATCAGTCTCCTACAAGAGGACTTTTTAAAATTTTCTCAGATGTTAGTGAGTTTATCACCAATTCCAAGACTCCAAATATTTGACACATACTTTTTTTTCCCGTGTTAATATTGTTTCCCCTTAGAAGAATATAAGCCCCTTAAAGACAGAGACCACATTATTTATTTATTTATTTTTGGTCTTAGTTTTCAGGAGTGGGGGAATCTGCTTGTTAAAGGAATCCCTTTAATAAAATGATTTGTTCTGTAAAGCTTGGAATCAGTCAAAAGACCCAAAGACCTAGAAGGCCACAAGTGACCTTGAGGCCGCAAGTTCCCCATTCTTGCTAGTACCTAGAAGGATATCGAGCATATGTCAGGTACTTAATAAATGCTTCCTGAATAAATGTATGCCACTGTACTGCTTTTGGGTGATGGCATATTGTTCCTAACATAAGCTGACATAAAAATTGTCAAAAGCTATTTTGGTTTTTGTTGTTGTGTTTCTTCCTTCGCCCTGGGATTTAAAGTGCAGTAGCTCTACCAACTCACTGCCAGTAGAAAGATTCTCTTATAAAAAGAAAGAGGCTTGAACATGATATTGGAAAATTTTTTTTTCCATTGGCCCTATTTTTATTTAAATCTCATAAAATGTCAGCATGATCACCTAATTATGGTGGGAAGGTAGGGATGCCTTCAGTTCCACTATGAGATCTAATCTTCCTTGGCCAGGGGGCCTTTAGTGTGAACTTCTGCTCCATATTTCTAGTTACTGCATGAATGTTTTCAGAGGCACATCTTCCATCTGTAGGTGGCAGTAAGTTATTGCCATTTTCTTTCTTTCTTTCTTTTTTTTTTTTTTGCTACACAACCCAATGTAAGAAAGATTAAATTCACACTAGAGATTCTACCTCTGGGCCAATAGAAATAGCAATAAACATCAGAACCCCTCTGCAGAACTTTGATATTTTTTCTTTTTTTCCATTTTAATTCGATGGAAAATTGAAACACATACATACATATGCCATATGCTTATGTATGTCTATGTTCATACTGTGTACTTATGCATATATATACACACATATTATACACATACATACCACACACACATACACACATGTAATCCGTGGAGCATTGATACTCAAAATCCTCCAATGGATCTGTGATCTCATCAGTGCGGGTATTTTCTCCGGTGGTACACATCACATCCAACCTCTGCTCACCTGTTCTGTGTAGCTCAAAGCAAGGTTAATGGTTTGTTAATATCAGGCTAAATGTAGTTACAAAGAGAGTATCCAAGGTTATCTGAAAATCAGTAGCTCATAGAAACACTCTTTTTTTTCAGGTAGATATTATACAGAGCTAGCTAAGTTCATACCCCATAGGCTGACATTCTGTTTATATTAAAGTCATGGCATTTTGCTTTCAGGTATATGAATAGGACAGATCAAAGAAATCATTTTGATTTCACAACAAAGATTCTTCTCCAGATTACTCATAACCATCTGATCCTTGGAGAATAGTATACAAAAGAAAAAAGAAAAAAAAAAACCCGAGCAGAATAAAGTATTGAATTTTAGTCCATTTCTGCTTTGTGGCAGTTCTTATGCAAAACATGCTTTCTTACAGATGGAAGCCACTTGTCCTTACCATTAAGGGAAACAGCAGGACCCAGAGAAGAATTTGTTGATGCTGAAAGCAGACTTTATAATTGAGCTTGCAGTCTTGAGCTAGCACAAGCCACACTGTAAATCCAAATCCTGACTGCAAAAATGGAATGAAGTGTTTTTGTTTCCCTTCTGACTTGCATCTTTTAGCATGTAGACAATTAAAACAATAGCAACAAGACTTCTTTGTAGTTTAGGGTTCTAGTTCAGACCCTGTAGCCTGCAATCAAAATTATTATGACTTTAAATTCTATAACAGGAGAGCATATATGCATATGACAAATTAAGAATTAGTCTTCTTATCTTACAATAAACACTTCTCTTCATTTTCTGACTTTTATAACTCTAATTCCCTCTTTCCCTCCTCATTCCTGCTGTAGAGAATCCTCCACTGCCCATTCAGACACCTCTTTCTAATGTTTGCTTCTCCTTGATTGTGTTCTATTTCTCAAAACTACCTTATAATTGTTTATATTTCTTCTGTGTATGCTACTACATGGAAATAGAATCTTTCCCAATAGAATGTAAGTTCCTTGAGGACTGGGACTGTTTCTCTTATTTTTGTATCCCACGTTTTTAGCACTGACCAGTTGCTTAATGAATAGTAATTGTTTGATTGAATAATCAATTAATTGTAGTGCACAATGACAAAGGAAGGTGGATTTATAGTAATTTCCTCATCTTAACTGGCTTTACATTCTTTCTTTGGCCATAGTCTTACAGCAAGATGTCCAGATTTCCCAAATGAAAATTGGCTCTAATAATTATCATTCAATCTTCCTGTCATATTCCCCTTTCCCCCAACAGATGCATTAAACCTTCCCTTATTACAAAGAAAAATGATTAAGCAAAACAAACCATGGTTTAACAGCATCTAACAATAGATGCAACGTTTCAGTGGAATATTAACTTCTTGAGAGGAACAACTACCATCCTTTTGCTTTGTATTGCTAACACTTAGCATGGTGCTTTGCATGACATATTCCATACCTGCCTAAAAATTGTAATTGCTGCTGGGCCTAAGGGGCTGAGATATTTCCCTCTATTCTGCTCCACTCAGTCATCCATGATGCCTGGATTAGGGGTAAGGGTCCCATACTTTCCATCCTTTGATGTGAAATATAATGAAAAAGAGATAGTTGCTACCAAAAAACAGCTGAAGTAAAGACTGTCAGGACCAGAGACATTTGCTTTATAAAGTTCCAATGAGTCGTAAGCTGTTTTTGCTCATTTGCTAATAAGGAGATTCCTTGTCGTTTCAAAGTAATAGTCATAGCATAATTTTTTGTTGTTTAGTTGTTTTGGTCTTGTATAAGTCTTCATGAGCCTCCTTTTGGGGTTTTCTTAGCAAATATAACGGAGTGGTTTGCCATTTTCTTTTCCATTCATTTTAAAGATGAAGGAAACTGACACAAACAGGGTTAAGTGCCTTGCTCAGTCACTCAGCTAGTGCCTAACATCTCATTTAAACTTAGGTCATCCTGACTCCAGATCTAGTACTCTATTTACTGTGCCCCCAAGCTGCCCATTGCACAATAGGATCATCAATTTTGAGCTGGAAGTGGTGATCATAGAGGCTGTAAGTTCAGTTCCATCATTTTACAGATGAGAAAACTAAGACTAAGAGAAGTTAAATGACTTGCTCCAGATATTAAGTATCTGAGGAAGAATTCAAACTCAGGTATCCTTGACTTCAAAGCCAGCATTCTTTCCACTGCCCCAACAGTGCTCAGTCTTACAATGTTGTCTAGAAGCATCTATGGAGTTATCACCATTCCCAAAGTGCCCAAGTGTTGAACTAGCACACATAATTGGCATGAAGCAGGTAGATACGCCCTGTGCAATACTTGGTGACCTTTGTCCAATCCCACCCCTTACTGAGGACATAAATTTGTCTCATCAACCCTTTTTATGGGATCAGGATTGGTCAATTCAATGAACCAGAGTTCAGCTGTATTTTACCATCATTTCTGTTTACCTTATGGTCACTGTAAATATTGATTTCCCATTTAGATCTTTGCATTACAATAGCTCACGTTTCTTGAAATTTCTGATATTCCTGTTTTTTTTAAAACAGTGCAGTTATATTCCACTAAATTCATATGCCACCACTTGTGTAGCCATTCCTAAACAATAGGCAGACATGTTGTTTCCAATTTATTTTAAGTGAAAAACCTGATACTAAAAATATTTGGTATATGTGGGATGTTTATTTCTATCTTTTGCCTCTTTGGGATACATACCCACTAATGGAATTGCTTGCTTAGGGACTATAACAATTTTGTGACTTTTCCTTTTGGCTCAACTTCAAATATTTTCTAGAATGGTTGCACCAATTCACAGTTCCAGCAATGTAGTAATAAACATGTCTAGCTTCACACAGCTTCTCCCACATTAATTATTTCTCTCTTTGAGATGCCCTCTAACTTTTTACCAAGTCTCCATGGAAAAAGCCATCCCAATACTTCACTATTTAAACCAATTTGAGAATGTCTGAAGAAGGTATATAGACCACAGTGTAACTTAATGGAAGTATAGAAACTGACTAATCCTCAAAAAAAAAATCTTCACATCTGTTTTTCTGCCTCTCTACAATAAAAAACTGTTTTGTTTGTTTGGTTTTATAGTTGTCATAGGGACCAGGCTGAATGAATGCCCATTAGTGAGACACTAATGATGCCCATTGTGGGGAAAAAGGCAAGTTTTGTACCTTGTTTATAAACTACACCATTCAGTGCTGGATTTTTTCAAGAATAAGTACTGCCCATGCAATGGATAACATTTCAATCAATTTCTTTCATCTGTTAGAGGAAACAAAGGGAGATCTTAAAAACAAAGGGATTTTTGTCATCTCCACATCTCTGTCCTAGATCCTTTTCTGTCTGTTCTTTTTGAGGGTCACTATAATTTGACACACCTTTATCCACCCCTCCCCCATGACTAGGAATATATTCTACAAAAGACTCACAAATATATGTATAAAAACAACGTTATTGACATAACTTTTTTATAAGGGATATTTACAATAAGGAGTAGCTACATTACAATGTCATCAATGATAAAGAGAGCTCTTAATTCTTTGTACTCCTGATTGCAAAAGCTGTTACCATTTGCTTTAGAATGGACTCTGACATAAATCCAGTTGCCCTCTGTTTCCACTACCTATTTGTCCAAGTCTGAATAGCAGCACAAAATTTCCAGATGGATTTCCTTAATGGATGGGAATGGAAGGCTAGGAATGGAGAAAGGAGGACTCATTTTCTTCTTTTTTTCCATAAAGCGAAGACAAAAAATAAATGTTCCTAGTGAGTTGGAATTCAGGCATGAGAAGCATGTGTGGGAGAAGGGTAACCTTTGATGTCAAGTTGATTTCTCATATCTATGTCTTCCAATTTCAGTTTGAATATTAGCCTCGCGATCGACAGTGCCTTGTTCAACAAGACTCCAAAGGTGAACACAGAATATTTCAGAGGCTTCTCAAAATTCTAATAAAAATCTGTCCTGCCAGATGACCCCTGATAAACTTCACTCTTCTTTTTGATGAAAAAAAATTCCCTAAGCTGGGCTCAGAAAAAGATGATGTTCACCACTGTTAAATCTCCAGTCAGCCATGTTAGGCACTTCTGGAATTTCATTGGCTTTTTCCCCTACTCTGCAGTTTTAGATGTTTTAGTCAGTAATGCAAATCTAACAGTAGCAGAACTCCAGAGAATAAGTCTGAACTAGGTGCACACTACATTAAATGTGCTTTTGGTTGGATACAAGCAATAAGTCGTCTATACAAGATGCATTAAATGTGCTTCTGCTTGGATACAAGTAATACATCGTCTATACAGGTTGTAGCACTGAATAGAAAAATTCAGTTGGTGATATCAGGGCCATATTCAGATATGAAGATTCCTTTTTGTATTTGGAATTATGTTGAACATTTCAAGTTATGTAAAAATTATATCAATTTTTTTCACAATGGGATAATACTTAAAAAAAAAACCCAGAAGAGACATGGACATTTCTTTCTTTTTAATAACCTTGGAATCATCAACATTTACATAAAATAAATTGTACAGATTAGAAACATCAAATGTCTTATTAATAAAAATGGTAGCATTAACCTAGCTGTTCTGGGGTTCTAGTAAAGTGAAGTAACATGAGTTTGTTTTCTTTATAATACTCAGGTACTTGGCAGGAAAGCTATCCTTGTAGGATTGTGCAGGTTGCAGTCCTTCTGGCCATTTGGCTTAATGAGAATGATTAATGTCCCATAGATTCACTGCAAAGAATTGGCGGATTCTGTAATTAATTTCTGGCTACAAAGCTAGAAATCTCAGTTAAGAAACTGTATGCCAATATTTCTAGATGTTATCACATTCCAAAATGAATGGTCGTTCCAATAAAAGGTAGGTCATTTCTGGGAACATGCTACTAGTTCTCTGGAAGATCACTAATGAAAATTAGATATTTGTCCAATCTTTTCTTCCATTAATGGAGCCTTGGGAATTGGGAGAGTCCTCAGATGCTGTTTCTTTGTGGACCTCTCTGAATGCTCCAATGACTGATTGCTGGATCAAGATTGTTTTAGAGATAGCTAGACTAATTGGTGTTAATAATATCTGAAACTCATGCCAAGCAATACAGACCTCCATGACCCAAAACAATGAAGCAAAACAGAATAAGATTGCCTATTTCCTAGTATGAGACTTGTTCCCCATTCAAATCTGCCTATAATAGTAATTTTAGCCTGATTTCAACTGCTAAAGGTGAGAGGTATCACACAATGTGACTTTTCCTAGCCTCTAGTTTTCTTGTAATAAGAATGGTAATTAACATTCTACAGTGCTTTCAGATTTGCAAAGCACATCTGAGTATCACAATCTTATGAGGTATGTGTTAAGATGCCATCTTCACTTTTTGGATTACAAAATCAAGTTCAACCAAGGTTAAATGACTTGCCTATGATCACAAAGATGAAAGTTGTTAAAGGTGGAAATTTAATTCATTTCTTCCAGATTACAACCCTAGCACCCTCTCTGGAATGTCACATTATACTTAGGGACAGTCTCATGCATTATTTTGCAGAATATGTTCATGACTCATACTTATGTGGGCAACTAGGTGACACAGTGGATAGGGTGCCAGGCTTGGAGTCAGGAAGACTTATCTTCCTCCATTCAAATCTGGCTTCAGACATGTAACTAGCTTTCTGATCACAGGCAAGTCCCTTAATTCAGTTTGCCTCAGTTTCTTCAACTGTAAAATCAGGGGAGAAGGTAAAGGCAAAGCACTACAGCATCTTTCTCAAGAAAATCCCAAAGGGGATCACAAAGAGTCAGAAAAATCTGAAAATGACTGAACAAAAACAACACATACATGTGTACAATGTGACATGTAGACACCTGCATTCAAAGGCATGCTGGAGCCAGTTCATACCAGCTCATGGAAGCCAACGGTTAAATTTTAAGTGTGAACATTTTACACCTTAAAAACAGGCAAATGCTATAAATTAAGGCTTGACATTGTTTTGTTGATTGTCTAGTTTTAAGAAAGTAATGGAGAAAGTGTTAATAATGTAGATTAAAATTAAAAGTGTGTCACGCATACATTTTTGTCCAGAGAATTGATGGTTAAACACTTGCCAATATAAACTCCGCCTGTATTCCTTTTTATTTGTTTACAAAATATGAAAACCTGGTTTTATACATTCAATTCAAAACATCAGTGCCTTCCATCAATAAGCATTTTATTGTCAGCTATGTGCTGACCACTGTGCCATGTCTATACAAGGGGGAAACAGCCCCTCTCCTCAAGTAGATTACATTCTATAAATGGTAAAGATTGTACCGGAAGTATCTTCATTTATATGCAACATAACTCCTTGTGCAGAGTAGTTCCTTAATAAAAGATTCTTGAATCTATTGTTTTCATTCCTTTGAAGTCTTCTAAATGTAGCCCCAAATGATAAAGATCTTAGTATATAGATTGTAGCATTTTAGAACTGGAAGGAATCTTAAAGATCATCTAATCTAACTCACTCAAGCAGCTGGATGGCAAAGTGGATAGAGTACTGGACTTGGAATCAAGAAGATTCATTTTCATGAGTTCAAATCTGGAGTCAGCCTCTTATTGGCTGTGTGACCCTGGCCAAGTCACTTAACCCTGTTTATCTCACTTGTTCATCTGTAAAATGATCTGGAGAAAGAAATGGCAAACCTCTGCAGTATCTTTGCCAATACAACCTCCAAAAGGGGTCACAATGTGTCAGACATGATTGAAAAATGATTGAACAAGTATATATAACTCACAATAAGGAGGAAACTGAGTCCCAGATAGGTGAATTAATCTAACATCAAGCAACTAATAAAAAATATTTTTTGAGTACTCACAGGCACTGTGCTCAGTGCTGGGAGTATAAAAATATAAATGAAACAGTTCCTACTGTATTCTTTAGAGGGAGACATCATATACACTTATAGATATTTATAAAATAAATACAAACTAATTTTTGGGGAGTAACTATAAGATGTAGGTGATCAGGAAAGGTCTATCTGAGGAATGAGAACATTCTAGGCAACTTAAGGGAACAGAAACAGGGATGTAATAGGTCATATGTGGAACAAACAATGCAATTTGACTGAATTAAAGGGTGTATAAGGGGCAGGAATGTAAAATATCCCTGAAAATACCAGATAGAATCAGTATGTGAATGGCTTAAAAATTCAAATGGAGGCAATTTGTATTTGTTCTTGAAGTCACAGGGAGTCATTGAAGTTTATTGAATAGGGGAGTGATGCAGTCACACCTGTGCTTTATGGATATTTGCCAGCACTATGGAGGATGGATTAGAAAAAGGAAGAGACTGGAGGCAGAAGGATCAATGAGGTAGCTATTGCAATAATCCAGGCAAGTAGCAGAGTCAATGTTAGGACCAGCTCTCCCTAATTCTGGACCTGTTAAATCCCTCCCCCCCTACTTTAGCATTGTCTCCCTGTTCTAAAGATTTATACAAACTGGGTCATGATTTTGATTCAAATAACATGCTGCTTTGTTCTTAAGTGTTATTTCCATGTCAGAGAGCACCTAGAGATTGTGGTCAAAGCACTTATTCTTGCAGAACTAGAACTTTTTTTTGGATGGAGTGAATCACTGATTTATAACATGTGGTTTAGACTAGGAAACATTGACTTTGTATTCCCTTGTCTTTCTATTCCATTATCACTGTTATCTTGGACATCTCTCTTTAACCTACACATCTCAGTTTTCCCACTTATGGAAAAGAAACAATGATCTATGTTATTGAAATACTTTGAGGCTTCAGGTTGAAATTTCCCCAGAATAAAGTCATGACTATTTTGGGAAACTATGTTGGTGCTTTATAATATAAAGGTCCGAAGCAAAAATGTAACAACTATAACTTTTTTAAAAACATCGGTAGAATTCTTTTGTTTGAAGCCACTGGTCTATTTTAATGTGTCCACTAATCCATGTGCTCTCAAGTCTTCAACAAGACAAATTATACATCCCCCAAACCTATTTTCTCTTCATTTGCTAAGACAGGGCAAACAGTTTCTGGAAAGTCCATGATGAGGCATGTACACTAAATACATAATACAGTTCTGTTCAGTATCCCCCACGCCCCCCCATGCCCCACTAATGGGTATTATCAGAAAGACTGATTTGTCCCCTTCCAAATTGACATCTAGTTGTCATAATAAATAGATTGCTGGAATTGGAGTCAGGGGAACCTGAATGTGATTCCTGACTCAGATTTCAGTATTCCTATTCCTAGAATGCAGTATAACTTAATAGCTATGTTACCCATGAGAAGCCACTTCAACTCTTTTAGCCTTATTTTCCTCATCTGTAAAATGGGATAGTAATTAGCACCTATCTGGTAGGGGGAGGTATATGAGACATCTCAAAACACTTTGCAAGACTCAGTGTACATATAAATACTAGTTATTGTCCCTATCCCAAAATATGCTTAAGATCTCCATTTGAGAATTCTGTAAACTCAAGCAAAAATGATGTCTTTTTATTTTGGTTTGTCTTTCCCTTCCGTGCTCCAATGCTCACCTGCCTTTCACTTTGAGGATGCCTAGAAACATCCAGCCACATGGACTCTGTGGTTGTAAATATATCTAAAAAAACTTAGGGCAATTGACAAAATTTGTCACAACTCGGGTGCATTGATGTGATTGGCAGAGTATACACTCTCAGTTTGAAGGAGAAACAAATGCTCTGGTTATGAAATAAACAGATTTGAGCAAATCATTCCCTATCGAAAAGCACATTAGTAAAGAGGTTGAGGAAGGGAAGCAAAAGTTAAGCGCAAAATATTCATGGGTTACACTTTCACCTGCTTGTGTTCTGGACTGAAGAAGGATGTGCTAAGGGAAATGTTCGCATTCGATGAGAAAGGGAAAGAAAAGATAGTTTTCATATGGGACTTAAGCCAGAGAAGTCTCTTATGCCCGAGAAGATCAATCAGGGTAAATGAGTTCTCCATGTGTTATTACCTAAGGGCAGAGCAAATTGAAGATGAGATCCTCCTCATTGCTGCCCGCCACCGCTGCTGTGTGCTACCCCCTCCCCCCAAAATTGTTTGACCTTGCAGCATAAATATAAAAAAAAATGTGTAGCATTTGATAGTCTGTTCTATTAGTCAAGCCCTCAAACTTTTAACTCTTTGAGACTGCTCAAATGCTCATAAAGTCTATTTGTGGTACAAACAACCCAGGTTCTTCCACTGATAAACTTATTGGAGCTTATTTAAATGTGGCAGTGCAGCAATCACTGACACTAATGAAATTCTCATTTGCATATAGTGGTTCCCACTGGACCCAAATGCTTTCTGCCCTGTAAAAATAATCACCGCCCCCTTCCCCTCATTGTAGCACTCAGGGGTGGCAGTAATAAAACTGGTTAGAAAATCAATTTAAACAGCATTTGTACTTTACAGAGGGCCCCGTGACACTTACATTGGAAAGAGTTATGCTTTTCCAAATATGTGATCCACTTTTATAAGCAACTAAAAACCTGCTGTTCCAGCCACTCTTTCCAAGGAAGAATAAATGACTCAACATCAATCTATTCTCACAATGCCCGCTACTTACAGAAAAAGTAGAAAAAATAGGAAGAAAAGAGAAAACCAAAGAACAATTGGGAAGGAAAGGCTGGTTTCTCATAACTGCTACATATTTATGATAAATAGAATTTATTCTCTATTCTTTTAATTTATTTTTTCCTTTTTATCTTTTCTTTTCTTTTTTTTTTTTGCATTTTGGACATACTCCTGTCTTGTACACAGGAGTAATTAAAAGGCTTGAAAACCAAAGTGCAAGCCAAGTCCCAGTTTCAATGGAAAGGGTTGGGATGAAAGTTATTTAAGAAATGTGATAATGCTAGAAAAATGCAAAGGGATAATTTCCCTCTTCTATTGAAAAAATATGTTCTCTTTCAATAGTGCTAGGTGACCATGCTCATGCTTCTCATGGCCCCTCTGCATGAATGAATTACTAAGTATATCCCCAGTAAAACGTTGTTTAATGGACAAATGACTAGGAGTCAAAAGACCTGGTTTTGAGTTTTAGCTCTGTCCCTAATTAGTTCTGTGATCTTGGGCAAGTCATTACCTTTCCCCTAAATTCCTTCAAAGAATTTTGTTTATTTGTAAAATGAGGGGATTGGAGTAGATAATCTCAAACTATTCTTCTTAGTCCTAATCTTTGGTACCTCCACACAAAATCCCCCCAAAACTTGTATCATTTAAAATATTATTTTTACTGAAAATTTTATTGATGCCTTTTTTCATGATAGTTTACCTCACTTCCTCATCCACCTTTCCCTCATAACAAAGAAAAATATTTAAACAGACAAAACTGTCACCTGATAGCCTTGTCTGTAGTTCATTTCTTTCTAAGCCTGAGTCATCATGAAGGAAATGTATTTCATCCTTTGGGGACCAACACTGTCTTTTGTGATTAATCTAATTATGCAACTCTTTAGTGTTATTTAAATTCACATTATTTTAGTCATATTGTATAAAATCCTCTAGGTTTTGCATTCTCTATAACATGATCAGTTCATGCAGGTCTTCCCAGGATTCCCTGAATTTCTCATATTTATAATTTCTTAAAATATTCCACTACATTCATAGACAATTTATTCTGGTATTTAGAACCACTATTTAAATTTTTCTTACTGGTCAATTTTCCATGAGAATGGTATTATGTAAAAATAGACTTTTCATGCATTGGAATTTTATGCATATAAGTTGAATTTATGCATATAAACTCTGCAAATTTACATGTCAGAAAATCTTTGCCATTAAGCATATTCTTTGGAAAAGCAGTCAGTTGTTCACACCAGCAATTAAATATCATTTAAAAATGTGCTAAAGAATACATTTTTCCCCCTCCTAACTTGGAGAAGATTCATAGTGATAGTATCATAGACAGAAAGCTGAAGGAGAACCATCATGTTTTACACCCTTATTTAAGAGAAGAAGAATATGAAGTCCAGAGAAATGAAGACCAAGTAGTGTCATATATAGTGTCATTGGTTGGATCTGAACCCAGGTTTCTGATTATAGTCAGGATTCTTTTCACTATAATGACTGATCACAATAAGGCTAGTAAGTAAGTAAGGTCTGTTAATATATGACTTGATGCAGTAACCCCGCCCCCCCCCCCCAATATGCCCATTCTACCGGACCAAATGCAGGTGAGAGTGATCAGAAAAAAATAACAACTCTCATTCACATAGCACATCATGGTTTATAAAACATTTTCTTCATGGTAACTCTGAGGCAGGTAGAACTGACAAGACTAAAGGTAGAAAGGTAATATAATTAAGTCTAAATGCACAGAGATATACCTGAGAATGATAAATGGCAACGTAATATATGTATATTTATGCAAATAATCATACAAATAATTTAACGGTACAGCAATTAGTGTTTCCAAAGCAAGCAATTACTATTTTCAACACTGATGGTATCAGGGACCAAGGAAGACTGAAGTAAGATTGGTTTGGTTCCTGGCAAGTATTTTTTCTAGAACCTCTAAGTTAGTCATGAGTTTTTTCAACTTCCATACCAAGATCGTTATATTTACAGACTTTGATCATGTGACCATGTCTTCTGAATGGCATTTTCCAAGGGCTAGTACCAAAGGGGGGGGTATTATTGCAAAGATGGCTACAGCACCTGATAAAACTGATGTGTTATCATTTAGTGACATAACCATAAATACATGACACTAGGATGACCATCTTTAGTGGGTCAAGTGAGCCTATATTAATCCCTAGGGTTCCCAAATAGTGATTCTTTCAGTGATATGTTATAGATAAATACCATGAATGGTCTATTAGGGCAGAGAAAGAAAAGGAATATTATAAAATTACACTTTTTTTATTCTTCCAAGTAAACACAGAGAAACATGTCCTATTTCTCCCTTTCAGGGAAAAGGATGACCCTTTTAACTTTGAAATTCTTCTACTCTTCAACTTTTATCTTTCTTTCTATGTTTGCTTAAGCTCATACAAAATGTCCTTGGTGTTCCCTGTAAGAGTGAGAAGTTTACTCTGTCAAGATTGATCCACAATGTCTGGGGGTCCATTGGAGAAAATTTGCACCAGGATACAGTCTTATTAAAAGGAAAGGTAACAGGGCTTATTAGAAAGAGAACTTGACCTGAAATTTGAACTTCAGTGTCATAGTTTACCATTTACTAGTTTGTGTGATCATGAGCAAGTCATTTCTTCTTTGAGAACTTTAGTTTCCTCACCTATAGAAGGACAGCATTGTGTCTGATGATTTCAAAGTTTCCTTCTAAGACTCATATTCTCCATGATTAATCCTAGATTAACTCAATCCTAAGGGAATACCAGTTACATTTTATATGAATTTAAGTAAATTCAGAAGAAAAATGAACGTAAAATGGTGGAAGAATTGTCAAGTTAAAAGTGTGGTGAGATACTCAAATGAAGCAAAATCTTTCCTATAGTATTTCAAAATAGTTGAGTATAGCTACCACCTGTCTAGGAGAGATAAGGGATAGTCTGGATTAGAGGCAGAGGAAGAGCTAAAAGGTCTCTGGAGGTCCCTTTAAGTTCCATGATTCTGTCTTTGATGATAGAAGAGAGTAAAAATGTCCCTGGGGAGTTACAGCTCATTACTGGGCAGAATGAATAACTTAAATGCAACACCCTAATTCTTTGCTCCTCACCATAGTTACTAATGGTATAATTTCAAATTCAATTTAAAGTTTCTTCCTCATTTTTGAACTCTGAATGAGTAAAGATCTAAATATCCTCCAAACCCATGGTAGACTCCATTCTCTGTCTCCAGATAAAGCTTAAAAAATCTTTAACATGAGATAATAGGAAGAGATGGTTGGAAGTAAAGCAAGGAAAGTAAATGGTTTCAACAAGTGCACTTGGGCCAAGGAAGTCACAGATATTAAATGTTGGAAAATATTTTCTTTTTGGTGGATGGGAAAATATATTTTTTCTTGGCGGTCTACTATGGATCTATAGATTTCTCTCAATACTAAAACAGCATTAATTGAGTTGAATTATTTCATCTTAATTATTTGATTAACATAAGTACACCCATCTGGTGCTCTACCCCATAGAAGACTGCAACGGTAAAGATTGATTGTTATGATGATAGTTAGAGACACTGAAAACATGCTCATGCATGTGAGCTATTACCTTTCACCATGTGCCCAAAGCAACAAACCTCCAGTATGTTCATCTGTGTTTCATTCCTGCTGAGATAAAACGTAACTCCAGAAAAATGTCTTAATCACTAGCTACCATTGTGCTAGAGACATCAATATTGAAGTGCAATAATTGTAGGTGGTATTTGCCAAATCTGATGCTTATGTTTAATTATTGTTTAGCCTACTTTAAAGCATATGCTACAGATGTGAGAAGGTAATCTAAATACCAGCCACCTAATTTGCTAACCTGGCTATGCCTTTCATGAGACAGCTTGTTCAAAGTCAAAAGAAGTTTGGACCCTTAAAGTTACTTCTCTGTAGTGAATTCCTCAATGAAATTCCCTCACATACAGTTTAGGTTTCTTTAAAATGAACAGCCACAGGGGTTTGGGACTTCTAGCACAAATTTACAGTGAAATGAAAAAGGATTGGCCATTGTCCAGAAACAGGGGATGCTGCTAAGAGCAGCAGGATGATATTTGTCCAATAACGCTGTTGAAGTATTACTTTCCCTCACTACTTTTTCAATGTGTAAAATGTATTTTTTCAAGGAGATTACCCACATAACCATTCTATGGGGCAGCAGCAAGAAAATCTGAATTGCATCAACCTAGCTAAAGCTGCTAGGGAAGGATGTGTTATAAGCATCCATCATAGGCTGGATTTCATTTTGGTCACTGTGTGCTGGGTCAGCCAAAAGTCTGGGATTATCCTCATGTTACAAAAAATGTTTGCATCATTTTCTAGAATAAAGGATAATTAAGCACACAAATTATGCTTTATACAAACATCAGGCTCTCTTAAATGAAGATAGACAGCCACAGAGAAGCACAAAGAAAAGGAGGATGTCATTATGTGATTCCATTATTTTGAAATGCAATAGAAGAATCATAAGGTTAGAAAGAAATATAGCCAGTCATCTTGTCTATTCCTTTTGCCTCCAGGCAGTTCATGCATAAAACCAGACCATTTAGATGACTATGCTATTTTTAAAGACTGCTATGGAAGGAGATTCCATAACTGCTGGAAGCATGTTCCCATGGCTAAAAACTTTGATAATTAGATTCTTCCTCACCTTCAGATTGAATATCTCTACTCTGTTTATCTCTCTCTCATTGTCTTTTCCCTTCATATGAATACACAACATGTGTGTGTATTTGTGTGTGTGTGAGAGACACACACACACATGGAGAAAGAATGACAGAGGGAGAGAGAGACAGAAAGACAGTCAGGTCATATATAAACATAGAGAGAATTCTCAAAGTTATAAATAGTTGAATGGATGACATTTCAGAAGTTTGTTTTTCTGTTAAGTATTTGGGATTTGGATTTCATTTTCCTAGAAACAATGCCCTCAATAGTGGTCATGTTCCCAAATTACACCATAAAAGCTCATTTAGCTGAACTATAGAATTAACATTACAATAGGAACTAATCACCATTTACAATGGTTTCTATGAAAAATTTGTTCTGAGTTTCAACTTGAGACTCAAAGAAAATGTTGCATCCAGACCCAGAAATGAAAGGAAACAGGAAATAGTTATTACCCAAAGTCCCCTTTTCATCTCTTGGTGTCCTTAGAACTACCCTGGTCTCTCATGAGTATAGCAGAATAGAAGGTAGTGCGATTCCCTTTTTCAAAATAGTGTTTTTCTCCCTCATTTACATGTAAAAACAATTTTCAGCATTGGCTTTTTAAAATTTTGAATTTCAAATTTTCTCTCTCCCTTCCTTCCTCCCTGAGATGAGAAGCAATCTGATATAGGTTATATATGTTTACTCATGCAAAACATATGACCATATTTGTTATTTTGTGGAAGAAAACTCAAATCCCATACCTCCCAAAAGAAAGTGAAAAATAGAATGCTTCATTTGAATTCAGACTCTATACATTCTTTCTTTGGAGGCAGATAACATTTTTCATCATGAGTCCTTTGGGATTGTCTTGAATCATCGTACTGCTGAGAAAAGCTAAATCATTCATAGTTGTTAATTGAACAATCTTGCTATTATTTTGTACAATTCTTCTGGTTTTGCTCATTTCACTGTGCATCAGTTCAGCAAGTCTTTCAAGGTTTTTCTGAAATCATCCTGCTCATCATTTCTTATAGCATAATAATATTCCATTTCAATCATATACCACAACTTGTTTAGCCAATTGATGGGCCATGGGATTCCCTTTTGCTTCTCATTTCTTCTTTTCTCATTTCTTTTTTTTTGTTTACTGTTCCCTCAGTCTCAGCTTCTGAATATTAAAAATGGCTTATGTTATGTCTAAGATCCTTTCTAGATTGAACATTTTATTATTTTTTCCCCTTATGATTCTGTATTTGGGCAAATGCAGCAACACTGGTTTGGCTAGGAGGTAACAGATTTATTTTTTACCATAAAAATTCAGGAAATGGTAGATCAAAGAAGGAGGGATTATAATCTGAATCAGTGAAGGAAGTAAACACACTGGCAAAATAATGTCTTTTAAAGAGTGTTCTACCATTTTATCATGTATAAGTTATTAATGACCAATACATTTCCCTTTTTGTCACTTTTAGGTAATGTTAAATAACTCATTACCAAAAGGTTCACCACTTGGTGACAATTTTCATCTTTTTGGTCACAGAAACTTGTAAAATCTATTTATAAGGACTAGACATATTACAATATACACCAACACAAAAGAAATCAGAAATTATTAAAATTCTGTGTGTACAATGAAGATCTTTTAATTTCATAGATAAATAGATCTAATTTAATTACCTAATGCATATTTCCTAATTTGAGGAGCTCTCCCACTCCCTTTCACATAGGCAAGTAGTCTTTCTTAAAAAAAAAAATAACTAATCTTATTACAATTAGAGATCTCTGAGACATCTGTAACAAACTCTAGGATGACAGCAGGTAGGGTGGGCAAAGAACAATTCCTATTATAGATCATCAGTGTTAGAGGCTTACAAAATGTTAATTTGTGCAGAAATGTAGACATACACCAGGTACAAGACCTATAACTGAAATCAGGGCAGAAGTTCATTTCCTTTTTCCAATTGCCTTAATGAGATATAAAAGCAGAGTTCCTCCCTAGAGTCCCCCAGTTTGCCTCAATTAATAATTTCACATCATTAGCATCTTAATCATCAATTATGATCAAGAATGGTAGTTGAAACCAGGTCACAGTTATTAAGCAAATAATTGATTGTATCTTTTTATAAAAATAACCATGTTCAAGAACATTATGTTCAGTGTTATAATTCATATCACTTTTTTTGTTTAAAAGTTAATAACTTCATAAGCTTTTCTTTTTCCAGAATAGGTCATTTTTGTAGTCATTGTTTTACAAATGAAGAAATCAAGGTGCAGATTTCATCACAGGCATGAATTCAGGAAGAGATCAAAACTCTGGCTTTTTACCTTAGTTTTCTTTCAAAATTGTAGGTAATTTCAGAATTTAATTTAGAATTCTTACAACTTTTGAAGAGAACCCTGAACTTGTACTTAAGAGATATGAGTTCAAGTCTTAACTCTGGTACTCTTTAGGTTTGTTACCATGGATAAGTCATTGAATTTTTGTTTCTTCTAGTTTCCTCAACTGTAAAATGTTAAAAGGTAACATTTGTGATACCCATTTCATATGGGAAAAGCATTTTATATACTAAAATGCTAAGAAGCTATACAATCATTTGATTTTTCTGCTTTATTTCTTTTATAATTTTTTTCTATTCCAGATTCCAGTTATTTTTTTTTCTGTCATCCTCCTTCCTTTTTGTTTCATCCTTCCTCCTCTTTGCTCCTACTTTTCCTCTCTCCTCAGCCCTCCTCAGGAAGCTAGGTAGAGCAGCAAACAGGATGTGGGACCTGGAGGCGGGAAGACTCATCTTCCTGAGTTCAAATCTGGGCTTTAGACACTAGTTATGTGATGCTGGGCAAGTCACTTAGGCCTTTTTGTCTCAGTTTCTTCATCTGTAAAATAAGCTGGAGCAGGAAAGGCAAAATACTCTAGCATCTTTGTCAAGAAAACCCCCAAAAGGGGTCATGAAGAATCAGATTCCTCTTTTCCTTCCCTTTCTTTTCCCTTGTTCCTTCTTCCCCTTCATCTTTTTTTTGCTCTTCCCTCCCGCCTCATTTTTCTCTTTCACACTTTCCCTTTTCCCTTTTCTCCAGTTTCCTCTTCCTTCCTTCCTCAGCTTTGTTCTTTCACTTGTCTTTCTTCCCCCCTCATATCATCAACCTTGCTTTTTCTCCAATCCTTCCATTTTTTAAAATTTTCTTTTCTCCTCCTTATCCACAGCACTCCATGTATATTGATGTTTACTCTCACAAAATCATTAGCTATTTGATGACTTGCTCCTTGGAGATATTGAGGTGGATTAATTAAGATATTTTTAAAAAATTGACATTTCCTGTGAGATTTAGCCAATTTTTAAAACTTGATTTAAATTATTTCAAATATATTTATCAAATGTTTTGGCTTTTAATCTGATACTATTTGCTGCTCTGCAGTAGAAACTTCTCAGAGGACTGAAGCAATGTGGGCATCCTCTCATGTAACACCCAAGATGAGAATTCTTTATAGTCATTCTCTTACAGCATTCTAGTGGAGCAGAAAGTCATTTTAATTAAGATCTCCTTAAGCTTGCAAGCATAATGAACTTTTTCTCTAAAGAGGGAAAGAAAAAATAGGATTTTCCAGGGAGAGCAAGAAATAGACACAAAAGAGCGAGGTTTCTTGTGAGGTGTATTCTTTTCCTGCCCCCTAATCTCACAGCTCTAATCTGATTGCTTTTGTGAAGTAGCAAGAAGAAAAAAATATACATTCAGGTCTCTCAAAAGTAGAAGCCTCTGGGTGAAGCTCAACTCAGCTTCGACTGAAACTGCTGCCGTGAGACATAGTTGCCTAATTATTTTCTGCAGTGTGAGTCTGGGAATATAACCTTTTACTTGAGCAATGTGATATAAATCTCTCTGGGTAAACAAGCATTCCTCCATACTTTTAATAGAGTGCCTTGAACAGATAGATATCGGTTCCTTTCTTGTCTTTTACTGAGCTGACAATGCTGGGAAGTGATTATTTGCAGGATATGTTAGAAATGAGAAAATTTGTGTTTACCTGGTACAGGTGCCACCATTCTGGCATGGGTGATAGCTGCATACAGGTACATTGCAGTTCTTAATATTCTTTCCACTTAGTGCTTCATCAATGATGAAAAGTTCTTTGTTATCCACTTGGAGTTCTCGAATGCAGCCTCTATATCCATGAATTTGTCCCATCTTCTCATGGACCTTAACTTTTGCTGGGATGTGGCCAAGAAATATTGATCCAAACTGAATCTATGGAAAATGTGATTGACAAAAACTTAATTATAAACTCTCTTTAGACTAAGTGTGAAGGGCACATGACTCAATGCTATATCATGGCAAGCTCTAAAATGCTTTCTCTGTTAATGAAATGATTTTGCTGTTAATGAACCAGTATTTATGAAGCATCTGCTTCATGCCAGACACTGCTAAGTTCTAGGAACACAAATATAAAAAGTGAGACCGTCCATCCTCAAGAGGCTTATTTGTAATAAAGGGACAAAGTATAGAAGAGAAAAGAATTTTGGCCTAGAAGTTACTGGGTCTGCAAGTTGAGACAAAGGGCATTGGGTGGTCACTCTTTCCATTAGCAATGCTGTACTGATTTAATTATTAGTCTCATCGTGATAGCAAGAGGGAAGTAGTTTGTGGTTATATGGGGGGGTTGTTTATGGGGAGGGGAGTGAAAGAACAGCATGTAGAAAGGTTCTGTGAATGATTGGATAAGTTGCATAACTTGGTTTAAGGATAGCTAGTTATAGTGAGTTGAAGCGAGTTTTCACTCAGTCATCCAAGAATCAGGAGTAGATTCTTAGGTAGGTTCCTAAGACTAACTGGATTAATTCCCTTGGGTATGAGATAGCAGGAGCAAGTCTCTATAGGTCTGGATCCAGAGGGTTGCTGTTCCTGCTGGGGAGAAGAGGCCAACAGCAGGACATATGCCATGATAGCCTTGCTGGATAGGTCTTTGTGTCTGAGAGGATGTCTACATTTTTATTTTGCCTTCTCAACTACATTTTAAGTTTCTTGAAGACCAGGGATGATACTGTATACTTCTGTATACTCCTCAAGGCTTCTAGCAACGTCAAACATGCAATGCAGGCACTCACCTTCATATAAACCCTTGCTATTTAAAACGTACAAATTATGAATATACAGTGAGAATAACAAAATTGCTATTCCAAAATACTAATAATATTACTACTGCACCAAACACCAACAAAACGGTGGGATGACCCAGAATTATACAGTGCTGTAAGGTTTCCAGAATCCTTTCTTCACAATTCTGAGTTATTTAACATAAATATTGTTATCTCTATTTTATATATGAGGAAACTAAAGTTTTTGAAGGTTAAGTGACTTAGTTACGATCATGCAGCTACTAAGTATCTAAGAAAGAATATCAAGCGAGGTCTCCTTACTCCAAGTTAAATACTCTACCCACTACACCATAATGCTTCATAATTTCTCCATAAATATTTCTAATGAGATCCCGCATTATATACAACTTTATGGTCTACCAATTTTTTTCATATTCCACAGCAGCTGTTATAATTTCTTTTATTGCCTTAACCTTTTGTCTTTCTTTTTCAATTGCTGCTCCAATTTTTTCTTGTTCCATTCCACAGGGTTTTTTTGCTTCCTTTAATCAGATGATATGATGTCCAAATCTTCTACCTTTTGTGACAATTAAATATCAACATAATTTTCCAATGCCTTTTCACAGATTTTTAATATTTTTTGCCATTACTTTTGCCATGATTCTTGAGAGTATTAATAAAAAGTGACCCATTTTTTCTATTGTTTTTATTGTAGCAATGATCACAGCATGTACTATTCTACTTGTCTTAAATGTTTGAAGAGAACATGATATTCATGGTGGTTATTGCACTTTTGAAAAATTGCTCCATTTTGGTCTTTTTATATAATAGTTGGATTTATGCTATCAAACCTCCAATGGGAAAACTTTGTTTTGTTTGAACTTTGCATCAAGATATGACTCATATGGGTGGTAGTAGTAGTAACCCAAACCACTTTCCATGTTGTCTAATAATTAATTATCTTAATACTTTGCATTTTCCTGCCTCAGTCAAGGTTTTTCTATTATTTGTGTTACATAAAGAAAGACTCAGGAACAACGGCATGCAAGCAGGTCCCATGGCAATTTTCTCCAGCAAAATGAAGTATGGATGATTAATTTTTAATGTTCTGCCAGGCTAAGAAGATAAAGAATAATTGGAGATAGCACAGTGTTGAAAGAGAATGAAAGGACACGATGCCCAGAAAGGGAAATGCGAAGTGAGTCGATGCATGAACATATGATTAGAAAGTCACAGTGACCAAGTTATGATTGCAATACTCTAGGAACAAAAACTATGAGTTGAGTAGGTGATTCCTTTCATCCTCAGTAGGGAGAGTACCCTTTTCCAAGGGAAAACATTTCCCCACCATGGTTTCCTAATGTTAGCAATACCTAGAGTACCACTGACTTTCCAGTGATGTCAATTTCTGTAGAAATACCACAGATGATGAAGACCTAGGGTCCTAATCCCACAAAATCATGGCAGGGGGAAGTGGAGAGTAACATAAAGTAAGGGCATGCCAGCCTAGTGACTCTCCCTCATGCCTGGAATAGGCTATTTTCCTTAACTCTGCTTCTTAGAGTTCTCTATTTCCACTCTACCAGTATCTTCTCTTGAAGTCTTTTCTGATTACATCAATTATTAGTATCTTCCTTTCCAAACCACACTATATTTAGCTACTTTGTGTCTATATTTTGTGTCTATAGTTAGGTACATGTGTATTTATCATATATTTATACTAAACATATTTTTATATGTACTTGTCTCCTCCATTAGAATGTAAACTCATTCAGGGTAGAGATTATATCATTCTTTAATTTGTATCCCCAGTTCCTAGCACAGTGAATACACATAGCAGGCTGCAATATAGTAGGTACTTAATAATGCTTATTGACTGATAGATGTGAATTGGGATCTCTGTGTTAACCTTAAGCAGTGACAGCAAGGTAGGAAATCTAAATATTGCCTCCTATTGGAGGTAGGATGCTATTTGCAAAGGTGCTCATTCTAAATACATTGGGACTCAGTACCCCAGAAAGGTTCCTCAATGAAAACCATAGTAAATAAAAACATACTGTTTTAGCCATATGCACTGGAAAAATATGAGTGGAAAAACTAAAATTTCCCCTATCAGGATATACAATTAGAGAGGCCTTCTGCTGAATTAATACAATAATATGTGTATCTTGGACAAATATTTTTGGTGGATAATAAGTTTGGTCTAGAATTGAGAAGTAAAATGAGACCATGATGAATTGCATTTGGAAAATTACACAGAAGATTTTTTTTTAGATTTCAAGCTGCTTGCTTTAAACAACAAATATTAACACTAATATTAATCCAGTAATTAAAATGGCTAAAATCCCAAAATGTCAGAATCTGAAGAGACTTATAGTTAGAAATACTCAGCCTCATTCCCCAAACAATAAAAAGCAATAAAAAGAATGATGTTGTATATAAGAGGTTGCAACTTGTTAACAGGGATGACTTGCATAGAAATGCCATAAGGGAAAATATTGAGGATATGTATGATAAGAAAAGGAAACATGAAGATCACACATATAGAAGGAAAGAAAATAAATGGAAAAATAGCTCAAATGGGTCATTGGAACCTCTAATAATCAGAAAGACAGCAGAAAAGGAAAGACCTTCAGCTAACTGGTCAGATGGAAAAGAATCTTAGAGGAGAGAAGGCTTCAAGAGGTTTCATTTTCTTGATGGAGGCAGTACTCTTAATGATGAATTCATAAATCTTTAAAAGTATCTTCTTTATTTCCTTCCTTCCTTCCTTCCTTCCTTCCTTCCTTCCTTCCTTCCTTCCTTCCTTCCTCTTCCTTCCTTCTTTCCTACCTACCTACCTACCTATCTACTTACTTACCTACCTATCCTACTTATTCATTTTTCATCCCACCAAACTGAATAGGAACTTTATGTTGTGGAGCAGAGGAAGAGACATAAATCTCTACTCCATTTGCTACAAACTCAAATGAAGAAAAGAGAGAGGACATTTTGTCTCTATCAAAGGACCATTTCATTAGGATGACAGAGGAATTTTGAGTTATATTGCTGTTTCCCAAACTGAACCTTTCCACCTCTCACTTTGGAGGCTCTCCCCAAGCTGTTTCCCATTTCCCCGAATGCACTGCCTTTTCACTGTTCTCTTCAAGGCTCATCTCTTCTATCACTTATAGGAAACCTCTCCTCAAATCCTTTGTAGTTAATATTTACTCCCTCAGCCCCAGTCTCAAAATATCATGTAAATATTTAGCTGTTTGTTTTATCCCCCAGAAGAATATCAGTTCCTTGAGGGTAGGTATTTCTGTTTTGTTTTTGTTACATGCTGCATTTCCAGGACCTAACGTGGTGGTTTGCACCTTGCTGTTGTTCAATTGTGTCTGACTCTTCATGACCCCATGGACCAGTGGGTGCTTAGTAAAATGCTTCTTGCATTACTCTGGATTGGAACGGGAGGATAATATTTATACTACCTACCTTACAAGCTTGTTGTGAGAAAAGCACTTTGTCTATTTAAAGTGTTGTGTAACTGGGACTCTGGCAATTTAGCACGGATTTACATTGGGCGGTGGAACGGTATAGACAGACAGATTTTCTAGTGGGATCTTTCAAACTATAACAGTTCTACTTTCTTTCATCCACCAATATTCTTTTAATCAGTATCAATTGGATTAGGTGCTAAAAGCCTACTAGATGCTAGGTACTAGGGATGTAAATACCATGAATGGAACAATTCCTTCTATTCAGTCATTTTTAGCTCTTCCAATAAATTATTAAGTGAGCTCTTTTATCATTTAAGATAGGATTCATTACTCAAGACATCTTAGAATTAAACATGAAAGTGGAGATTGAGCAAGCTCAAGACTGCTATCTTACTTTCACCTAAGAATTTTTGTTTCTCTATGTATTTATAAAACACTTAGAACAGCAATACCTCACTGCCTTGACAAGTGTGCTGTTTTAGCACAAAACTAATATAGAATGAAAGCAGATCCTCTTTTTCTGTCAGTGTCAGGCAGATCTGAGAGTTGCCTATGCGTATGCATGATATACTTAAAAGTGCTGGAAAAAAACCCCAAACAAACAAAAACAGCAATCTTCAGAAAATGAGGATAGATAGGTATGGTATCTCTTCTTGACCTGGAAGTCCAAGCTTAACTAGAGCCCTGGGGAAGGGTTGGGGAAAAGGCTAGGGAATGGCCTCAAAAAAAGCAGCTGTCATGGATGACACAGATAGTTAATCATTAAAATGGTTGACTGACTCTATCCCTAGACTCTCAATTAGCCAAGACCTGCCTTTTGTGTGTATAATCATTTGAAATGAGACAGGTCTTTCAAATAAGTCTTTTCTAATAGCCTCTTAGGAATTAGACTACTGAGGATCTAGCCTGACATACAGATATCATCTTACAAGATAAAAGCACAGAGGGCAGATATGGGCATTCAGGGGAAATCATTGGAATAATGAAAAATCTAAGTGATATAACTGAGGGAAAAAAGACTCCATATCTGATAAAAGTTAAATAATATAGAGTGAAAACCCTATCTCCCCCCTTCTGAGTTTCTCTTTAAATCAAAGTCATAGCTTCTTTTTCTCCTAGTTATTTTGGAATAATGTATTATGATATGCAAAAACTTTTGAAAGATAGGAGCAAGAAGATGCTGTTAATATTCATTCAATAACAAAAAGTAGTAAAAAACCTTGGGTCACAATTGTAGTATCTTAGAATGTTCAAGATCCAAGGGAATAAGGTCGGTAGCATTTCAGTCTTTTCTAGCAAGGGAAGAAACGATTATTTGCATAGAACACAAGGACCAATGGGAGGAAGTTAAAACAGTTTCCTTGTCACAATGTCACTCAGCTCTTTTTCCATTTAGTGAAATTGAGCTTTGGGCACTTTTATACCAGTTTTTGTATCAGTACTTGACAAAATCGGACAAAGTGAGTTTGTGACTTTCACTTAGGGGATAGTTGACCTGAAAGACTCAGGAGATAATAGAGGACAAGGCAGATCACAGGAAGGTCAGTCAAATTAGAGCAGTTAAAACAGAAGAGTTAGTTCAACAGTAACAACAATAAATACTAAGTCCCTATGATGTGGCAGGCATTATGTTGTATGCAAGTAATACAAAAATAAAACCATCTCTATTGTCAAGCATTGTAGGTGGGGGAAAGCATACACAAATAAGCAAACACAAAGTATGTATGAAATACACACAAAATAACTTAATGGAGGTGGGTATTAACAAGTAAACAAGTAAAAGAATCAGGAAAAGTTCATGGTAGGAAGTGGTAGTTGAGCTATCTTGAAGGGACCTCAGGATTCTAAGAGGTAAAGGTAAGAAGAGAGAACAATTCAGACATGGGAGATATCTTGAGTAAGTCATCAATCTGGAGGACAACATATCTTCTGTAGGATGCAGTAAGAAATTATTTAGCCAGAATGTAGAAGACTTGAGGATAAGTTACATATAATTGGCCTGGACAAATAGACTGAAAGCTATTTCTCAGGGGCTTTAAATGCCAAACAGAAAAGTGTACATTTTTATCTTACAGGCAACAGATATCCACTAAAATTTGTTGAGAAGGGTTTTTGGTTAGATCTATCCTTTAGGAAGATTATTTTGGCAGCTGTGTGGAGGAAGGATTGGAGAGAGACAAAATTAATTAGGAAGACCAAATAGAAGGCTGTTACAAACAGAATATTTCTAAGAAGAGTTCAAAGGCTAGGCTTGATCTTGGCTGGGAGCTCTTTACCTTCTAATGAACCCTGACTAAGATCTTCACAGTCACTGGCTGAGATGATGGAAAAAGTTGAAGGAGAGATTAATTGTATTGCCTGTGACTGCTTAATGAGAGGAGTACTACATCCCTCCCTACATAGGAGAAGCAGCTTCAGTACCTGGATAGCAGATTAAAAGGTGGTCCTGAAAATAACAATTTTGGTGGTCACTATAGCTGAAGAGAAGTAGGATGAAAGAGCTCTAGTTCCTCCTCTATCTGGGCAAGACTTAATAGTCATACCATTATACAGTAGACTTGGGAGGTGGCTAAAAGAATTGGTGAAATAGTTATGGCCTTCATCCACGGGGGAGAGACTTAATATCAGAGCATCCTAGATGCATGGAGGACACGATGTTAAACACTGAATACAACTGGATGCTTGAAGATAATCTGGAATAAAAAACTGTAATACCTGGCAGAATTTCCAGAGGGAAATAGTAAGACAGAAGCACCCTGAGAAAAGCAACTGAAACCCAGTATTAGTTGGGAAGCATTATTCAATACCTGATGGTTAATGGAGGAAAACAAAACTTATTAGAAAGGAGGTTCAATTGAAAGCATAAATGATTTCTGTAGAAGTCATTTCCAGGGTCATGAGTTTCCCTTTCACATGAATATAATCTTTCATATTGGTGCCCTGGACATAGTTTCTTTTATGTGTGTTTTCCCTAGTGGTGATTATTAACCAAGCTAACTTTTCCCACTAAAAGTACAAATGTATTTGTGGAGAGTGAGCTCAAGGTTTATGGAAGGAATGTTCTGTTTTTGCTCTGTGTGTGTCTGTGTTTATATATGTATATATATGCATGTATATACAATTGTCTTATTTTTTAAACTCAGTTTGTTATTTGGCTGCCTCACAAAGTTAAACACATAGGTGTCAACTCATGAGACTTTCAGTTTGGAGAGACTCTTGATACACATTTTAGCTTTCAAATAGCTTAAGAATCATTCCCCCAGTATCCTCCAAATTGTATTGCTTCCAGCAAGGACCTCCTCTGTGCACTTGGTCTGGTTCAATTACTCTTTCTAACTTTTTATTTAGTGCCATTTCTGTTTCTTCAAGCAGCACATTTTGTATTTTGATGTCAGACTATAATGGTAGCAAATCTACTGTCATTGATAGAGAAAAGAGTTTGTTGCATAAGTCTTTTTAGATCTTTTCTATTTTTTCATTTTAGGATTATATTGCTTCCAATATCATCCTTAAATTGTTAGAGCTAAAATTATCTTCATGGTGTTTTTTTTCCTTAATGAGCACAGCAGTATGACCAAGTTTCCCACAAAATGATGTCTCCTGTGGCCATTAGATGCATGATGAAACCAATTCTGCAGGATCTTTATCTCTTTCTGGGGAGAGTATGATAACCATGCTTCCATCTAACTGTCACTTCCTTATACCTTCTGGTTTCATTTTTGCTGAGAAGACCGATTGATTCAGTTCTATTGGAAGCATATTGATGTGCTATGTAATATACTATTGTCATAAGAATTTGTGAATGAAACATTTGTTTTGTGATTACGAAAAGCAGAGGGTGAAAGGAAATGATGTTTATTACGTACAAGACACTGTGCTAAGCACTTTATTGTTTGATCTTTGCAACAACGCTGGGAGTAGCTATTATTGTCAATCCTATTTTTAAGAGTAGAGAAAACTGTGGCAAACATTACTTAAATGACTTGCCAGGTAACATGTAACAATCTGAAGTAAAATTTGAACTTGGGTCTACCTGACTCCAGTCCCAAAACTCTATCCACTCTATTCACCTAGCTGCCTCTGAAAGACACAAAACATGTAACCAAACTTTGCTAAGTAGATAGTCATTCTTACATGACTGCTCTAAGGCAGTTGCAAAAATAATTTCAAAAATCATTCTTTAAGACTCCCTAATTAAGATTTCCTTATTAATATAGTGTAAGCTCTGGGGCTCATTCTAACAAACCCTACTTTGACTGGCAGAGAGGTATCCTTTAGGATTCTAAAAGCAGCCATGAGGTATTAGAAGGCCTTCTAATGCTACTGCTCACAAGCTCCCATCAGTATGTTTCTTCTAATGATTATAAATTAAAAACAATTACACAGCCAGAATAAGTTTTAGAAAAAGAACATTTTCTAAAGGGAGAGAGAGTAAGGTTAGTTTGTACAAAACATCCCTTCTTCCAAAATGGGGGTACAATTTCTCATAAATATATAGAGAGTCCAGAGGAAAGTGCACTCAAACAGAGACCACATATCACAAGGGGATACTTAAAGATTCTTGTTTCTAGAAGTCCATTGCAAATCTCCATGTAGCACTCATGAATTTTCCCTTAGGCATGCTATAGCTTCAACCTCCTATTTTTCAATTTATTTATTTATTTTAGTTTTCAACAGTCACTTCCACAACATTTTGAGTTCAAAATTTTCTCCCCATCTTTCCCCTCCCACCACCCCATGAAGGCATGCATTCTGATTATCACTTCTCCCAGTCTGCCCTCCATTCTATTACTCTAACTCCCTTCTCTTCCCCCTTCTACTTTCCCATAGGGTAAGCTAGATTTCTCTACCCCATTGCCTGTGTTTTTAGTTCCCAGCTGCATGTGAAAACAATTTTTAACATTTGCTTTTTAAAACTTTGAGTTCCAAATTGGTCTCCCTCCCTCCCTCCCTCCCCTTCCTCATGGACAGGGCAATTCAATATAGGTTGTACAACATTGTACAATTCAATATAGGTTGTATAGTCTTGTAAAAGTCATGCAAAACACTTCCATTATAGTCATGTTGTGAAAGACTAACTATATTTCCCTCCTTTCTATTCTACATTTGTTTCTTCTCTTCTTTCCTTTCACTCTGTGCCCCCTAAAAGTGTTTGCCTCTGATTACCCCTCCCCCTCCCCAATCTGTCCTCCCTTCTATGATCCCTCCCCGCCTCTCCTTCCCCCTTACTTTCCTGGAACAAAAGAGAGAGTTCTGTTTCCAACTGAGTATGCATATTATTCCCACCTAAAGTCAAATCCAGTGAGAACAAGGTTCATTCATTCCCTCTCAACTCAACCCTCTTCCCCTCCACTGTAAAAGTTTTTTCTTTCCTCTTTTATGTGAGATAGTTTATCCCATTCTACAACTCCCTTTTTCTTCTCTCAGTACATTCCCCTCTCACCCTTTAATTTTATTTTTTTAGATATCATTTTTTCATATTCAACTCACTGGGTACCTTCTATTTATATATATTCTCTTCTACTACCCAAAGATTGAGAAAGATCTCATGAGTTACAAATATCATCTTTTCATGTGGGAGTGCAAAGAGTTCAACTTTAATAAGTCCCCTATGATTTCTCTTTCCTGCTTTCATGCTTCTTTTGAGTCTTGTATTTGAAAGTAACTTTTTCTATTTAGCTCTGGCTTCTCAAGAATGCATTAAATTCCTCTATGTCATTGAATATCCATTTCCCCCTTCATTGATTACACTAAGTTTTGCTAGTTAGGGGATTCTTGGTTTTAATCCTAACTCCTTTGACCTCCAGAACATCACATTTCAAGCCCTCCAATGCGTTTTTAAAAATGGGATTCCTAAGGAGTCCTGAATTTGCTCTTATTCAATTGGTCTAGTCTGTCCTCAGCTCTCAGTGATATTGCTATCAGTATCTGTTTTCACAAGGGCAGTGCAAAATCTTCACACTTTTTGAAATTCATTAGGTTAATTGCTGGTTAACATTTGTGAGAGATGGGGAGAAAAGAGGCAGAAACTCTCTCCTTTATCCTCCCATACCCAGCAACTCTTTTTCAGGGGCTTGGTTGGAGCTGCTCCTACCACTAAATTGGCCCTACATTACAATAGTAGATTTAGAATTGGCTTGTCCTTTCTGACTTATTGTATTCAGTCAATCCATTTTCTATGTAGTCATTTCACTTCATCCAAAGGCTTTCAGTCCTGAATGGGTTAAAGACTTATCTTGTACTTTGTTTATTGTTTTTAATTAATTCAATATAGGTATTTTCATTTGATAAAGGTATTAAGGTAAGAGAATCTTACTAATTTATTAATTACTTTAATTCATTGATTATTGATTTAACACATAGTCATTTTTTAACAAATTGCTACTAATGGCAGATTGTTAGTAGTTATTGAATAAAAAGTCTTCCAGTGATTTGGAAAATCTTTGGGAGTCTTGGAAATACTGTTTTTGATGGAAATGATGAAGATAAGAAGAAATAAATTTATAAGTATGCTTTTTAATGATTGCACAAAATTTCTCCTAGAGAACAGCTGTACTAAATTTTTTTTTCCCTATGAACTCCCAAAGCATAATGTCTAACAGTCTATAGTTATCAAAAGAACCAGGATTTAATTTGCTCCAATAAATTGCTGTAAAGACTCATGTTAAATAAGCCTATGTCCAACTTTACCTTTAAAATAAAAAGAATTGAGTTTCTAAAGTGACATATACATACATATATACACATACACTTGCATATACATACATACATATGGATGTATGTATATATATACACACATACACACACACTCAAAAGTAGCTCAATTTGATATAACTGGTTTTGTCAGGGAGAAGTTCTTAGTCTGAGCACATTTGGAAAATTAGTAGTAAATTATTAAAAGTTAAGTATTTCTGTTAAGTCTCATTAAAAAGGCATCTCTATATATTAAATATCTATCTGCCATGTATTAAGTGTTGTTAATCTCTTTCTTCCCTTTATGAACAGGGCTTTTTCTCAACCAGACCACATGGTGGAAAGAAAGGTGGGTGTGGAATCAAGAAGGTCTGAGTTTAAGTTTGGCCTCAGACACTTAATAGCCTGTGTGACCCTGGCTAGTTACTTAACCTCTATCTGCCTGAGTTTCCTCAACTATAGAATATCAATAATAGTAGCACCTACCCCCCAGGGTTGTTGTTTGGACCAAATGATATAATATTTGTATAGCACTTTGAAAACCGTAAAGTGCTATATAAATTCTATTATCATTAAAATAAGTAATATATTATACAAAGATATGTGTTCAGTAATTTCAAATAAATATGGCACTCAAACATACGCAATATAGCTAATTATGCCTGTAGAATCAGAGAAGTATTTTACAGTGATATTGTATTGTAGTATTAATAAAAAAAAGTGATCGGTTAATGAAATAGATTGATGTCAAGGTAAGGAGGTACCTGGACTCAGGAAGATTTGTTTAAAATTCCACCTCTGATAACTCTTAAACTGTATAATCTGAGGTGAGTTATTTGACCTCTCCAAACCTTAGGCAAATCTCTAATATTTACCTACTGAGGTATTGTTCTGAGCCAGTGGAAGGGGTTTCCACATAGATGAAATTCCAGATACTTAATTTATTCAGATGATGATACAACTGTTAACTAAGTTAATGACCATTAGCTTCACAAAATAAATTACAAAACTGTTGGAATGGTCTAAACAAAAACAGCTGTAGCATTTGAAGACAGTCACTTTTTGCTGACCTGAGCAGAGTGATGAGATTTTGTATCTTTCTTCTGTATGGGAGGATTTCCGTCTACAGCCATTTCAATCATACACTCGCCTCTAGTACTGCCAAAAGGCAACATATAGCTAGAAGAAAAACAAAGATTCTCATTATCTCTTGTGTTACTTACAGGAACATATGGTAATAACAAAATCAATCCAACACAATTCATTTAACAGCTACCATGGGCAAGATACTTTGCTGGGCCCTGGGGATGAACGATAAAATAAAACAAAACAAAACAAAAACAGTCTCCACCCTCCAGGAGCTTACTATCTACTGGGGAATTCTTACCGCATCACTCATAATAATGTCTCCTTGAGTGAGGGAAACTTCTGCCTGGAACATAATGCTGGAAGATGTTTCTCAAGGGAATATGTAAACATTTTTAGGACAAGTAAAAGATAGAAGTTTTCTAACATTCTATTTATCTTTTCCTTTTCTACTGTCTCTGATTTCATCGCTTGAAATGTTTACTGAAAGAAAAAAAAAACCTACAACTTTACATGTGTGAGTGGCTATTGATAAATTATAAGTGTTAACTGTGGTTGGCATATGGTCTCCCTTGAGTAGGTGATTGTTGGACAAGTAACATCAATGTTGAATAATGCTACACTCCCTGGGTAGAAATTTCCCCGTCCAGGCCTACAGGGGAAATAGGAATAGAATATGAAATGAAAGACAGCATACCTCTGAACTGTGAGATTATACTGTGATATAGTTATCACTACTTAGGAAGCATGTCATTAAAGTACTGTCTGGTACTGAGTCTCAGAGATAAAGAAGAATAAAAGGTTAAGGGAATTAGAAAAGATTAGAAATAGTCTACAAAAATAATTGAATATTTTTCAGTTTTTTCAAATGCTGGAGCCTAGTAGAAATCTATAATATGCAGGTAAGAAAAAAATCTAATAATATGCATTTAAGAAAAAATATGTAGCCTAAAGGGCTGTCAGCCCACCTAATCCTTGACCCCCACTAGTTGGTATCGTCTATAAATATAAACAACTTTTAATTTCAGAGGAATTTGTCTTTATTATCATGTCATCTAGATTTCTGAAGTTAACCAAAACAAAAAAATTTCCCCCATCTTATATTTGCATTTTTTCCACCTCAGGTATATTGTTCTATCATGTCCCTCCTAAACTTCATTCTGATTGTTTTTAACAACAGATTCAGTCGACCAAAGACTACTTTGAATTTGATTGACATTTAGACAACACACCTCCTTCTGAATTGACATCATCTGTAAATAATGCATACGTGCTTAAATTCAGTTCACTGGCAAAAAATATGTCAAACATCATAGAAGGCTAGGATTGGTCTCTGAAGAAAAATGCTACTTGTCATATTTCCCAGATTTGTTCATAACACCTCCCTGAAAGTGATTTTTCAATCTCTTGTACTATGTCATATTGAATAGAGAGGTGGACTTGGAGTCAAGAAGGTCTGAGTTTGAATATTTGGATTTTTTTTCCCCTCCTCCCTATGGGCAGGCTGTTAATTTTGTGGGATAGTTAGAAATCTAATCTCTGATCCAATTAGATAGACTTTTACACATGTAGTTTTCATACCCTTGCAGTTATTTGTAATGCACACAAGAAAGGCAGTCTGGGGCACTGGTTATCCCTTTTTTGAAACTTTACTAATTGTGTTACTCAGGGCAAATCAGAAACTTTCAGAGCTTCAGTTTATTTATCTATACAGTGCGGACAATAACAGCCTCTATCTTACAAGACTTCTGTGAAGTTAAAATGAGATAATGTATGTAAAGTCCTTTCTAAATCTGAAAGTACTAAGGAAGCGTTATAACTACTGTGAATGATAGCATGAATAATGAAGGAGAAGGAAAGAAATAAGAATTTGTTAAGGTCTTACTATGTGCCAGGCATGTATTAAGCATTGTAGAAATGCTGATCCTCGTAGCAACCCCGGGAAGTAGGAGCTACTATCCCTATTTTAGCATTTAAGAAATAGAGGCAAACAGAGGTTAAGTGACTTGTCCAGTGTCACATAGCTAGTAAGTATCTGAGGCTTAATTTGAACACAGGTCTTCTTTACTTTTGGCTAAAGCTCTAATTGTTGTGACATCATTCTGCATAAACTAGATTGTTAGTTTATATATATATATATATATATATATATATATATAGTTATATATGAAAAACTATATATAGTGTGTGTAGTATGTATACATGTGTACACACACATACATACATACATGTATATATATTCACACATTTATTTATTTGTTTATTTATTTATATAGTGTTAACAGACCCAGACTGATCTAGAAGCAAAAGTGTATAATCCTATGTATGACCCAAGAGGGTACAAAGAATTCCTTAATGTGGTAGTTCCAAAGAGCTGGAGAAGCTAGTGGCAACATGGGCAGAGTACTGGATTTGGAGTTAGGGAATACTTGAGATGAAAACCTACTTCAATCACTTAATAGCTGTTTCTCCCTGGGTATGTCATAATCTCTCCCAAATCCAGTTTCTTCACTTGTGAAATGAGCAGATTGGATTTGATAGTCTTCAAGATCTTTTCTAGATCTTGTCACCTACAATTCTATGAGTTCACTAGGATAAATAAATATAGAAAGGAAAGCTGGAGGTGTGAAATGATGAGTAAGGTAGAGGTGATGAGGTCAGAGGAAACTTTGTAGGCACATTAAAGTGTCAGAGAGGTCTATCTCAAGACAGCGTTCTTTTTTACTGTTGGAAACCTGCTAACTGTAGAGCCTCCTACCTAAACTGCAATGATGCTGCATAGATTCATACATAAGCAGTCATTTTGTAACATTAGGCAATGGGAAAAAAATGAGCATCTATCTCCACCTATGAGATGTCAGATTGTTGTCAAACGATCCTAAAGATTGCAAGGTGTCTTGGTGAATAAGCATGAATAAGAATCACAGTGAAAGGATAGATTTTGAGATATTCCATTGCAAGGATACTAAGAATCATGTAGTTACAAGAACACTGACACATATTTATTGGTATTATTAAAGTGTGAAATTGTTCAGACACCAAATAAGGAGTTGAGAGTTGTTATGCTATTGGAGCTGAACTAAGTCCACATATAATTATATAATTATAAATGCATTTTACAGATAGGTAAACTGAGACTCAGAATTGATTTGCTATGAAAAGAGGTATAAAAACTTCACCAAAGATGTTCTTCAGAAGGAAGAAGAAAGGTAGAGGAACAAGCATTTGATAGAGTGCCAGGCACTGTGATAAATACCTTGAGCAGAAAAGGAGATGGTCCTGAGTTCTATTTTTCTAAATTCTTTTCATTGCCTATGATATTGACTTTCTAGATAGCAAAAAAATCATGAAGAATGTACATTTTCAAATGTGGGAAGATTAATTTCTCTGCTATTTTGTGCTAATGACATTTCAGTGTATCAGTGTTGTGAGGTTAATAAGAGCAAATGATAAGATGACATACTGAATGCTCTGCTGGAGAGCCACAGTCCTCTCGTGCATATGGGTAAGTGTCTGAGGCTTAATTTGAGCACACGTTCAAAGGTGTGGAGGGGTTGGTTGTGATTTCCTTCAATAGAAGTTCACATAGTAATGTAACCATTTATCCACAGAAATATGGAAATTATGACTATTCCACCGACATAACTGAGTGACTTTAAGAGTTCTATTTAAGATCACACACATTGGTCACAATCATTCTTCTCTCCTAAATAGTTGATGAGAATTACATTTCCATAAACATCAGATTGTAGGGTTTTGTTTTTCTCAGCCAAACTATCACTCTTTTTATTTTATGGGATCATTTAATCCATTCACATTTAAAATAATGAGAGTGAAGTATATGTTTTCCTCTATCTCTAATATCAGTTTTTTTCAAGTTATGATTTTTTGCTTCTTTAGTTACTTTTTCTCAATCTCTTTTAAGGTGACTCTATTCCCACTAGCACTCTTCCTCTCATCTCTTAACTCCCCAACTATCATCTTTTGGATATTTCCCTTTGGAATTTTGCTTATTAGTTCACTTTTCTCTCCTGCTTTTATCTGGTTATATAATTCTTCCCCCACTCCCACAATTTCCCCATCTCTGTTAGTCAAATAGATTTCCCTTTCTTCTTCTTCCCTTCAACTAGTCCTATGTAGGAATGAATCCTGTTCATTAGTTTTAAAAAATTCATATTTTTTGTGTGCTCCTTTCCATAAAAGATTCCTCCTGCCCTCTTGGATATCTATCCTCTCTGCCTACTCTAGACCTTTATTCTGAGTCATGGCAATTATTTATATATAAATTTAGAGTCATTGTGGAGGTCAGCTCCTTGACATTGTTTAGATAGTTTATGCTAGATCCTAGCATAGAGGGAGAAATGTTTCCTAACACAGCTTCTGGTCACCTAAAAGCATAAAAACATCCTAATTAATATCTAGTATCTCTCTAGAGAATTACATTTTAAGTATAATTTAACTGAACTTGTCATCTGCTCTGATGTTGCTAAGTATCACATAACCTTTCTATCAGTTTTATAGTTAACCTGACCCCTACCCTAGCCCAGATGTGTCTGCTCCCACTAAAAGAATATATACTTATTGAGAAGAAGACTCCTTTACTTTTATGTTTGTATCCCCAGTGTTGAACACAGTATTACTAAAGTACTTTTTCATTAATCTATTCATTCATAATGTACACAAATCATTCAGTGTTAATATTAAAACTTGTTAGTAAATATTTAACTGGCCTGATGGATCTCTACCAAGATGGTGTGATATGTAAAATATAGATAGCACAACTAAATGAAAATATTCCTATATTTTTGGCTATATTGTCTGTAGTCAAGAGAAAGAGTTGACCACAAATACTTATTTCATTTTGAAACAGCCATGGAAGTATTTGTTCAGACTTTAAAATTTAGAGTCACTGTGGAGGTCAGTTCCTTGACATGGTTTAGATAGTTTATGCTAGATCCTAGCATAGAGGGAGAAATGTTTCCTAACACAGCTTCTGGTCACCTAAAAGCATGAAAACATCCTAGCTACAGACACCTGGGCTACTCACATCTGGTATAGTTCTGAAGACCATGAAAAACATGATGCCCTTCACCATATCCTTTCCTATTGACCAGACATGTTTCCATATGGAAATGAGAGAAGCTAAATGCTATTATTGCCGTGTTAGGTCCAAGCAAACGTGCTTAATAACTTTTGAGTGTCTCATTTCCTGCCAAGCTCAAATTTGAACTAAGAGCGCTGGCATTAGAGTCACCTCTAATAGGGGCATTATAATTCAACTAAAGAGTCAACACAATTTAAAAGTACAGTACACATTAAGAGTTATCTCTGACTTGTGAAAAGAAAAATGGAAACAATAACAACCTATTAGAAAGTAAACTTGTTAGACTTCTCAGAGGAAGAACATTGCTTCGATGACTTTAGAAGGGGACATGTGGCAAGAAACAACTGAACTGGTTCCTACTTGGTCAAAGGCTCATCTATCTCCCTCATTTTCAAGTTAAAGCAAATGATCCTAATGAGGTTGAACAGCTCTAAATAATTCTTTCCTTTTGGCAGTCCCAGCTCAACCATTTCAAATGGGCAGATTTTTCCATCTGGATTCCCACAGCTACAAACATAAAAGTATTTATATATGCCATTAATGAGATTATTCTGAAGCTTGTCAGGTATGACAGCATAACTTTAAAGTGGCAGTAACAGAGGTGCATACTTGAAAAAGTGAGTTTCTTTTCAAGAGGTCTGAAAATTCCAGAGCTCTGTTTTCCTAAATTCTTTTCATTGTTTTTAAGATTGATTTTTTTTAGAGAGCAAAATGGTAAAGAATCTGTACTTTAAATGTGGAAGGTTTCATTTCCTTGGGTTTTGTGGTGAGTCAGGTTTATTTTGTGGTAATGGCATTTCAATATATCACCATCATGGTGTGTGTGTGTGCGTGCGTGTGTGTGTGTGTATGTGTGTGTGTGTGATCTCTTTCAAATTCAGATAAAGTTGAGTGTTTGCCTTCTAGAAAAAGATGTGGCAGAGATAGGAAGTACACTATTCCCAATTCCCTTCTCCCTGTTTCCAAAGTATTCATACTTGATTTATCAGATCTGGAAGTCAGAGGACTCATTGATGTACCATCTCTAGATATGGAGTGATTTTCAGAGCTCTGGTAGGCCAGTAGCAGGAGGGAACATTCAGTATTGTTCACACATAATTACAGGAGCCTGATAGCTCTGAAGTAGTGCTGCAACAATGATAGCTGTGTCACAAATGCAGCTTGTAGGGGATGTGTTACAAGACTGATGATCATACTATATGCAGGTGCAAAACATAAATGTTCACTTCCCTCGTCAATAGGCGTGGCTATTCTACAACTAATAATGGCATCTTGTCTGTTGTGGATTTTGGATAAGATCAACAATAAACACAGGGCTTACAAACAGGTTTATATCCTCTTAATATGTGAGAACTTTTTGTAGAAAGATCCCCTCATGCCTAGTCTTTCTCTGTGCCTCTCCCCACCAAGTTTGTTAAAGTGATTAGTTGCAATATATTCAGTAATGGGATTAATCTCTCAATGACTGTTTATCGAATTGCTAATACATAATGAACTACTTTAGCTTTTACCAAATAGGACTCTCCTACTCTGACATAACTGGTGGGTATATAGGCATTAGGAATGGATTAGGCTAGTCTTGGAACTGTTATTAAAAGGGATCTGTTTAAGCCAGCATTAAGATGGAGACATTTTAAATTCAAATGTTAGCAGATATAATCTCCTTGTTCAAGCAAATGTTTTACCTTATACTGTGACAGTTAGTTCAGCAGGAGGAGAGCAGAACAGAAATATCACAAGTAGTAAATTCATGGTCACCAGATGGCAGTCAAGTTACATGGCAAAGAGAATGGTTTACCCATAACACTGGACAGCTCCTGTGAGTCACTGGGAAGTCGATCTTAAAATGTAATTGATAGTGGGATTGTTTTATCTCCCCGTTTATAACAAGGAGAATATAATAAAATGTTTTAAACTGATTACACATGCAACAATATGGATGAAGATTTCTGCGGACATACAGTTTTCCTGATATATGCATGCGATGCAATCAGGGGAAAAGGAAAATTCACAACTGTATAAATGCTGTTAAAATACTTTAGGTTCTTATACCATTAGCAACAGCCACATTTCTGGGGTCACTGTCCACTGGCATCTGCAACATTTAAATGTCAAAACAATGTGAAAAAGGTCAAGACAAGACCTGGAGTCTCTGCTTAAAAACAACAACCAGAAAACTGTAATAACTGGTTGTTTATTTTCAAATAAAACTAATAGGACCCATGTTCTCCAGGAAGTATCTACACCGCCCTTCTCTCCCTTGATAATCCTGATGACATGATCACTGGCCTGAGATTGTTTTACCTTCTGGGAGACAGAAGAGGCCAAGCCCATTTACTAACAAATCACAGAGGAAAACTAGCTGCTCTACCTGAGAAAATCTGCTTTTTAAAGAACAGCAAGGAAGACAATGTAACATTGAATTCCCAGCTTCATTTACACCCTTGATTAACCAGAGCAGTTGTCAAGGGAACATCTAACCAGCTGTCAAGCCATATAGGACATTTTTCAAGAACAGAAATTTTACTTTTGACTGCACATTTTTAATTCACAAGTATATGCTATAGATCCATAGTATATGCTATAGATATTTAACAGTCTCCTAGTAGTGTCTCTCAAGGCCTAGCCTTTATTAATTTTTTTTTAAAAATGCTTTTCCCTAAAGTTTTCCTCTTCCAATAAATATACTCCCATATTGGTTGTTGAAATTAAATAAACATGGGGGTTTTCTTTCAGAATGTTGCTCCTGTCAAACCTCTTGGGTAACTTTAACCTTTCTGAATGCAATGGGCATTAGGGAGAACTCTGGGCATTTAGGGGCAGGATTTAAGAATTCACTTAGCAGAAGAGCATTCATAAAACATATAAGGCTAGTGCCCCTTCTTTCAAATGACCTTGCAACTAGTTTATATTTATTTTCTTTATTTGTATTTATTCTCTTTATATTGACTGTTTCTATATATTTATGGTACTCTCTCCCATCACGATGTAAACATGAATTGTTTAATTCTTTGTATTTATGTGGCTGGCATCTAGCCCAGGGCCTTATATATAATAAAAGAATAAAATCACTATACAAACTACATAAAATCTCTGTACCAACCTATATAAAAATAATTAGCATTTATATAGCATTTTAAGTTTTATAGTTTTATATGTAATATTTCTTGTGATCCTCACAGCCAACTTTTTGAAGTAGGTAGTTACTGTTTCCATTTTGCAGGTAAGAAAACTGATGCTGACACATTAAATAACTTGTCCAGGGTCAAACAGTTCAAAAAAATATATAAAATAGTTCATATTTTATAGATAGTTTATAAAACATATATATATATATATATAATAAAAAAATAGTCTAAGGCTAGATTTGAACTCAGGTTTTTTTGACTCCAAATCCAATACTCTATCCATTGAAGTCATCTAGGCTGTCTATATAGTTGGGCAGATTATTTGGTGGTAAGTCCTGGGTGATAGAGCAGTACCCACAGAATACTCTGAGGAAACATTTCATTCTTAATACACGTTACAGGATTTGGATGCTTTATTCCCTCCTTCAATTTCAATATTTATTTCTTAGCTCATTTCATTCTGTGGGGAAAATAAAATCAGAGTGATTTATTTAGATCATGTTTTTCTTTAAAGTATGGGCATAACTATGTCTTCTGCATCTTAATCTTTCAGTGTTTTTGTTTTATTTGTTTCCAATATAATCTATTCTATAATCAGTCAGAGCTCAAGTAGTTAGACAATATTCATCTTCCTTCTCTCTCTTCCATCACAGATATACATCTTGAGAGGCTGGAAAGGTTATTGAGCTAAAAGACCAAAAAGAAAATCCAGCTTGACATGAAATGCAGAATATAAAAAGCACATCCACAATTTCTAACCCAGTACTTGGCACATAGTAGATGTGTGATATAACCTTGTTGATTGATTAATTGACAGTTGATCTTTGGAAGAAGGCTACACATACTTATTAGGATTTGATGCTATCCTGCAGGTAGTAGGGATTGTTTTTCTTGTGGAAGATGTAAGAATAAACAGAATCTCTCCTGCCTTCTTCTCCCTCTTAAAAGAAAATATTTTCTTTTTGAAACAGTGGAATTTATGAAGCATATTATGTTAAAAGCACTGCCTTCAAGTAACTTGTGATATGTCTTGAGAAACTACAGGGAAATATTTTATCTCTAAGACTTTTGTTAGAATTGGCTGAACTTAAATAACATTTATTAAGTGCTTGCAATGAACCGGGTCCTCCATTAGGTGATAGGGATACAAGGACAATAACAAAACAGTCCCTCCCTCCAAGGAGCTTACATTGTGCTGCTGGAAAACAATGAGGACACAAATAAGTAAATACAAAATACCTGTAATACTTTCATTGAACTACCTCACCAGAAGGCAGTGGGTTCTAGGATGTTAGTTCAATTCAGAGATCCCTGCTAATGAACTTTCCATTAAAAGTTAACCAATTGACACAATTTACTTAAAGAAAAAGCATTTGTCAAGACACCATGGTAGGAACAGTAGCTAGCTACAGATTGCTAAGTTGCATCGATCACTGGATGTGGAGAAAGGAAGATTGGAGTACAAATCCAGCCTGAGATACTAGCTGTGTGACCTAGGTAAGTCACTTAACTTAGTTTCCTCCACTGTAAAATGGGGATAAAAGGAACACCTACTTACCAGGCTTGTTGTGAGGAACAAATAAGATACCATTTGTGAAGCACTTAGCACAATGCCTGGTACACAACAGGCACTTAACAAATGCTTGTTCCCTTCCTTCCTACAAAACATTTCCCCCACATGCCTGGGGAACAATCTCCCATAAATAGCCAGAGTCTCTGGAAAAAGTGGGCATAAACTTTGGAAGATGTAGTGAGACATACACGTAGGGAAAACATGGCCAAGGCAATTTTCATTTCTGGTACTGAAGGACTTTAATGCTCTCTCTCTCTGCTTAAGGAATCCTCCTATGGCTCACCTCTTGATTTCCAGGGCCAATTCTCCCTTGAATATATGGTAAGATTTTTTTTTTCTGATTCCAGGGACCATCATCCTTGAAGTTGTTTCCTTTCTCTGTAATTTTGCTTGTCTATAAAATGTATTTGTTTAATTGCTGGCTTTTGTCTGGACTCTCCTAAACTGACAAACTCTTCAATTGCTGGAGGAGATGGGATTAATTCCATTCCATCCCCTTGCTGCTGTCTCATGTGGGCACAGGGGTCACATTCTACAAGGCAGCTTCCTAACCTGGACTGGCTCAAATTCTTGAACTGTGTCAACTAATTCCAGGCCTAGTAGCCTTGGCTATTTAAAGGACTCTGGGTGTGATGATTGGCTAATAATCAGTTCAAAGCTCCTATTGAAACCCAATCAGAAAACTATTTGTGTCCTTTATAGGTGGCACAGAATGCAACTTTATTTTTCATAATTAGTGCAGTGACCTCTTATCCTATTACATCTGTTATTGTTCTTTTAATTTCTTTGACTGTAACAACTGTAAGAGGGAGGGTGGGACAGACTGCAAAGAAATTCATCAAAAACAATTTCACTGGAGAAAGAAATGGCAAACCTTTCTAGTACACTTGCCAAGAAAACCCCATGGACAGCTAGGTAGTTCAGTATATATATAGAGAGAGCACTATGCCTGGAGTCAGTGTCTCCAAGTAATTCTCACATCAGATTGGAGGTTGCATAGCACAGTGGAAAAAGAGTTGGATTTGCAGTTAGAGGAGCTGGGTTCAAATCCTAGTTCTGCTATCTCCTACAGTAAGAGGGCACAATGGATAGAGGGCTTGAAATGGACCGAGTTAATAAGTCACAGGCAAAATTGATTGGGAATTTTGAGAGCATCATTTATTAGCTAGGCTGGTGGCTGCCTCATGGAGAGACCCAGAGGAGACAGCCCTGAAGGGAGGTGGGTGAGTGCATTTTAAGCATTTAGGCACTACTTGGCACAGCCTTGTGGTTTTCACAACAAACAGAGTTCTGACAGAGCAAGAGTGGGAGTGGCTGCTAGGCAAGGACCCCCAAACAGAAGGTGGTTGTCAGGGTGCTACTAGGCAAAGGACCCCAACAGAGGAGGAGTGCCAGGAGAGGTAGCCAATCAGGAAGGGGGCGGGGCTCAGCAGAAGTCTGGCTAACATTAGGGGGGCCCAGGTGGTTACCTGGCAATGGGGGGACTAACATTGCGGGGGGCACAGGTGGTTACCATGCAAATGGACTAAACAAGAAATGATTGTTAACGATTTATCAGATATTAAACCAAAGGGGAATAACATTTTGACAGGGGCCCAACAACAGAAAAAAACTGTTACTAGGCAAGTTATCCAACCCTGCCCAGTAACCAAACAGATATCCCTCGGCCTAGGGGCCCAGGGAGAAATAATGTCCATTTTAGGCTAGACTTGAAGTCAGGAAGACCCAAGTTCAAATCCAGTCTTACACACACTAGTTGTATGACCCTGGACAAGTCATTTAACTTGTGTTTGCTTTAATCCACTGGGGAAGTTAATGGCAAACTACTCTAGTGTTTTTGACAAGAAAATCCCACAGACAGTATTGGCATGTTGCGGTTTGCTGGGTCAAGAAGAGTTGGACATAACTATATGACTGAGCAACAACAGTAAAGAAAAACTGTTCACCATTCTAATATGGAAAATAAATTCTAAATAATTTGGATATTGATGGGGAGCACTAAGAACTAGGGTAGTCAGGATAGATTTCTCAAGTAGGTTGTGCTTTAGCTAAGCCTTGAAGAAAGCTAGGGGGTCACAAGTGGTGGAGGAGAGAGGGGAGAATGTGGTTGATGCAGGGGGATATGTTTGCCAAGACGCAGAGATGAAAGACTATTGCCTATGTGGAGAAAATCAAGTAGGCCATTTGGTAGGAAGGTAGTATTGTGTTTTGTCTGATTATTAATACAGGTCAGGTACCCAATTTGACTTAATCTAGAGTCTAAAAATATATTGCATTAATAGAAGTGTTATGACTCACCGAGAATCAGTCCCCTACCCTGAGGGGTTTGGGGATATCTCTCTTCTAATACAGTTAGCTCCCATCTACATCCCCAACCCAAATTATTTAGTATTCAATTTCCATTTACCTATTTACACCATTAGCTTTTATAAAGATATATTTACTTGGGGGTACACTGTCCCTTTTCCCATCTCAGTTTCTGAGGAAAGCATGCTTAGCTTACTTCTTACATAACCCTGGTTCCACCAAATTCAATGCCAAATGCAGCCTGACAGGTGGATGAGTCAGTTTCATCTAGGCTGGTTAAAAAACAAGGATGTTAGGATAACTGAATATTTCGATACTCTCTCTCTGGACCTTTCAAAACCTATAAGGTTGGAGCCTCCAATTTTTCACCTAAAAAATGAAAAACTACCAATGCAGAGACCAAGAACTTAGGATAATTTTTTCATGGAGCAAGATGGGAGTCTTGCTGTGCTTCTCACTAAACTCCATCAGTGAAGAAGTCCAACTGTGAATAGAATACTCAAGGGGAAAAAATGGCTGAGGTTTTGGCTTTGGGAAAGTGGCTCCACTGTAAATCAAGTGATGTAAATCAAGAGGCTGTGATTTTACCACATGGTTAGCAGACCAGTACCAGTTACCCTATGTACATGCATTCTACAAAGTCTTTCCAAGGCCCTTCCATTGCATGCCATGAGGAGAATGCTGAAAGCAGGCTTCCAGGCTCTACCACTCGAAGACACACTATCAGAGGTTGTCTTTGTATTTAGAAAGAAGACAACATATCTATGCCTAAGAAATATCAAAAGCAAGGTTCAATTCAACTAATATTAATTAAACATTCGATATATACAAAGCACTGCGTTAGGTGCTAAAGATACAAAGATACACCTGAAAAATATCCAAGGTATTTTGCACTTCACTGAGTGGATACAACACAAAAACAGATAAATGCAATATAATTTGAGAACAGATAGAGCACTGATGATTAGACGGATAATGAAAGACTTTGGGCTGGAAGTGGAACCTGAGCTGATCCTTCCAGAAAGCTAAAGAGGTGAAGGGAGAATGTACCAGCATAATAACCATTATTCTGTGCAAACACATGAAAGTAATAAATGCAGTAGCAAATTCTTTGAACAGTGAATAAGCCAGTTTGTCTGAAAGACTGAATGCATGAAAAGGAATTGTATGAAATACCTCTGGAAACATAGGCTAAAGTCAGAGCTTTAGGACTTTAGATACCTAAGCTGGGCAATTTGTATTTTATCTCAGAAGCAATAGGGAACCATTGAACATTCTTTACCAGGAGAATGACAAGGTCAGAACTGTGCTTATGAAGATTATTTTGGTAATTATGTGAAGAATATAATATATTCACTACTCTGAAAGGTTAAAATCTCATATTGGCTCCAAGTAATCCTCATATCAGATTGCAGGCTGCATAGATAGCACAGTAGAAAACGAGTTGGATTTGCAGTTAGAGAACCTCAGTTTAAATTCTAGTTCTCCTATTTCCTATAGTAAGAGACAACAGAAGGTTTAAATTCTAGTTCTCCTATTTCCTATAGTAAGAGACAACTGAAGGGCATCATGGATGGAGGGCTGGGCCTGGCATCAGGAAGACCTGATTTGAAATTCAGGATCAGATACTCTCTAGTGACCATAGCAAGTCACTTATTCTCTGGCTCTCTCAGTTCTCACAACCATAGATGGGGACAACAGGACTTTTGTGAGAATGAGCTACGATACAGCAATACAACACTTAGCATAGTTCCTGGCACATAGTAAATACTTAATAATACTTATTCCCTCTCCTTCCTACATGGACCAGACTAAGTCACTTCACCTTCTGGGACTCAGTTTCTTAATATTTAAAATGAGAAGGTTTGACTAGGACCTTTAGGGTGCTGAATTTATGAATTCCCTTGAGTTTGTCTCCTCAGTACTGTCCATTTTACTCCCCTTGGCTAAACTACAAATCACTTCTTTAAAATGCACAACTGGGAGAAGACTGTATTCAGCCCATGACATGAAAAGTAAAGAATTTAAAAATCTATGTAAGCAGAAACTATAAAAGCAGAAACTGAAGGTTGTGGGTATATTTCTTGTTAATTTTTCCCTTGAAATAAAGAGACCTGATTCAATGTATGAAATGAGTTTGGAAGTGAAAATAAGTGAATACAATGAAAGGGCAAAATAGATACTACTGTCATTAAAACAGAGAGAATAAGCATTTAATAAGCACCTCTGATATTAGTAAACATTAATAATTATATTGACCTAGTGAAAAACATAGAAGTAGATATGATACCCTCCTAATAGAATTACAATCTTACTTGGTCTCAGATAAAGAGAAAGTTTCTGGAAAGGTCTTTATTTTTAGAGATGTATAAGCTTCCAAATCACTGCAAGAGCAAAAATCTTGAAAGATATGTAATAAGACTGTAAAGAAATCAAGCTCTAGGCAAATAAGAATTTCAAAAACATTGAAAGAGACTCTCCAAAGTATAGATTCCACTCTTTTCTTAGGTACCGACATTATTCTTTATGGTTAAGACAGACATCAGAAAGAATGGCAAGAATTGCTGCTGGCTGAGAGATGCTTGTGAACTTATCTGAGAGGATACACCAGAAGCACATACAGCGTCTAGTATCACAGGGTTTTGACTCAAAGAGCAGAAACTAGGTCACGTCTCTTTGTTTATGGCTGTTGTGCATACATGTTGGCAAAAAAAAAAAAAAGCTTGAGCCAGTACAAGGAACTGAGCAGGTCACAGCGACATTTTATATATATACACATATACTTAGAGTAAGTAGAGAATCTGCTAACGTGCCCAGGAATGCCAGTTCTGATATGTGAAATAGGTAGCTTTTTTGCTCCTTTCCCAAAACCATTGTAGCTCACTTTTCAAGCAATATTCTTTTCCTCCCTTGTCCTCTCTGTGGTTCCTTGTTAGAGTTGGGTCTAACACTAGTGCCTGTTTAGTTCAGGTTTGATGTTAAAGATGAAATGAATTGTTCTCAAGTCATGTAACAGTTAGCAAAGGAAGGTTTACTTTGTTATTAAAGCAGCAAGATATGTAAAAAGGATACAATGATGATTAGCTTCTTGAATGAGAGGTGCCCCTCCCCATCCCCCACTGGCTTCATGTAGGCATATGTCTAGTCAACAAGGCAGGGAATTGGGACTTGTACGATCTTGAGAAATCCACCAAGACACAGGGAGGTGGGAGGTCCAGCTTCATGTTGGTGAGGCCTTTATAATTTTAGGTGACCAGGAAGCTGTTGCCGGGGACAGGGGCCAATCAAATTTCAAGAAAAGCTTGATTGCTTTCTAGGGAAAACAACTCCTAATTGGGGAAAATGGGGAACACAGGTCCTGTAACAATTCTGAACCTGTTGCTCATGTTCTCATTCTTTTTTCCTACTAAAAGTCCTCTAATTTCACATGTTAAAAATAAATAAAGTGTTTAACCAATTCATACTAAAGTGAAAATAACTGATTTAAGTTTAATTCACACTGTTGTGTGGTTGATGAGAATAGAATACTTTTTTAAAAGAATCAGAGAAATACTTATTGCTGAAAGTAATAGATTTTAGGAGTTGGTATCTTCAAAGGAAGGTGTTTAAGAGAGCTAATGTGAAATATGGAGAACTGGCTTCAAAGTCAAAGAAGACCTGAGTTCAAGTCTTGCCTCTGACACATAGTGATTGTATGTATTGCCTTGGGCAAATCCCTTAACTTGTCAGTGCTCTAGACATTTCAAGGTTACAAGTTTCAAAGCAATCACCAACCTGCATTTGTAAAGAAGTTTTCTTACCAGGTTGTGTTCATCCTTCCTTTCTGAAGAGGACCATGACATCAGAGAAACAATGACATGACTTGCACTTGACTTTGTTTTGAGTGAGGGAGGGTTGTGCAAGGTCACCAGCCTCACTTTCTCCTTCTGAGCCATCTTGATCCAGTGATCAGATTTTCGTTAGAATGACTGGAGACAGCCCAGGATGCAATGGGAGACCTTGGCCTTTTAAGCTAAGGTCTTTTCAGGTACTCGCTTAAAGTGAGGTAATGCCCATTCAGTAAATAGCCCTCTTTAAGAAGTAGTCAGGGGATAGCCCCTTTAAATAGAAAAGAAAACAAATCATGCTGAGAGGGGCAGGACCCTCAAAGTTGTTGTTTCAAAGAGAAACAGTTACTATTAACATTCCCTGTAAGCCAGGAGGGTCCAAAAAACAGCCACTGAATGGAGATTGGGCAGGGACCCATTGCTATTCAATCTATGGGTTTCAGAGTGCACTGGTTATAAGATTTTAGGAAAGAAGAAGGAAAGGGAAAAAGAGAGAGAGAGAGAGAGAGAGAGAGAGAGAGAGAGAGAGAGAGAGAGAGGGAGAAGGAGAGGGAGGTTGATGTTGAAAATGCAATTTCTGTCAGATCTTTGAATTCCTCAGCTATTTTTCTGTGTTTATTTAGAACTCCAGAAGCTTAAAAAGAAAGCTATATAGATGATAGTCATAAAATAAATGACCTGAGAGATCACCAAGCCCAATCCCTTCATTTCAAAGATGAAGAAAATGAGATCCAGTAAGGTTGAAAGCACTTGCCTAAGATCATCCATCTAGAAGCAGCACAAGAATCCACAGTTATTGATATCTAAGGCACTTCTCTCAAAATAAAAATGGTTCTTCATGACAGATTCAGGATCTAATTTCTAATTCTTTATATGAGCTATGGATTGGCTAGATCATATGCATTCAATTTAGAGACTCCATACTACTCCAAGTGGAATTAAATTTAGAGCTCTATCTTGTGCCTATTAAAAGAAAAAAACATTTTTTCATTGCCCTGCTAACACTATAAGAACCCAGTGTGCACATGGCTCTGTGCTAGGTTCCAGGAAACTGTGGTTCTTGCTCAGATAACTGTCGTAGCATCCTGATTGGTCTCCCTGCTCCCACTCTCTTCCTCATCTCAACCACAAGTCAGCCAAAATAAGCTTCCCACAGCATGGGTCTAGCTATGTTATTTCCTTGTTTAAAAGTCTTTAGTAATTCTCTAGTTCCTTTAAGACAATACACCTGTCAGCATTTAAACTACAGTTTGGTACTAAAAATTTGTTGTTATTGCTGTTTTTCAGTCATATCTGATTCTTTGTGAATGCATCTGAGATTTTCTTGGTAAAGATCCTGGAGTAGTTTGCCCTTTCCTTCTCCTGCTCATTTTATAGATGAGGAAACTGAGGTGAATAGAGTTAAGTGACTTGCCCAAGGGCACAAAGCTGAAAAGCATCTGAAGTCAGACTTGAAAATAAGATAGCAATGAAATTTGCTGCATTGATTGACTCTTTCTTTCACTTGAACACTTAGGGGTCATTCATTGTAGGTTTATTAATTGGCCTAATTTCAATATTGTTGTATCTCAGGGAATAGGAAGGCCCAAGGAAAGGGAGAGAGATGGGGACCAGATGACTGGTGGAGCAGTCAGAACATATACAATATTTATGGATTAAGTTTGCCATCTTATTTGGGTGTGATTGGTGGCATCCCAAAGCAAATATAATAATAACATTAAAGAACTGATGAAAGATCACTATAACAGGAAGATTAATAATGAAAAGATTTGGAAATATCGTGAGAATACCCTAATGTGACTCATAGACTGATGTGAACATTTGCTGTTGGGAAAATAACACCAATAAACTTGCCTGATGCAGGGTTGCCACAAACTTTCAATTTTTAAAAATATGCAGTATCTGTGAAATGCAATAAATAGAAATGCAATAAAATGAGATATGCCTGAACCTTAGAAGTCTACTGTTACTTTGTTCAGAGATAAGTGACCATTTATTTAAAATTGAATTAAATTCTATTTCAAAAAGATGTTGAAAGAGAAGTCTGGATTGAAAACATTAAGGAAGGAGGAGTTACTTCAAAAGTAGTTAATGATATACTGCTTACTCACTGACTTCCAGAACTAACACTTTATTAAATATTTAATTTTTATGCTTGTTTTTCTTTCCTTTTCAGAAATCAATAAGTGTCTAGACCTATAATTCTTTCAGATCATATATAATTTTGGGAGACACTGTAAAAACAGTCACAATACTTCTATTCTTTTTCAAAATTTCATAGCTCAGTATCAGACACTGTAGTTTAGTTGGTACCTAACAGTAATAATAGCTAACCTTTACATAGTATGCCAGGTACTGTGCTAAGTACATTACAGTTATTATCTCATTTTATCCTTCCCCGGGAAGGTAAATGCTGTTGTTATCCCCCTTTGACAATTAAGGAAACTGAGGCAGACAGAAATTAAGTGACTTCCCTAAGACCACACAATTAGTAAGTATCTGAGGCCAGTTATAAACTCAGGACTTCCTGACTCCAGGCCTAGCACTCTATGCATTGTGCCACTAGAAAAAGTTACATTTTTGTGGTACCTTTTATAGTTATGAAATCATGACATTTTATTTTGCCTCTGTTCCTCATCTATAAAAATGATCTGGGGAAGAAAATTACAAACCACTCTATTATCTTTGCCAGCAAAGCCCCAAATTAGGGTCTTGAAGATCTGGACACAACTGAACAACAACAGACATTTAAGAACACACAATTTTGCAGGAACAAAGGCAGACTCTCATCGCTATCTAATTCTGACTGAAGAGTGAGGTTAGAGATGGTATGTATTGAATTATATGTTGACTTGTGCGATTAAATATACAGATAATCTAAATAGTTTAGGCTTTACAGATAGTACAGTAGCTAAAAACCTGTAAAAGAGACAGATCATATATAGATACTGTATCTACTCTTTAAGAGGTTCATGATGTCGCTCATTTGACAGGGACCACTGAGACGATCAACATAAATTCATGGCAAACATCTAAAGTCAAGTTTCTGCTCTACCGTAATTCGAATTCAGTAATAAAAGCACTCTAACAAGCCTATTTGAAATAGAAGGAAACTTGCTTGCTATCTACCATCAAACAAAAGTACTTTGTGGAGAGAATCTAGTATTTGATAATAATTAAGAAATCATTTTTAATTTATTCAAATTTTCTTTCATTTAATATTTAATAGTTAGGGACTTAAAACACTTTAAACTTATTTTTTATGGTATTGGGTTAAGACGTCTGTAGCTCACATTGAAAAGAAGTATATTTAAATCGAAAAATTTTTGTCAGATTTTCACTGGTAGGAGTTAAAGTTCTAGTCTATGCAGAAAATATTCCCAAGGGGCCCACTTGAATCTTGTACCAGCTGAAGGTTCTGGTGGCCTAATCTGGTGGAGAACAATATGGGTATTAAAACGATGAGTTCTGCATGCAGAAAAAGGATCTCAGTTTTGGTGCCAGAGACAGATGGAAAACAGCAGTCTTGGCTTCAGTAACTTCCTGGGAATTCAAGAGCTGCTACAAATCTGGGAGTGCTCATCTGCTGGGACAGAAGGAAAAGGGCCAAAAAGTTTCTGCAGTTGAAAGAACCAAAAGTATCCAGTTGTATTCAACAAGCAGTTATAAAGCATCTACAATGGGCTAGATTGGGGGTGGGATGGGGTGAGGTGGGGTGGGCAGTGCAAAGACAAAAACAAAACCAACTCTTTAATGAAATTATATTCTACTGAAGCATAGTTACAACATGAAATCAGAAAGCAGCATAAGAAATTGAAGGTGAGGGAGGGGAAGGAAAAAAGTATTTATTAAATACCTACCATATGCCAGGCACTGTGCTAGGTACCTTACAAATACTATCTCATTTGATCCTCACAACCACACTGGATTTAGATAGATACTATCATTATCTCGATTTAAGAGCTGAGGAAACTGACGCAGAAAGCAGTTCTGAGGCTGGGTTTGAACTTAGGTCTTCCTGACTCTAGGTCCAGCACACTATATACTGTGTTACTTGGGGGATATCAAGAAAGGCTTCTTATAGGCAGAAGTATGTAAGCTGAATTTTGAAAGAAAATAAGCATTCCCAGATAAAAGATGAGGAGGAATTAACATTAGAATGAAAAAGCATAGAAGCAGATGTCTGAAGAAGTAAGTTAGAGACAGAAACACCAAGTAAAGCCATTTATGTTTTATTCTTAAGATGCTAGGCAATTGCCAAATATGCTTCAACAAGGGGGTGACTTGGTTAGACCTGTATTTTAGGAAGATCCATGTGGCAGCCATGCAGAGGATGGATTAAAAAGGGAGAAGCTGCAAGGCAGGAGGCCATGTAGGAGCCTATGGAAATAGTTCAGTGTAAAAGTGACAGGAACCTGAATTGCAATGGCCTTGTGAGGAGGGGTGAATGGGAAAGAAGTGAAGGTAGAACTGATAAGACTTTACAACTAACTAGACTGGGCAAGGGGGTCAGTGAAGAGGAAGGACTCAAGGAATCATTATCCCAATGTTGCATATTTAAGGGAATAGAAAGATGGAAATGCCATTGGCAGAAATAGAGAAATTTGTAGCATGAGCACATTTAGTAGAGAAGAAAATAGTCTCTGTTTTGAGCATGTTGAATTTGATATGGCAGATAGGACAGCCAGGCGGAGACTTCTGGCAGGAAGCTGGTGGTTTGGGAACGGCCTGGAGAACTTAGTCACCTAGATAGAAATAATTGAACTTGTTGTAAGTGAAGATGTCAGCACAAAAATGTGTGAAGGGAATTGAGGAGAGGACCCAGGCAATGGCTTTGGCGAAACACATGTTTAGGGAATGGAGGACATTGAGAAGGAATAGTCAGATGGGTAGGAGTAAAACCAGAAGAAAGATAAGAAGGAGGAAAAGATATCCAGGAGGAAGTTTGGCAGTATAGTGGTACATGGAAGGCCAATCAGAAATATTGCATTTCTTATACAAAGAATTGTTTTATTTTTGTCTATATAACATTAAGATATCTTAGAAATTATTTCTGTTGGCATCAGTATGGCATCATTTCTCTTACTGAATGTAGGACCTAGTTCTAACTAGTTACTTGCCTTTGGGATGGGATGTAAACCCTGACTCCTTACATATGAAACCAGAAAAGATAAATTGTGTCAGGGAAAGATCTTAGTTTTTCACTGGCCCTAAGCAATTTTTATATTCTGTTCTGATAGTGAACTTGGTGTCAAGGGAGGTAGATTTAGAGCTGGAAGAGAGCTCAGAGGCTATCTAGCCCATTTCTCTCATGTTCCAGTTGAGAAAACTGAAGTTGAGAGATGAAGTTACTACTAGTGTTAGGTAGGATTTTAATGTAAATCCTCCTGACTCCAAGTCTAGCTTTTATCTATGACACTGTTCTGCTTCTTATAAGAATTGTAGGTCCTACTTAAAGAATTTTTGGTCGGAGCTCCTTTTGCATGTAGAGTGTAGAAAAAAGTATGGGAAAATCAGATACAGGGGTAAAGATTATGATAAATTAGGTGTCATTATCCCAGGTTAAATAGCTTCTTGATAGGGCGGGGTAGGGGAGAAACAAGCAGGATATGCATTTATATAGCACCTACTGTGTGACAGCACAGGGCTAAGTACTTTACAAATATGTGATTTGATACTCACAATAATCTTGGGAATGTAAGTGCTGTTATCATCCTTATTTTTGAGTTCAGGAAACTGAGGGAAACAGATTAAGTGACTTGCTTGAGGTCATTGCAGTTCAAATTCTATATTCGCAGTGCCTAAGGTGACTATGAATATGTCAGCACAGTTCTGAATCATAAAATATAATAGACTCTCCACATGGAAGACAGAACCAAACATTTATTCAAACACCAGAAAGCCGAATCCCAACATCAGAAAACCAAATCCATCATAGCAACAAAGAAATCTATATACAATAGCAACGCAGGGGGCACTACCATCCCCGAGCCTTCCCTCTGTTAGACTTCCTACAACTAGCTCTCTTAAACAAAATCACAAACAAGCTCTCCCACCTATGCTAGTTGTTGCCTACTCTGTCTTTCCCAGCTCTGAGTCACTTCCTCCCACCACAGGCTCCATGTGACTCAGACTTCCATATGGCCCAGGAAGTCACATGGTATATTAATGAATGGGAAAGAGCTTCCCATTTAAATTACCATTGCAGTCATACAACTAGTGTCTGAGGCTGAATATGAATTCAAGTTTTCTTGACTCCAAGCCCAGCACTCTATTCACTATAATAATAACAATATTCACATATATATTCACTATTCCCAGTTGAGAGAGTGAGGTAAAGGCCAGGAGAGGGCACTGGATGGAGAAATCAAATCTTCCATAATGGGTGCTGGAAGCTATGAATTTATTTGAGGTAAAACTAAACAGAACAGAAAGCATGGGAAAAGAGTAATTCTCAGAAAATGAGAGAAAATTTTCAGAGCCTAGAGTCATTAAGATCTCTTGGAAAACAAAAGAGGAAATTTCCAAAATGGGAAAGGAACCCTAGGTCCAAGAATGGTAGGTCAAGGGAATGCTGTAGATTTATCTCAAAGATTTACTGTGCCTAGATTTCACCAAAAATTTGAAAGCCTTGTGGCCAAGATGGAGAGATGTGGGTTGGATGATAATTCAGTTAGGAAGATGTTAGGTGAAGACCTAGATCCAAAATGTACTGATTAATAGATTAATATCAACTATGAGAAAAATCTTCTAGAGTAGAGTTGCAGGGGTCTATCCTTATTGCTGGTGTGCTCAATATGTTTACCAATGACTTGAAATAAAACATAGATGTCTTGCGTACCAACTTGGGAGAGAGAGAAAATATGCTGAATGAAAATCAGGATTCACAAATGCTTTGGCAGATGGCAATGATGGGGTGAATCTAACGGGGTGAAATTTAACAAGGACAAATGTAACACACGTCAAGAAATAAACTGTGCAAGTACAGGATTCAAGCAATGTGATTAGATGAGAGGTCATGTGGAAAAGTCTCAAGCAGGAATGAGGCTAGGGCAGGGTGGTGGTTAGTGAACTAAAAGCTCAACAGGAGACTACAAAAAGGTAGCCCAAAATGCTAATGCAGGCTGGATTAACAGAAATATAGAGATGTGAAGCAGCCCTAACTGGGTGATAGAGAGTTGACCTCAGTTAGGTCTGCCTGGGTTCAAATCCTGCTACTGACATGTACTGGCTGTGTGACCCTGGGCAAGTCATTTAACCCCTCATTAGCCTAGGACACTCTCTAAGGCTGTGAGCTGCAGAAGAGTTACTGACTTGTACAAATAGAGAGAATTTCCTCACGAGGAGTTCCCAATGGTATGAAATCACACTGGACTGAAAATAAATTAAATAAAAGTAAAATAAAATAAAATGTCGTCAAGATTAGGAAGATGACAGGATGGTGAACATAGATCAATAACAAATGAGATGAATGGTGAAGTATTTGGAGGTCTGAAAAGAAGGTAGAATTGGTGGGGGCAGGATGTTGTATAGAGAATGAATGGAAATTGACCAAGTCGGTGGTTCCCATAACTGAAATTAAGGCTCAGTAAGGATATTTGAGAAGAAAAGGTTCATGTACTCAGCAGTTTTGACTACCAAGATCTACCTTGACTAGGAACCTAGAGGTTCCTCTGTCATTCAGTACATATGGGATTGACTAACCTCGAAGAACAAAACTCAGAGAACAGAGTCAGCCAGAAAGAATAAAGATGTATCCAGGTCTAGTTCTCTGTGTATGTATGTGTTTAGCCTTCATTGCTGAAGAAGACCATGCCATCAGAGAAATGATGACATGACATGCACTTGACTTTGTTTTGAGTGAGGGAGAGCTGTGCAGGTCACCAGCCTCACTTCTCCTCCAGAGCCATCTGGATCCAGTGACCAGATATTCATCAGGATGACTAAAGATGATCCAGGATGAGGCAATTGGGGTTAAGTGACTTGCACAAGATCACACAGCTAGTGAATGTCAAGTGTCTGAGGTGAGATTTGAACTCAGGTCCTCCTGACTCCTGCACTGGTGCTCTATCCACTGCACCACCTAGCTGCCCCTGAATGTTGTATTGTATGTTGCAATCATCATTGGGAGTCATCCTTGGCTCCTCACTGTCACTCCCAATATCCAAATCAGTTGCCAAATATGTCATCTCTATTTCCACATCTCTCATACTTGATTGCTTCTTTCCACTCACACTAGTACCATCTCACTTCAGAAACCCATTACCTCTCACCTGAACTATTGCAATAGTCTTCCATTTAGTCTCCCTGCCTCAAGGCTTTCCCCATTCTATTTTCCTAAAACACAGGCCTGTTCATGTTATATATGAGTATGTACAAAATAAATACAGTGCAGAGTTAAATGAAGGTTTTCCCTAGTCTTAGGGAAAAAGGTTTCTGTAACCACTTTCCCCTCCAGATCTCAAACAGCACTTTATTTTACACTTCTCTAAAGCAGCTTACCCTGTGATATTATACATATTCATCGTATGTTTTATGTTTGAATCTCTATTTTATTTTACAGGCTAGCACAGGGCCCAGTATATAACGTTTGACAACAGGATAAATGAATGAATACAACAGACAATCTATTCAATCTGAGAAATATTTATTAAGCATTTAAGTTCTAGGCATTGGGGAACAAAGACAAAAAACCAAACCAGTCCCAACCTCAAGGACCTTATATTTTGTTAGAGTTAATAAGGTTTAATTAATTCTTCCTATGTAGCAGACACTGTGCTACATATGGGAATACAAAGAAAAAAGGCAGTCCCTACCCACAATGAGCTTGTATTCTATGTTTTAAATGAAATTTTAGTTACTTATTTTTGTAATCAACGAAAAATCTGCTTTCTTTTCCTTCTACCTTTCCCTCTCCAAGTAAAAAAGAATGGGGGGAAAAGTTGCCATCGCAAACATGTATGATCGTGCACAACAAATTACTGCTTTGGCCATGCTCCCCCAAATCTGTCTCAGTCTGCACCCTGAGTCTCACTCTTGTCTCAGGAGGTGGGTAGCATGTTTCATCATGAGTCCTCTGTAACTGAGATTGGTGATTGTACTGATCAGAGTCCCAAGTCTTTCGGAGTTACCTTCAGAATGTTGTTGTTAATAAATCATTCTCCTGGGTTCTGCTCACTTTACCCTGCATCAGTTCATACATGTATTCCCAGATTTTTCTAAAAGCATCCCCTTCATCATTTCAGTACTATAATATTCCATCACATTCATATACTTGCTTGGCCATTCCCTAAAGAAGAGGTACCCTCTCAGTTTCCAATATGGAGCTTACATTCTAAAGGGAAAAATAATACACCTACGTACACATACACATACACACACACACATAAATAAAATAGGGGATAAGGACTGGATTTGTGATTGGTATGGGGAATTCCCAAGAGAGGAAATTCTCTCTATTGATTCAAGTCAGCATCTTCTTTGCAATCTAGTGCTAGAAATTATAACCTAGAATAGTGAAAGGTTGTGACCTTCCCAGGTCATAGATAGTGTATGTCAGAGACAGGACCTGAACATAGTTTTTCCTAGCTTTGAGGCTGACTCTCTATTTAGTACCATATGCTGCCTTCCACACTTATATAGCTATATCCACACAAAAGAGATAACACAATAAACCTATGGGGAAATACATTAGGATGTATGTCACTTGATAGCAGGGATTGTTTATTGCCTTAGTTGTTGGTGGTGGTGGTATCTCCAGAGCATAGAGATGAGAGAAGAGGTCTGATGAACAATCCTGGATTGTAGAGTGGATGGACCATAGTGTGCAGGAGGGGAGTAAGATGGGTGGAAAGTTAGGCTGGTGTCAAGTTGGGAAGAGCTTTAAATGTCAAACAGAAGGGCTTCTATGTGTTCGGAGATCATATGGAGTCAGTGGAGAGTTTATTGAGTAAAAGGGTGGGATGTATGTATACAGGCCTATGGTTCTGTAAACCTAGACAGTGATAACAATAGCTAACAATTACATAGAGCAGTAAGGTTTGCAAAGCTCTTTGCAGACATTATTTCATTTGATTCTCACAACAAGCATGTAAGGTAAGTACTCTTATCATCCCTATTCTACAAATGAGGAAATTGAGGCTTAGAGAAGTTAATGGGCTTGCTCAAGGCCATATAAGTGCTCCAGGCAGGATTTGAATACGGGACTCTCCTGATTACAATTTCAACATTGCCTTTTATAGCAAGGCTGAGTAGGCCTTGGGACCTACTGATGGGAAAAAAGTGGGAATCATGGAGAACAAAAAGTGATAGTGTTGACAGTAAAGAATGACATTATATCTTGTATACTACTTGATCTCTCTTTTGCCATCCATAATACATGCATATATACATACATATACCTGTATATGTATGCACACATATGCAAATATATGCATATGTGTATCTATATACATATATGTGTATGTATGTCTGTGTATATATATATATATATGTATAAATATAAATATATGTTGAATTACATAATCCAAAACATAGGTGGAACAGAGATCTTCTAGCTCAGACTCTTGCTCTACAATAATACCATCTGTAGTATCTTTGGATAAATAGAGAAATGGTCGCTTAGCCGCTTCTTCAACATCTTCACTGATCAGAAATTCATTACATGAAGTAATCTGTTCTGTGGTCACACTGCTAGTTAGAAAGTTTTCAGTCTAGTGAGCTGGAATCTGCCTAGTGTGACTTCCATTCATTAGTCCTCCTAGAGCAGCATTAAAATTTGCTTTTCTTGCCCTTTAACATTTATAACCTAATTGTTGTAGATATTAGATGAGTCCTGATATTTGAAAATAATGATAGGAATAACATTTCTTTTTTTTTGTGGCAAGGAATGGTGTTAACAAATTTTTCTCTCATAAACTCCATGAAAATTTTCAGATTGGGAGATAGTTGGCAAAGTTTATCACCATTAGAATCCTGGACCATGCTTGTTTTTGACCTATTTATTCCAAGTGGGAAATGTCTTAAATAGTGCTTAGAGTACAAAATCTATTTCCTGACGTACTCTGAAAGTCCATGAGATACATTTCCAAGCATTCAGATGAAGTACCCTAGACTGAGTTAACTACTTTACGCACTGATAACCCATTTCTGTTTCTGTAGAAAAATCAACTTTTTTAAGGAGACATAAATAGCTCAAATGAATTCTGTTGGATGGGGTTCTGTAAAGGTCAACAGCAGAAATCAAATGGGGTAAGTCTTCCTAATATTTTTGGTATTCATTAGGCCTTTATCAAAGAATGTTCTCCAACTTGGGACTTTAAAATTTAAGTGGGATGCCCAGTTCAGTGTCATGCAACGTTAGTTGATAATGAAGAGGAGAAGTTGGAGAGTACAGGGGAGAGCAATGAAACTGATTAACAGGTTGGCAGGGTCAAAGTAATTGGAATTATTGAGCCTGGAAAATGTAACTGAGGTATTTAGAAGAATGAGGGGTGATTTCAAGTGTATAAAAGGCTTGTTGCTGAGCAACTATTCTCCCTTTCAGGAGAAACAGGAGAGAACAGGTTTAAATGGTAGCCAGTGAGATTTTAGGGTCAGCACCTCAGTTAGAAGGGTTGTAAGTTAATGGAATACATTAATAAGGGATGGTGTACAAATTTTCTTTCTGGGTATTAGGCCAAGTTGATTGTGATCTGAGATAAATTTCATCCCCAGTGTGGAAACCTGTGTGGTTTAGATGGGTTCTGCTCCAATATAGGGAACTATTTAGGGTCATTTAAACTAATTCCCATGTCCATTTTAAAAGAGGACCAAAGGAAGTGTAAATTCTCCCTGAGCTAAACAGAATAAACAAGCCTTTGACCCAGTGGGAATTTGTCTATTGTCTTTCTCTTTCAAAGTCAATTGAAGAAAAGTTCTTAGAACTTATTTTTTTAATTGTGTATATTCAGTAGATGCATGGCATTTTTATAGGTTGACAGAGGTAAGATTACATTTATTTGTACTGTCAGACAAGGCTTCCTGGACTATTCCCAGATAGTGACAAAGAAACAAGTAAGCTAGGTGACCTAATTATGGACTTTAATATGATAATGTGCCATTTCAGACACACCCTGAGAATCATTTTTTAATTATAAAAATGGAGAATTATAGTGATAGATCTGTCTCCAGTTTTGAACATACTTCCTCATACTCCTGCTAAGATTATTCAAAAGATCAATGAGATTTCCTTATTGTTAGACCTCTTCTCTAGCCTCATTTAGCCATCTGTCTGTTAATTCATCCTGCTGTGATTATTTCCTCTCACTTTCAGATTTCCCACAATGCCTAACATAGGGCTCTGCACAGCTGAGATGCTAAGTAATTATTGGCTTGGTTGAATTGATACTACTGAATTTTTACTTACTTCAATGCTCAAGTATCTTTGATTTTAACAGTATGGGTACTGACTGCCTTCTTTAATATGCATCACAACTTCCTTCATGGCTTTGCAGTTAGCCTTTATATATTGGTTTAAGATTAACAAAGAATTTTGCCAGTGTTGTCTTTTGATCCTTAAGAGAATCCTAGTAGGTAAGTGCTATGATAATCCCCATTTCACAGCTGAGGAAACTGAGGTGCACAAAGATCAAGTGATTTGCCCGAAGTCATACAGTTAGGATGTGACTGAGGCAGGATTTGAACCCAGGTCTGACACCAAGTCTAGCACAAAGTTGCTTAGAAGATCACTTGTATAAATTGCTGTGGCCCCTTCCTCTGCCCCTCCCTTCACCAAAAAAAGATCACCACTTAACAGTCAATTGTCTCATAATAAACCATTCAAAATTTAATTAGGCTGGTCCTTAGATGGCAGACTTAGAGTTGTCGATCAGATTCCTATTTCAAGGCTTTTTAGCTTCTTAGGACATGTAGGAGCTTGTGCTACACTCACAGAAGTTTCCAGAGACCAGAGTTACTGCCATGAAACTAGGTGGTGCAGTGGACAGCATGCTATAGACTTGGATTCAAAAAGATCTGTGTTTTAACCCAATCTCACTTACTTAGCAGTGTGACCTTGAGTAAGTCACTTTACCTCTTTCAGTCTCAGATTCTCCATCTGTAAAAGGGAGACAACAGCACCAACCTCAAATTTACTGGCCAAATTAGATAATATATGTAAAATGCTTTGTAAACATTAGAGCATTATATAAATGTTGTCATGCCATAATGAAGCATTGGAGTTGTACTTCAGTGGGGGAATTTTTTATTTTTAATACAGCTCACTAATTGCCTTTAGAATACCATGCTAAACATCTCCTGAATAAGATCTAAACTCTTTATATCAGTCATCATGATCTTCTAAAAGATCTATGCAATTATAATTCCATTACTTCTAACATGGGTCCATCTGTTGAGAATATTTTTTTTTCCACTTTGGAGTCTTTATCCATGCTTAATACCTTTCCCTGTCTCTCCCTCTTTTAAAATTCTACTCATTTGTCAAAGTCCAACTCAAATACCACCTTACAAACAGCTTGATTGGCCTTAAGTAGAAAACCTGGGCTCTGAAATCTGATCTATAACTGAAGTTTTTAAGTCTCACAAAGTCTTTCCTCATATTCTGAAATATATATGATCTAATCTGAGCTCTTTAGCACTCTGTACTTCCCCTATGAATTATATTATGTCCTCCAATTATTTGGGTTTTTATTTTATTATCTTGGAAGATTTCAAGCTTACCGTAGACAAGAATTGGGTCTTCTTTTGTCCCCCACAGGAGGGTACCTCAGACATATGATGGTGATTAAAAAATGCTTATTGCATTGAAATAAGAAACTGCAATTTTATGCTCCCCTAAAGCCTTTCTTCATATCTGCTGTTCACTATACATCACATTTATGGTTACGTTCAGTTTTTCTCTCTTTAGATTTCATTACATTTTATATTATGTAGGGAAATAATTATTATGAAACTTAATTACAAATTCTCAGAAATTTACGCTGGCATATCCGCCTTATCTCTGAAGGCTTACCTGGACTTACCTCTGAAATTTTCAGTTTGATAAAATATGGCTCCCATTTTATGGAGGGTTTTAGTTTGTGTTGGCACTAAAGAGCGGTGTTACCTAGCTGGGGGGATTTTACACTAGAATGCTGATTTATATCTGTTCTTTCTTCCTTTAGGGATAGTTATGTAGCACTTTGAGGGCTACAAAAGTACTTTATATCCATGTTCTCAACTTATCCTCACAATAACTTTGTAAGACAGGTAATGTCATTGTTATTAGTTTTACTTTATAAATACCGAAACCGGGACTCAGGAAAATGAAGTTATTGGGAGGGTAGTCAAATGTTTCTAAGTAGCAGGGCCAAAACTTGCACCCAGCATGCTCAGAGAGAGGTTGGGCAGAGGTGTTTTGAGAGATGAGATGGAAAGATTTGAGAGACAGGAGAAAGTAGAACATGAATTTGGAGTCTGGGGCCCTTCCAGAGTTCAATCTAGTTCTTGCCACTGTTAACAGAGGTTAGCCCAGTTTGCTACAAAGCTCAGCTTCTGGGCATTGCTGCATCTGAGCACCATAGACCCTGAGCAGGGTATTATAAGAAACAGCGTAGTAGATGGAAAAACTGAACAAATTTTGAGAGCTTGAATTTACATTCATTACACTACATAATTACCTTTTAAAAAAAAATCTGTGATTTCATAGGTAAAGAGAACTCCTGATGAGGAAATCACTCTATCAGAATAGATCCACAGCTGCTGGGCAACTTGCCTGGAGCAAAGAGGGTTTTTAGGCATGCTCCACATAATGTCATTAATTGGTCTTGGGAAAACATGACATTATGGACAGTGAAATGATAGGAGGCAGTGGAGCTCCACAGGATCAATGTTACAAATGACCGGTCAGTCACAAAGCTTTTTATTAAATGCCTACTATCTTACTGGCAATGTTAAGAGTTAGACTAATGGGTCAGCAAGATTTCCCAAAACCATTGGCTAGGATGTATGCAGGCCATTTTTTTTCTAGAAGGAGGTTGGTACAAATGACATTAGATTCAAGTAGAATTTAATCAAAACAATCTGGTATATTTTTTCACTGGAAAAGATAGGTTTACATGATGTCAAAACCAATATATTGAGTGCAGAAGTCAGTTACAGTTTTTATTTTATTAGTTAGCATAATGTGATTATTTCCCTTTACCTTATGTTATAAGACCAGTGGTGTCAAATGCAAATAGAAATGGAGACCACTAAAACTGTATAGAAGGATCTCTGGGGGTCATATATTGACTTAGAAAACCCCATTTATATATTTTTTTATTTAGTAATTTTATTATTTTCCAATTACATTTTAACCTGGTTTTGGCCATACTCAGGAGTGTTGTGGGTTGCATGTGGCTAGCAGGTTGTGAGTTTGACAACTTTGTTGCTGATGAACTGCATTACATGTTGTCCCTTGGAATTTGCACTTCTCCTCATTATTGAACCCATGTCTATAATGCATTCGCTCTTTATCTCTGTCTTTTGGACTTCCAAGTTTCCTTCAAGGCTTATCACCGATGCTGCCTTATACCAGTTCTGCATTTCTTGGTTCCCTTAGTTGTTAAAGCTCCTTCTAAGCTCAAGTTATTATGTATGTACTTATCGGATTACTTTGTATCTCTACTAATCGAATGCAATGTTCTTAAGGATAGGGACTTTTTCTTTTTCATTGTTTTGCTATTGGTCTTGATGCACAATACCATAGGTGTTAAAAAACATTGGATCAAATGACTTATTGATGGAACTTCCCTTATTTAAAATGCCTAACTTGGCATGATATAAATCCCACCTGGGCATACTAGCTTATCTGTGACTTGAAGGAGGTTGAAGTGTCAAGTTAAGCAATTATTTGTGTATCCTTTGTAAATCTAAAAAGACCTGTGATAATGCATGCATATGACAAGTCTCAGGAAGTGATCTGTCAAGAAAGGTCCTGTTAACTTTTTCATCAGTCATTTTTAACTACCTTACAAATTAATACTTCAATGTATTTCATAAAATGGTCCTTCAGGCTTTTTATTCAGTCACATTTGCTGGAAGAGTGCAGCTGAAATTAAATGCTATAGGGAAAATAAAGGGTGCAAACATTTCATGAATATTAATGGCAAGCTGGACAAAGGTAATGCACTTAGCTTAGATCACAGTAAATGTACAATGCATTCTTTTATGGAGTTACTATTTCTAAACAAGATCGATTACTTGAGTCACTCTTTTAAAATGGAAAATGTAAAGCATTTATGGAAAGAAGCTAGCCTCATATCTTATAAGCCATGATAGAATTCTTAATGAAGAAATGAGTTGTTGAATAAAGTAATCCCTTTGGCAACATCTTAACAGGATCATATTTTTTGAACATGATTCATTAAAGAAATCCACAAAATAATAAACAGACACCCTGATGATATTGTTGGCTGCCATGGATTTTCTGGAAAGTCCCATCTTTCACTATTTCTGATTATTTATACCTTTATGATATCATTTATATTGCACACATATTCACTTAATATTGTGAACATGCTTACAAACATGTCAGCGTTTAATTTATTGAATGATATTTCATTAGTCTAGATGAGTTGAAATGTGGCATTTCATTTTCTAAAAATGTGTGGGAACATTAATCATATAGATACTTAAATTACAATTCAGATAGTGCATAAAGTTTCAATTTATCTGAATAAAGTTGAATAAACATCTGGAATGAATGAAAACTCATTTCAGATGAAACTGACTAATTCTGATTAGTGAGGGTTTAACATTTTTCACAAAATTAATCAGTCACTTCTATGTTTTTCTCTCTCCTTATTTAATAACATATCTATTCCTTGTACAATGGGCTAAGGATTCATGAAGTGGAGAAATTTTGGTGATTTGATGAATTTATGGCTACCTCATGAAAAGAAACTAATGAAAATGTCAAAAAAAAATGATGCACCATAAATCTGTCAGTTACGTGTTTGATCTGGAGAGGTGCACGATGGGTTCAAGTAGGCGGCAATATATGTCTGAAGGCAACCTCTGACCAAGAATCCCATTTTAAAAATATTTAAAAATGCATCTATCAGAATGATCTATAAGCATAGGGAGGGTTTCCTTGATGAAAAATATGAAAACAAAACATGAAGACTCTCACACGGAATTTTCAGTCACAAATCTTTGAGACCCTGCCTCCTATTTACCTTCCCAAACTTACCTTATATTACTGCCCTTCTTAAAGTCTATTGTTCAGTCAAACAGCTCTTCCAATTCCTTAACCTCAATATTCCATTTTTCAGCTTAATACCTTTGCACAGACTGTCCCTCATATGTTGAATACATTGGCTAAGTGTAAGTTCTAAGGATTCCTTGTTTCCTCAAAATAACCTCAATTCTACCACCTTATCTCCTTAACTTCAAATGGTTCCCCCTGTAAAGTTTCTCCTCCACTCCTTATGGGCAGGGCTGTTTTGCTTTTGTCTTTTTATCTCCAGTTCTTAGTATGTAGTAGGTATATAAAAGTATTTATTTATTGATTTTCTGATAGGTGCATAGATATATATAATTCCTCCATCCATTTTTTGTGGGTTACAAAAAAAATGATTAAATAGAAACACAACACTAAAATATACTGAACAAGAATCTTCTTAACATCCTCTACAAGTAGTAACCCAGACTCCAAATGCAGAACTTCAGTAAAGGAGAATCTTATACCTCCAGAAATAACCCATTCCTTTTTTGAACACCTTTAATTATAAGACTATTTTAAGTCTAAATCATTTGAAAAAAATTCCTTTGTGAGTGATAGACTTAGAATGTTTTCCCATATAAGCAACTTTGTAATAGAGTGGTGAGCTTAAATATATTTATTTTATTACAATATATTTTATTATGTATATATTTATAAATGAATGCTGTGTTCTTAGCTTCCATGGTTTCCTTTAAGTCCAAGCTCAAGTTCTACCTTCTCTAGTCTTCCTTAATCCCTTCTTTCTGAGATTTCTCATGATTTATTCTATCTACATCTTATCTGGGTGTAGATGTTAGTATATTGTCTCCCCCATTAGAATTAGTTCCTTGAGAGCAAGACCTGTTTCTTTTCTTGCCTTTCTTTTGTATCCCCAGAGCTTAGTACAGTGCCTGGCACATGGCAGACACTTAGTAAATGTCAGTTAACTGACTGCTTACTAGTTATGTTAAAGGAAATAATGGTCTTAGGAGGCAGTAATCAAGAACACAGATTTGGCTGAATGTGAAGATACAGAATTATCAACTGATAGCATCTCAACTGATGCTAACTGGACTCATGCTCTAGGTTAGCCTGAACATCTGGTCACAGACTGAAAATGCTTAGGAAAATACACATAGAACATACTTCAACAATTGCAACTCCAGCAAGACACAAGGACACTAAAAAGTGAGATAGAGTATTGTAAGTCCTGTTGCCCCCTTCTCTCCCTACAATTGACTGACATCTAACCTCAATATAATATCGTTAATTAAATTCCTCTTCCTTCCTTAAATTATATCAGCAGCGGACCTTCCCAATGTAAATGCTTGGACTTCCTTCCTTTCTTACTACCACAGTTGAATATACTACTTTTCTTATTTTATTAATAGTTATCTCTCTAATGCAGCCCTCCCCCCCCACTATCCTGTACACATTTAATCCATAATATAACTGGAATGTTACATTATGCAAATTTGCTATATCTATCCCCTACTATAGGAATCACAGGCAGCCATGAAAGATGGAAACACATCATTTGTCATAGGTATGCATTTGAGGGATTATCTGGGTAATGCTAAAATACAGAATGGGGTGTGATAACTCAGCTAATACTTCCTGGTCTAGGGACTGTATCTCACCTCCATACCAGGAAATAGTTTGCAAGTTCACTGACATATATTTTTATTAATTGAATGGGCAACACTCAGGGAATGAATATATATATATTTGTAGATTACCAGACTGTTGCCTAATTGAGATCTTTGGGGTACTTATTTTAATTGAAACATAAAAATGCTTTGAAAAAATAACTGCTTACTTGCTTTGAGACACTAATGGTATTTGAAGATATTTCATGACATCCCCCCAATAAATCTTGTTACTATTAATAATTTATTTGGCAAGCTCATTAATTTATAGGTAAGTAAAAAATAAACATGAGTCTAGTCTAGTCCCTAAATGTTAATCTGTCAAATTAAGAAAGTATTCTCATATAATACAAAGATGGTGCTTTACGCAGCCTACAGAATGAGGACATTCCTTGCCCCACCCCCTCATTTTCCCAAAATATATATCAGCAATACAGAAAATTGTGATAAAAAGCTATGTCTAAAAGCTCCAATTTCTTTGAAGTTGTAAAACCTCCAAAATATGTATGAATAATAGAATTTTTGACTGAACTACACATTTGAAGAAAGTTACAAATTAGAATTTGTAATATTAGCCAGAGGTGGGAAAAGAACCATTTTTACATAGAATTTCAACATGATTAAAGTTACTAGCAAGAAATATGACCACATCTAGCTGAAAAATGAAACAAAAATCAACTGTTTTGTTGACATAATGATAATCAAGTAGTTCTCTGAAGTTTTGACTGAGCTGATGAAATGTTTATGATTGTGGTAGTAGAAGTTGCCTAGCCTCAAAACTAGAATTCAAATATGTGAAATCCATGAAAAGTTAATGCGACGAAAGAATCAGTTGATTATAGTTGTGTATTATAAGTCTACCACATTGACTATCCTGATAGCCAGTCAGTTTAACAATTTTTTTAATGAACTGATTGAAACAACCACTTTTTTCATCATCATATAACCTCACTTTTTGAGTTGTTTTAACTAAATCAAATGGTTGATTTCATAAAAACATAGGAATTAGTTATAAATAAAGGCCCAGCAGCAATCTCAGTTTCAGATTGCATTTTATTAATATTTTTCACATAAGAATAGAGGTACTTAATTTTAAAAGCCCAAATGAGCTCATTATGGAATTGTTTGAAATGCAAATGCCAAGAAAAATACAAATTAATGCTTAAAAATTCTTTCTAGAAGTTTAAACTATTATTTCATATGTGGATCTTATCTTAATCTGCCTATAGTTCATGAAAATGCAGTTAATTTCATATTAGTTTATTTTTAATACATGCAATTTCATCTTGAGTGTGGATTAGTAAATTTCACTGGCTTTTTATCTAAAAAACATGAATCATGAATATATTTTATATCATGAAAAGTTTTTATAAAAATGAAGTAGTGAACTATAGGGAACTAAGTAATATATTTTTTTTCTGCAGTAAGTCAGGCAAAAAAGGATAAATATCTCAGGAACAAATGTAAAGACTTTTCTAATGATTGAGAGTCTGGAGAGAGAGAAGAGAAAGTTGGAGGAAGAAATATGCATGGAGATAAGACCCATCAGAATCTTAAATATGGAAATAAAGAGAAAGGATAAAATAAGAATGAAAAATCAATTCCGCGCAAGAATAGCAAAGAGCAACTCATCAAGCTACACCAAGAAGCAAAGGAAAGGTAGGTGTGAGCCTCATAAATCATACCCCAAAGTCCATAAAATTCTGAATTCCAAGCAAGTTATTTTCAGGTAATGTCATTGCCATCTGCCACTGCTAATGCTGTGCAAATTGACAGAAATAACACTGACATAGCTTGGTTGAATGTTATTTTTTGCTTGGTTTTTGAAAATATGAAGTCACCAGGGAGATTTGTTATCACCATTTTTACTCATGTATTTTTGCTCTCCTTTATATTTCCATTCTCTCCCCACATACATTTGAGAAACTTTAAAACATGCTTTTCTCTAAAAATTCCTCCTCTCCTTTCCCATCTAATTTTTTCTTCCCTTCCTCCTTTTCTTTTCTTGCTGCTGCTATCAAGTAAGGCCTATTGTTGAGGGTAGAAGGAAATCACTGGAAAGTAAAAACAATGTAAAAAAAGACATCAGATAAAATATTAATTAATAATAATTAAAAGGCACACGCTCACTCCTTGCTAGAATAAATAAAGGGATAAATTAAAGGTGGAGCTACCAGTAACTGGATATGAAGTAAGGGATGAAACAGAATGAATGAAAAAGCATTTATTAAGTCTTCACTATGTTCCAAGTTTTATGTGAAATGTTGGAGTTAAAAACCCAAAACTTCCCTGCCCTGAGGAAGTTTACGTTATGATGGAGACGACATCATATAAAATTGAGTGGTGGCTAGGGGAGGGGCACTTTAGTGTCAAAAATGGCAGATTTGGTGCTAAAGCAGTAATTTGACCAACTCACTGAGGGACAATAGCAGAGTTAATTTGATCATGGTTCATGGTCCCATAATTGTGGGAAAGAGATATGGAAAGGAAGGAAAGGGTACTTGTGGAGGGGCAAAGTGATTGGCAAAAAAAGAATATTATCAGAGAGTCAAGAGTAAACTGAAGTATGGATTTAAATACTCATCCAGGAAAGGTAGTCTTTAATCAGGAAGCAGGGTCTCCAGGTTCTAAGTTGTGTTACCTGTTTTTCATTCTTCCAGCTTCCTTATTTCCTTCTATCTGCACTCCACGGAGTACGTAGTCCTACTGCCTTGTTCAGTGTGTCCTTAAACCTGAAAAGTTACTGGGAGAATTCAGCAATGGTCTGAGGCAGGGGCAATTAATTTCCTTCCCTTGAACCAATATACATTGGTTACGATTTCAAAACTTGAGGGGAAGATACATACTGGAAAATGTTTCTTAATGAATTACTTGAGAATCTTTGCCTCTTTTTCATACATATTCTTAAAGATTAGTTTAAATAAAAAATATTTCTTTGAGGAATACTTTTGAGGGTTTTCTTTGTGGAAGGGAGAAAGCTCTGGTGTCTAACTTTGCTACGGATTATTCATGGACTCCTTTAGTAAATGGGTTTCAAATCTCAGTAATTAATAGACATTATTGAAGATTCCAAAAGACTGGAGAATTATAAAAACTAGCATCAATATGGTGCACTGTTTGCAATGCATTTCACATGTTATCTCAATTGATCCTCCCATATATCCTTATTATCTTGCTTGATAATGAAAACAAAGTCACTGAAAATAGAGGGCAAAATGTGCTTCTTTCTAATCTTTCTATCTTCTTTCATTTCTTTTAATTTCTACTTCATATGTTGAAATCCTACTCATCCTTCAAGAGCCTGTTCAGATGAGACACTTGCATGATACCTTCCCCTGATTATTCTAGCTGGAAATGAATACTGCTTCTTCAGATTCCTGTAGCACTTTGTATTTCATATTATTTATTGCTTGATACTGTAACATCTGCATTTGAATCTGATCACCTATAAGTTCACTGTGGGCAAGGACTAAATCGTGTTCATTACTGTATTCCCAGACTCCATCATAGTACTTGGCATCTAGTAGGCACCAAAAAATGTTTGTTGAATGAAAATGACTCATAAAAATACTGCTATCTAGGTTTTTATATCACCTTAATTTGCCAATATTTATCTCCTTGTCCCTGAGAAGCATCCTTTATTTATTATATTTATTACACAGTATGTACAGAGATCTATCTGAAGCTTATATGTATATGTATACACACACACACACACACACACACACACACACACACATATATATATATATTATATATATATATATATATATATATATATATATATATATATGAAAAAAATAAAGTCAGTCAAGTCTACCATTATATTCTGTGTTTCACCTCCATGGTTCCCTAATTTGGCAAAGGGAAGAATGTATATTCCTGAATTTCTTTTTTTGGAAACTTACCTTGGTAATTGTAATTATACCCCATCAGCTTTGATTTTTTCCCTATTAATATTACAGTCATTATATGTAGTTTTCCTTATTCTGCATACTTCTCTTGTCAATTTATATGACATTCCTTGTTGCCTTTTAGTCTTCATATTCCTGATTTCTTACAAAAATAGCCTATTAATATACCACAATTGGTTGAATTACCACCCAATATCAACTTTATTTCTGGTTCCTTACTGTGCTAAAAAAATGGTGCTATATATATGGACTTCTTTATCTTTCAACTCCTTGGGGTATATACCTAGTTGTAGGATTTCTGGGTCAAAGGGCATAGATAGTTTAGTCATTTAATCTCTTTCCAGAATTGCTAGACCAATTCACAGACCTATTAATAGCATATTGTTGGGTCAGTCTTTACACATATATAGATATGTGGCAATATGATGATGGAGCTATGATCATATTCATTTAAGTATTTCCTCCAATGACATATATCACTACACATTTACACCTGTCCAATTTGTGCAAATCATTCACTTTCTCATAAGTCAGTGTCAGGATACCACTTGATTTTCATTTGGGAGAATTGAACGTATAATGAAATATGCAGACTATTCACTGGATATATTTTGCTCTTTCTTCATGACCAGGTCATTCCCTCCACCCCACTCCCTCCCAAGCCATATGATGATTTGATGACATCTTTTAAGCTGCTTCTATTTAAGTCCTCATTTGTAATAGTTTGTATCCTGCTCATGACCCCCTGGTCTTCCTCCACTGACCTTTAGGCTATCATTAGCCTCGGTTTTTGGAGATTGTAACATTCCACGAGAGCCATACAACATTGCTGGAAGAATCATGGTATTAATCAAGATTGGCATCTATTTCAAGGACAAGTCTGGAGTCAGAAGAGAGCCTTATAATTTCTCAAAGACAGTTCACCCTACTCTTCTCTCTGGTTGTGGACCTATTCATCACTATCCATTTGCAACATCTGTCAAAGATTAATGAAGATCTATGTTCTGATGCTCCATGGTTTGTACAATTCAATTGCATTTCTAGACAATATGCATTCTTCAATTACTTGTTTGTAGAGTTAGGCCAAACTCTAATGATCATAGATCTTACTTAGGAGTCCCTGCAATGCTTCGGGGCTTGATGTAATTAGTACAATGCTGTCTCATAAACAGGAAAATCTGGAGGAGCTCACAATTGATGGGGAGCTTCTCCTTTTCCTCTTTCTACTTTGCATTGGACCTCCTCCAAGATCGTGAGAAACATCTTAAAAGAACATTGACCATTCTTGTTTTATACTTAGCTTGATAACAATTATGAGTATCAAATGCAGCTATTTTTGTCATTAAATCCTTCAAAGAATCATGTGTAATTTTTACAGATACATGGGGACCACTTTGATAGAGGAAGGGCTTTACTTGCATAAAAATGCTTTTTTACTGTTAATAAGAAGTAAGTGCAGTGGAATCTTGCATTCTCTTCACCTTGCAGTTGCTTGTGTTACTGTAAAACTGTAATCTACAAATGAATATTATCTTTGACAACCTGTTTTCTCATCATACCTTCATTAAGGATGCACTTGATGTAGGTGAAGTGCAGAGGTGTCCAGTGCAGGACCAAGAAGCCTACAAAACTCCTGAGCATAGCCAAATGAGAGCAAAATGTAACTGGAGAATGTTCATCAAAAGAAATAAAAGTATAATACAACATAGATAATGTTAAATGGTAGCTTTCTAAACCAACATGTTTTGAGAGTGATCCCACCACTGCTATGAAGTGTTTGTATACAATTTTATTTTTATATAAAAGAAAGCATACAAGTTACAAGCTCATTGAATTGTTCTTAATTGGTCCTTTTTGGAGTGATGATAAGGTCTAATTCCCCACCTGTGGTATACTGGCTTATTTCAGATTAACTTTGAAAGATAAATTATTGAAACTGTTAGCTTCAGCACAAACCTCCTGTGCGAAACATTCAGCCTGGTCCAGCTGCTCTTCCCATCTTTGTTTTCTCCAGTGACATTTCTACTTCTTCATAAAACACATATGGTACTGTGAAGTTATCTAAATGTGGAGGCTCTACTATTCTTGTTGTGAAAATTGTTTGTTATAAAAGTATTTAATGATTTTTTTCCATTTTTTCTTCTGTTTGCTGTTCTTCCAGTTCTATGATTATGTGCTCAGAATAACTTTGCTAAGTTGGGTCTTAAATCAAACTTTCTTTAAGTATAGTCTTTTTTTCCACTGCTTGTTATTGTGCTATGAGGTAATATTGCTTATAGTAATCTACCTTAGTCCTTTGTATGATTTTATAAATGTTTGTAGATACAACCATTCAGAAGAGCAATTTGGGCTATAAAACTATACATACCATTTGATCCAGTAATGCCACCACTAGCTCTGTATCCCAAAGAGATTTTTTTTTTTTATAAAAAGGAGAAAGGACTTATTTGTATGCACATATTTATAGACATTTTTTCTGTAGTGGCAAAGAATTGGAAAATGAGGGGATGCCTATCAACTGGAGAATGGTTGACCAAGTTGTGGTATATGATTATAATGGAATATTACAGTGCTATAAGAAATGATGAACAGATCTATAGTCATATGAAAAAATGCTCTTAATCACTATTGATTAGAGAGATGCAAATCAAAATAACTCTGAGATACCACATCACACTTATCAGATTGGTTAACAAGACAAAACAGGAAGATGATAAATGTTGGAGATGATGTGGGAGAGTTGGAACAGTAATTCATTATTGGTGGAGCTGTGAGCTGATCCAACCACTCTGGAGAGCAATTTTTAACCATGCCAAAGGGCTGCAAAAATGTCCATAACCTTTGACCCAAAAATATCTCTCCTAGCACTGTATCCCCAAGAGATCATAAAAATGGGAAAGGGCCCCACACTTTCAAAAATATAGCAGCTCTCTGTGGTGGCCAAAAACTGCAAATCAAAGGGATGCCTATCAATTGGGGAATGACTGAATAAATTGTGGTATATGAATGTAATGGAATACTATTGTGCTATAAGAAATGATGAATAGGAAGGCTTCAGAGAGGCTTGGAAAGACTTATATGAACTGATGCTGAGTGAAAGGAACAGAACCAGGAGAACTTTGTACACAGCAACAATCAGTGTGTGAGGAACTTTTCTGGTAGACAGCACTTTATTGCAATGCAAGGACTTAAATAATTCTCAGTGGTCTCAAGGCAAAATACCTTCTACATCCAGAGAAAGAACTATGGAATTTGATTGCAAAATAAAGAAGATCATTTTCTTTATCTAATGTTTTGGTTTGTTTTATGATTTCTCCTATTCATTTTAATTCTTCTATGCAACATGACTAAGGTGAAAATGTTAAAAAAAAATGATGAGCAGGCTGATTTCAGAAAAACCTGGAAAAACTTATACGAACTGCTGTGTAGTGAAGTGAACAGAACCAGAACATTGTACACAGTAACAGCAACACTGTAAGATCATCAAACGTGAATGACTTAGATATTCCCAGCAATACAAGAATCTAAGAAATTTCCAAAGGACTCATGATGGAAAATGCTATCCATTCTCAAAGAACGGATGGAGCCTCAATGCAGATTGAAGCATGCTATTTTTCACTTTCTGTATTTCTTTTTGTGCTTTTCCCTGCTTTGGGTCTGTCTTCTTTCACCACATGACTAATATGGTAATATGTTTTGCATGATTGAGCATGTATAACCTATATCAAATTGCTTACTATCTCAGGGAGGTGAAAGATGAAGGAGAGAGAAAACATTTGGAACTCAATTTTTAAAAAAATGGTAAAAATTGCCTTTACATGCAATGGAAAAAAATAAAATCTTATTAAAAATAAATGTTTATATCCTGAACCACCAATGTCCTTGGATCCCATATCTTACTGCTTGGCAAGAAGAGGATGTTTTTTGGCTAAGGTGCTTTCTAAGGTTCTTCTTCTTGCTAGTGATACTAAGGACATGTGATTTTTATTAGCATAGAAAATGTTAACATTAGAGAATTCTCTCTCTCAGTTCAGGCTATTACCTTCTGTATAATTTATAACTTTAGAAAGTTGCCTTGGGCACTGAGAAATGTGACCAATATATGTCAGAAGCAGCACTTGAACTCAGGTCTGCCTGACTTCTGGGAATTCTTTTTTCCACTATGCCATGCTGCTTTTTGTCATCTCCTTGTTAAGGCACTCCCTTTCCATTAGTTTAATTTCTTTAGGAAATTGTAATTTGTGTTGATGTTCATTCCTCTACCCATTTCTTGCACCCCCACTTTTGGTGTCAACAGGTCATTTAAAAGAACAGACTTCAGTTGTTTCAATTGTATACCACATTTCTCAATTTCTCATTTTGGTTTTATATTAATTCATGTCCTCTCCAATTATTTTTGTTCTAACAAGTCACTGGTCTGGTTGGACACACATGCAGCTAGCTGATTCAGCAATGTCTATGTTAAAAATGAGCCATTTTGTATTTGTTACAATAAATTAAATTTTAAAAAATTTTCTTAGGTACTTTTCTTTTATAGAAGGAAATATTCATGATATACAGGCATAAAGGTTTTGTATAGTCTATAAACTACTCATATCTGTCATTTCTTTCTCATTAAGCATATTTTCCAAAATATATTATGCACATACATATGCATATATATTATACCTATACATGTATATATGCATATATGTGTGCATACACACATTTATATGTCTATATTTACTATATTTCTTCCATGCTCACATTTAAATGGAAGTCACTAAATGAAGCATAGCAGGTAGTGGTAGAAGCAGGGGTACTATCTGAGCTAGATTATAGCTCACATGACAATGAGTCAGATGAAGAATACATTGAGGGATGGTTCCCATCAAAAAGTCAAGGAAGTCAATTACAACTATCTTGTTTCCTGTGATGCCATTGACAGAAGAGAAATGAATTCAGAGGCAACATTTTAACAGCCTAATTCCAGCTGTGGTGACACCTCGGGAACAGAAGGCAACCGCATAGCCTCGACATAGTGATAGCCTAAACCAGGGGTGGGGAGCCTGCAACTTTGAGGACACATGTGGCCCTCTAAGTCCTCAAGTCCAGGCCTTTGACTGAATCCGAACTTGACAGAACAAATTCCCATAGAACAAAATCTGTCAAGTTCGGATTCAGTCAAAGGGCTGCACTTGAGGATCTAGAGGGCCATATGTGGTCTCAAGGCCACAGGTTCCCTACCCCTGGCCTAAACTGACTACCACATCTACAGAGCTAGGATTTATTCTGAGTCCTTTTCATCTCTCCATATTCTCTCTTGAGAAATTCATCAGTTCCTATTGGTTCAATTATCAATCTGCATATGACTCTCAGACACACATCTAACTCTAATCTCTCTTTTCAGCACTTGTCTTTATCACTAGCTGCTTATTGGATATTTCTAACTCCATATCACATATTCATTTTAAACTCAACATATCCAAAGAAGCAACTTTATTCCCAAACTACCCCCCTCAATCAATCATTCAACCAATCAGATATTTATTAATTACCTTCTGTAACACTTATAATGTGCCAGGTACTGTGCTAGGCATTGGGAATAGTGCAAAGGAGTGAGGAACTTGCTTACATTCTCATTATGGAGAGAAGTATATATATAACATATATGTGTATGTATATGCAACATTTAGTCATGAATAAATACAAATATATACAGAGCATATGTATACTCCTTCCTTACCACTGCCTCTTAGAACCCCTTTCAAGTTCAGCTCAAACAACATTTTCTACATAAGTCCTTCTCTGATCTCCAACAATGCTACCTTTCCCTAAAATGACCATGCATTGTTTTGTGTGTGCATTTTCTACATATTACTTATATGTTCATGTCATCTCTTCCCTGATAGAACATAATCCCAATGAAGGCAGAGACAGTTTCATTTTTTGGCTTTGTTTTTCCAAGACCTAGCATAGAGCATTATACCTAAGGGACACCTAGTAATTGCTTGTTGGTTGATGGTGATATGTTTTTCAAATGCTAACCTCAAATAAGTAATTCTAGATGACCAAATGTCTCATGAAATGATGCTCTCTTATTGCCTTCTAATAAAATCAACAATACAGCCTCCTTAATTTTCACTTTCAGAACATTTGACCTTTTACTCCATTTAGCTGTTAACTTCCCTTTGTTTTCTAGTTGTCCTGAGAGTAAGTCTGTCAAGATTAATGGGATTTCATTGCGCAATGGACAGGTATTCATCATGCACTAATTATGCTCCAGGTAATATAACAAACTCTGGGGATACTACTGAAAACCAAAAAGCAGTATCTGTCCTCAAGGTGCTTATATTCTAATGGGGGAAACCACATAAAAGTAGTTATTCTAGTAGTATATTCACTCATTGGTACTGGACAAGGTTCTCTCTACAGAGATTAATTTAATATTTAGAGATTAATTCTAAACCCCCTTTTCAGCCACTCTGTCACAGTAACTGCAGAAGCAGGACTAAAGGCCAAATTGTACTTTCCTTTGTTTCATAGTTCCCTATGTCCAACGAATTCACCAAGTAACCACGCCACTGGTGATGAGTTTCTGTGTTCTAGGTTAGGTTGGTAGGCCTCCAAAAGCAGATACCAGGATTACCAGGATTATGATTGAAGTTTTAACATTAACCTGACAAATTTTGTTTGTCACTAGTATAATTTTTAAGAATCCAGCATTACCCTTCATACTATGAAGAGGCATTAGAGTATGGCATTTTGCTGGCAAAAACTTTAATTTGTATTAGGAATGTGGTCAGTAACTATAGCTCACAAGAACTGAGGCCAATTATATGTCCAGTACTATCTAGTTCTGGGTTTGTTAAAAATGCATATGTAAAATCCCCAAGACCTGGGGAGTCGAAGGGAGCAGTTCCAAGTCATTGAAGTCACATAAAGTGATAGAATAACATTATTCTTTAAAGCAATAGTAAAAGAGAACACACAAAACCATGAGAAATGAAAGGATATCACCCTTCACCCTGTGAAGTCAATTTGAAACTAATACGGCTAAACTTTTGATTATACATGGTAGTGACAAAAAAGGGAGAAGAGAGAATTAAAACCTACAGATAATGCAAAATCTTCATTTAGAGATTAGGCTAAATTTTATTTCTCGCTAAGCCTTTTATCAGAGCTTCTACAAGTAGCTAAATTCAGGGTTTAAGCTTCACATTGCTAAGCTTCACATAGAACTAAAGTTCTATATTTATTTAAATTATTTTAACTTCAAGTTAGGTTTTAAATTTTTCAAGAGAGACTTGACTTCTTAAAAAAGAGAGAGAGGGAGAAAGTGAGGGGAGAGAGAGAGACAGAGAGAGAGAGAGAAAGAGAGAGAGACAGAGAGAGAGTTGGCCTGTTTCAAAGGAATCCTAAGCCTTAAAAGAGAGTGGTTAAAAAGAAAATCCAGATTAATTTGAAATGCAATGTCCTGAGAACAAAGTTACCTTTCTTTTTTGGAGGTCATTGCCTTGGGAAGGGGTGGGGGTGTTGGGAAATGAGATTTACACAAGGGGATGCCCAATACTAATATCGGTAGCTCACTTTGCTTTAGAATTTATAAGCTTGCAATGTCTTGTCCTTGAAATAACCCTATAAGATAAGGAAGAAAAAAAGTGCCTATTATGTGCCAGGAACTATGCTAAGTGTTTTATAAATATTTCATTTGATTATCACAATAACCTTATCACCTCCTCCCTACCACTTCTTTTTACAATTGAAGAAACACTCTATTACTTCTATTTTACTGTTAAAGAAACTGAGGTAAAGTAACTTTTCCAGGGTTACACAGCTCTAGTAAGTGAGACTGGATTTGAACTCATGTCTTCCTAATTCTAGATCCAGTACTCTACCATTGTGTTGCCTCGAATGCCTCTGGTATAAAGTAGTGTAAATTCTATTTCATCTTGTAACCAAGGAAACTGAGCCTCAGGAAAGTTAAGTGGCTTGTCTGAGCCCATATAAATAGTAGCCCTGAGAGAAGAGATGAGAAGCAAGATTTTTCTGACTTCTGATTTGCTTCAGGAGAAAATATTTTATCATTCAAGTCCCCCAAATTCAGGAGGTCTTTTGTTGCAATACCTTTTCATGGAATACAATATCTTATATTTGTATTTTTATATTGTCTCTTCCCACTACAGGCATACCTCGAAGATATTGAAGATTCAGTTCCAAACCACTGCAATAAAGTGAATATCACAATAAAATCAGTCACAAGAAGCTTTTGGTTTTCCCCAGTTCATTAAAAGTTATGTTTACATTATACTGTAGTCTATTAAGTGTGCAATAGTATTATGTCTAAAAAACCCAATGCATATACCTTAATTTAAAAATATCTTATTGCATGATAGCCTTGAAAAAATGCTATCATCTGACTCTTCAGTGACTTGTAATCTTTGTTGGTGGAGGATATTGCCTCAATGTTGATGGCTTACTGATCAGGGTGGTGGTTGCTAAAGGCTGGAGTGACTACAGCAGTTTCTTAAAATAAGACAACAATGAAGTTTGCCACATTAACTGACTCTTTCATGAAAGATCTCTGTAGCATGCAATACTCTTTCTTAGCATTTAACCTAAAATAGAACTTCTTTCTGAACTGGAGTCAATTTCTGCTACTGCTTTATCAACCAAGTTTATTCGATATTCTTCTGTGGTGTATTTCAGGACATAGGGAGGACAGAGCAGGAGAGAAACATGGGAACTGATGGCTAATGGAGCGGTCAGAACACATACAACATTTATTAAGTTCACCCTCTTATATAGGTGCAGTTGGTGGCTCCCTAAAAACAATTACAATGGTAACATTGTGAGATCACAAATCACTATAACCGATAAAATAATAATGAAAAATTCGAAATACTGTGAGAATTACCAAAATGTGACACAGAGACATGATGTGAGCACATGCTGTTGGAAAAATGGCGCCAACAGACTTACTTGATGCGGGATGCCACAAAATTTTAATTTAAGAAAAAAAACACAAAATCTTCAAAGTACAATGAAACAAAATGCAGTAAAGTGAGGTATGCCTGTTCTCTTTATAAGCCCAATACTCTTGTCCTGCAGAAAAAACAGAAATGTGACAGAGAGATAATTTCATCCTGATTTGACGAGAAGATTCATTCATTCATTCACCAATTCATCTAATCATTCACACATTCAGATACTAAATAGACACTTATTATATGAATGGAGACAGCAGGAAAGGGATTCTGACACATGGAGTAGCAGATTCTATATCAGCAAGGACTGATAGCACTATAAAGAGCTGGTAGCAGCAGCTGTGGTTTGAAAAAAAATTAAAAAGGGGAGGATGGAGGGCTAAGCAACTAATCAGTTGTGTTGTCTGAGATTTTTCAGAGAAATGAGAGATCCTGCCCCTTTACTCTGAATAAGTATGCAAGCTCATTAAAAGTAATTGACCCAGCAGCTGCAAAGGATAGTTTTAAATGGATTCCCCACCTGCATGTTGACAGCTCCAGAGCATCAAGGACATTAAGGGATACTTCTAAGTCCCTGAGGAGAAAGTAGACTCGGCTTTCTATGGCTACAGCAGCTTGTGGTTTTGTGGGAGTGCTCATACCAGACACAAAGTTCATTTTACAGATTAAGTCCAGAAATTCACTAAAACATTGTTATTGCTGGTAGGTGCTTTCTACATCTATGTCAATGACACTTTTACAACCAAGTGCTTTCTACATCTATGTCATTGACGCTTTTACAACCAAGTTGTGGTTCTTAGAGATGCCTTGACCAATCTTGACACCACTGAAAAGTTCAGCTGGTGATGACACAATTTGTGCTAAATCAGGCTGGTCCTTGGCTGACAGACCTACAATGCATCACTGAACCTGTCTCTGAAGCCATTGCAGGCTAATCGCAATCACTCTGTTGCCTCAACAGTCTTCAAGGACAAAGGTTACCACCATGCCACAATGAAGCATCAATATAGTACTTTGAGGGTGAGATGATGGTTGATTCTAACAAGAATATGTGTATGTGTATATATGTATGTATATATATATATATATGTGTGTGTGTGTGTGCATGTGTGTCACTTTACAATGATTTTTTTTTAAGCAACAGTGCTATGAAGTAAGCACTTAGAGATAGCTAGACACACTGGGTAGAGCACTGGATTTGAAATTAAGAAGGCCTGAATACAAAGCAACTTCAGACATTTACCAGCTATTGCAACCCTGGACAAGTCACTTAACCTCTATCAATGTGTTTCCTCTACCGTAAAATAAAGAGAATAATAGCATGCACTTCTTAGAGTTGTTGTGAGGATCACATGAGATCATATCTGTAAAGTGCTTTGCAGTTCTTAAGGTACTTTATAAATATGACAATGATAATGATGATGACGATGCCATCCTTCCAGTACCTCAGGCTCACAACCTAGTAGTAATTCTGGATTCTTTAGTATCTCTTACTCACAACATCCAAGCTATTGCCAAGGTCTCTCAGTTTCACATTGGCAACATCTCTTGAATAAATCCTCTTCTGTCCTCTGACACAGCTACTACTCTAGTGCAGACCCTCATCACCTCATGCTTGGCTTACTGCATTAGATTGTTGACCTGCCTCCAGTCTCTCCTCACTCTGATCTGATCTCAGTTCAGCCCCTAGTGAATTTCCTGAAATACAGGTCCAATTATCCTATCCCACCCCTCAACCCCTTTACTCAATAAATTCCAATGACTTCCTATTGTCTCCATGAGCAAACAGAAAATTTACTCTGTCTTTCAAAGTTTTTCATAACTTTTCCAGCCTTCTTGTATCTTACTCCCGGACATGTGCCCTCTGAACCAGTGACATTGGCTGCTGTTCCACAAAGAAGACATTCTATCTTTCAACTCTGGTCATTCTCTCTGTCTCCTATACCTAGAATGATTTACCTTCTCAGCTCTTCCTACTGACCTTGGCTTCCTTTAAGTACCAATTAAAATCCCATCTTCTACAGGAAGCCTTCCCTAACCCCTCTAAATTGTAATGCTTTTCCTCTTTTAACTATTTTCTATTAAATTTATATACAGCTTGCTTTGCATATATTTGTTTGCACATTGTCTCTCCCATTAGATTATAAGTAATTTGATTGCAGGGACTGTCTTTTGTCTCTTTTTTGTATCCTTAGTTCTAAGCCCAGCACCTGATGCATAATAGATTCTTAATAAATGTTTATTGAATTGAAATGATGATGATGATGATTTATTCTGATTTTACATATAAGGAAACTTGACTGGAGTCACACGACTAGTGAATGCCAAAGGAAAGACTCCAAGGTAACCAAATGCTGATAGAGAAGTAATGTTTATACATTTAGTCTTAGAAGCATCACAGTATAGTGGTAATGGCACTGATTTGGAATAGAAGACTTGTTTGCATAACCAGAGTGATTCTGGAAATAAAACTTTTGCTCTCTCAGCTTCAGTATACTCAGTTGTGAAATGAATAGGTTGGATGTTTGGTAATCTCTCAGCTCTTCTCCAAGTCCGAATTCTGTGAACAATACATTGCTGTAAAGCTGCCTACTGGAACTATTGGAGAAATCTCAGTTGAACCCTGTTAACTACCTTGGGGAGAAGTGAATAACTGGAGTCAGAAATCTCTTGATTCACATTCTTCTTCTGATACTTCCCAGACATGTGACTTTGGGAAATCACAATCTCATTGTAGCTCGGTTTTCTCATAAATAATGTAGAGATAACAATATTATGGTCTTATGAGCTGCTATGAGACTCATAAGAGACAGCTTTGCATCTTCTAGTAGAATATAAACTCTTTGAAAGAAGATACTATTTTGTCTTTGCATCTCCAAGTATTTGCACATAGTAAGAGCTTAATATATGCTTCCTAAACTCAACTGTTTATAAAGAGATCTTTTTTTTAAATGGCATGTCTATGGAGTTGGGAGTCACAAATGACTATGAATCAAATAATGATAAAAACTGTTTAAATGGTTCACATTTACGATTTACAAAAAAGTACTATTGCCATTAAGTATTATTAAGTATTGTCCTCCTCAGATGAGGAAACTCAGGGTCAGAGAAGTGATGAGACAAACTCAGTGAAATGCGTAAGAAAAGAAAAGTGTTGGAACCAAAGATCGAAACTCAGATCATTTAACCTATCCTTTCTGTTCAATCACTGGGTGAGCACCCCAAAATCAGGCAGGAGTGGCAACTGAAAGAAATTATCATTTCCCTCTCATATTAATGGCCAATTATTAAAATTGGGGACACCTCAGCTTTTCTTCCTGTCCTATTTTCTGGTTCAATCTCTCAGGGACAGGGCTGATTGCATATAGGGTTAACATTCTCCTCATTCTGGGTATTGCTACTCAAATCAACTAGATCAGACTTCAAATTTAAGGTGAAACTCCCTTCTGCTCAGGCTTGGTTGAGGGATAGATTCTTTGTTCAGATTGGCCTAGGCTAGGAATACTTTAGAAGTCTGACATAATCGAAGTTTGTTTGAATACATTTAACCTCTCATTGTAACATTCACTCTCATTCATTGTTAATCGGATTTTGATTGCTGTCCTTCGAGCAACCCTTTTCTGATGGGTATATAAGCTGTGAGCCCACAGCCATGATTTTTTGGTTTAAGAGAGAGATGACTAAATGACCATCCTTTTATTAATAAACATTCTCTCATTATTAATAAAATGATTAAATTACCCGGAAATTATCTCTTGAACTTTTTCAATGTCACACAACTAAACAAAATTATAGATGTAAGATATACTGGCCCTTGAAAAGACTCCAACATGTGCTTAGTGAGTTAATCTAGTTAATGCTTGTCATCATCCCATAAGACCAACCACCTAGTTCCTCTTTTCATAAGTACATGGTGGCCAACGGAAAGAGTAACTGAAATTTATGTCACCTTACTATTTGCCAACTGTTTGATATAAATTAGCTCATTTAAAACCTCTCAATATCCTATTAGGAAGGTCTAGCTTAGTATTATTAGACTCATTTTACTGATGAAAATATCGAGGCCTAAAGAGTATAAAGGTCTTAACCCAGGCAGTCTCAGAAAAATGAGATTTCAATACATCTTCCTAACTCCAGCACTCATTTATGACTTATTTGCAAATGAGATAATTGTAAAGCATTGAGTGCAGTGTCTGGTACATAGTAAACATTATGTAAATATTAATTAATGTTATGATTTCACATTGCTTCTCAAAAGGCAACCAAAAAGGCAAAATCCAAAGATCTAGATAATTAGCGTACCAAGAATCTAGAAGGATTGTGAAAGGGATGAGATATTTAAATTGTGTTCCTCCTTTGTTTTCTAAGAAGACCATGATATCAAAGAAATGATGACATAACTTGCACTTGACTTTGTTTTGAGTGAGGGAGGGCTGTGCAAGGTTCACCAGTCTCACTATCTCCTCCTGAGTCATCTGGATCCATTGACCAGATATTCATCAGGATAACTGCAGACAGCCCAGGATGCAATGGGAGATCTTGGCCTTTTAGGTTAAGGCCTTTTCAGGTACTCACTAAAAGTGAGGTGATGCCCATTCAGTGAATAGGCCTCTTTAAGAAGTAGTTAGGGAATGGCTTTTTTAAATAGAAAAGAAAAATAAATAAATAAATCATGCTGGGAGGAGCAGGACCCTCAGAGTAGTTGTTTCAAAGAGAAACAGTTACTATTAACATTCACTCTTAGCCAGGAGGTTTCAAAAAATAGCCAATGTGTGGAGTTCGGGCAGGGACCCATTGCTTTTTAATGTTTGGACTTCAGAGTGAACTGGATATAAGGTTTTAAGAAAGAAAGAAAGAAAGAAAGAAAGAAAGAAAGAAGGAAAGAAAGAAAGGAAGGAAGGAACAGAGAGAAGGGGGAGGGAGAGAGAGGGAGGGAGGGGGGAGAGATAGAGAGAGAGAAAGAGAGAGAGACACAGGTTGGTGTTGAAAATGCAATTTCTGTCAGATCTTTGAATTCATCAATTATTTTTCTGTGTTTATTTAGAACTCCACAAGCTTAAAAGAAAGTTATATATGAAAGTCATAAAATAAATGACCTTAGAGATCACCAAGCCCAACTTCTTCATTTCAAAGACGAAGAAAATGAGATCCAGAAAAGTTGAAAGCACTTGCTAAGATCATCCATCTAGAAGCAGCACAAGAATCCAGGGTTATTGATATCTAAGGCATGTCTTTCAAAATAAAAATGGTTCTTCATGACAGATTCAGGATCTAATTTCTAATTCTTCATATGAGCTATGGATTGGTTAGATCATATTCATTAAATTTTGAGGCTCCATACTGCTCCAAGTGAAATTAAATTTAGAGCTCTATCTTGTGCCCATTAAAAGAAAAAACATTTTTTCATTGCCCTGCTAACACTATAAGAACCCAGTGTGCACATGGCTCTGTGCTAGGTTCCAGGAAACTGTGGTGCTTGCTCAGATAACTGTAGTAGCATCCTGATTGGTCTCCCTGCTTCCACTCTCTTCCTCATCTCAACCACAAGTCAGCCAAAATAAGCTTCCCACAGCATGGGTCTAGCTGTGTTATTTCCTTGTTTAAAAGTCTTCAGTAATTCTCTATTTCTTTTATTTCAATATCCATGCCAGCATTTAAACTACAGTTTGGTACTAAAAATTTGTTGTTATTGCTGTTTTTCAGTCATATCTGATTCTTTGTGAATGCATCTGGGATTTTCTTGGTAAAGTTCCTGGAGTGGTTTGCCCTTTCCTTCTCCTGCTCATTTTATAGATGAGGAAACTGACGTGAATAGGGTTAAGTGACTTGCTCAAGGGCTCAAAGCTAAAAAGCATCTGAAGTCATATTTGAACTCAGGAAAATGAGTCTTCCTGACTTCAGACTTGGCACTTTATCTACTATGCCAATTAGCTGCCCTGTAATAACAATAATGGCTAATAGTGAACAGTTATTTAGTGCTTATCATGTGCCTTATATAATGCTTAGTATTTTACAACAATTTTGGGAGGTAAATGCCATTGGTATCCATATTTTACAGATGAAGAAATTGAGGCAAACTGAGGCTAAGTGACTTGCCTACGGTCTACACAGCTAGTACTTATCTGAGGTCAAGTGTAATCTCAGATATCCTTGACTCCAGGCCCAGTACTTTATTCACTATTCTACCCAGCTGCCCTGGTATGGAATGGCATAGTTTAACTACTCTGGACTTTACCACAGAATCTCCATCCTGGAAGATCACTTCAACCTTGGGACTCACAGCATATCAGTACCCTCTGTGTCTAGGGTCTCTCCCTCTGATTTGAGAGGGCTTCTGCCTGAACCTCCATTTAAAGTGGGGAGACCTCACCCAGGGCAGCCAACTCTTCATTTCCCAACAAGTTGTACCCCTCTGGATTTCTTCATCATGCCCCTGGACAGGATACCTTTTTATTCCTCCTTCCCTTTTCAACTTTCTTTTATATGAGGTCTTCTCCATTAGAATGGAAGCTCCTTGGGGGCAGGGATAATCTTTTTGCTTGTATTTTGTATATTTGGTGCTTACCACAGTGCCTGACTCATAGTAAGTGCTTAATAAATGCTTGTTGATTTATTAGCACAGCAAAATAAAATGTTATAATTCAATGTAAGCTTGGGAGCTCTCAGCAAGTGATATTGAGAGTAGGTGGAAGGGAAGTATATGTCATATCAAGAAGGGTAAGTCAGATTCACAATTTATAAGGTAACTGGTACCTTTTTTGAACCTATAGATTTCGAGATTTTTAAGTGTAACATTAGAAGTATAATATGTAATATTACAAATATAATATGAATGTTGATATACATCATTTAGGCAGCTAGATGATGATGCAGTTAATAGAATGCCAGCCCTGGAGTCAGAAAGACTCCAGGAAGAGTTAAGATCTGAACCCAGATACTTACTAGCTGTGTGACCTTTGGTAAATCACTTAATCTTATTTGCCTCAGTTTTTTCATCTGTAAAATGAGAAGGAAATGACAAATTACTCCAGTATCTTTGCCAAGAAAATCCCAAATGGGGTCATGGAGAGTTGGCCACAACAGATACAACTCAACAACAACAAAAATCCACCATTTTGTAGAGGAATAAGTTCCTGAACCTGAGACTCAGCTTTGCCCCTTCCTAGTTCTATGAGCTTGGCCTTCTCTGAAACTCAGTTTACTAATCTAAAAAATGGGGGTATGGTAGGGTCTAGTTGGATCAATTTATGTTAAATGGCTCTGCTGTACAATTTCTCTGGATGAAAATAGTTGATATTCAAGATCTGGAATAAAAATTTAACAACTTTTTTGGATAACCACAGCTGCCTGGTTAAGTTACCAGGCCTTGGCCTATTCTTGGGCACCACGGATGTACCAATCTTCCTTTTCCCAAAGTGCATCAAATTCTTAGTCTTCTTGGTATCTGCCTTTCTTTTTGGTCTGCCAACCAAATAGAATGGTCTTTGATTCCAAGGATCCCAGGATTTCTTGGCAGTTTTATTTACTATCATAAGAACTTCAACTATCAGATACTGGGTTAGTCATCAGGAGACCTGATCTGAAGGATAGGAGGCACTGGTTTTCTCAGATGAAAGGCCCTGGCTAAGGGTGTACCTTCAGGGTGATGGTTATATGCAATATACTTAAGGCTCTGCCTGCTACTTTGCTCCTACAGCACAGAACCTTTATTAAGTGTCTACTATGTGCTAGGCACTACTAAATATATTTTCCCATTTGATCACCCCAATAACCCAGCAGGTAGGTATATTTATTATCACGAGTTTATTGTTGAAGAAAATGTGACAGAGGTTAAATGACTTGCTCAGGTTCACACATCTAGAAAGTATCCGAAGGCAAATTTGAATGTTCTTCCTGGTTTCAGGTCTGGTACTCTACCTAGTTATCCCACTCCCTTGATTTGTAAGAAAAACAAAACATCTCAGAACACAGACAAGTAATATGTAAATGTTTCTGAACTTGAATGTTTTTAACGTCTGGGTTATTGGTCTTGGTAACCTACACAAAGAATCATTCTGCCCAAAGTGAATGACCATAAAGTGATGAGCATCCTAACTATAAGTCTGAGTAGAGTCTCAATTTGCAAGGATATGCTACTTGTCCTTTCTTCCTAAAAGTGTTTTGGTATAGTTAAACTAAGATCTTAGCTCATACATTTAGAATTAGATGGTCCCTTTTCTGCCTTCTGCTCCCCTCCACAGATGGAACAGCAAGGAGACCAGTGTCTTTGGATTGAAGAGTCTATGTTGCAGAATAAGACTACAAAAGTGTGTATGTATGGGATGGAGAGAGAGAGATTTTGCTAGTCTTTGAGTACTAAGCAGAAGATTTTGTATTTGATCTTTGAGGTGAGAGGGAACCATAGGACTTTATTGAGTAGAGGGGTAACAGGGTTGGAATTGTGCTTTATGAAAATCACTCTGGCAGCTGATGGATTGTAGTAGGGAGAGACTTGAGGCAGGCAGATCTGCCAGCAAGTTAATAAAAGGGAATTTCAAAGGGTATAGTGGAAGAGGTATGCAGTGACTGGGGTCAGTAAGAGGCTGGAATAAGTAGGGGTTTTTCTCAATTCTTTGATAAAAGGATGATAGTTTTCAGGAAAATAAGTGCTGCTGTATGTCAAAACTGCAAAGGTGGCTGAGAGCAGCTGTAGAAAAATGAATCTTCCCTGATTCGAGGAGTTCCCTGAATCAGGTTTCATTGTGGCCCATGGAAGTGGAGCAGGTAAAAGACAAGTGGATAAGAGAAAAAACTGCTAATTGCTATTTCCTTTAATTAGTGAGTCTAGAAATGTTCACCTTTCTAAGAAATCACCTAATCTGCCTTTCTGAATTTGGGCAGGAACAGAATAATATATTAAGGAATCATAAGGTGAGAATTGCTTCTATATTGGTTATGTAGTGACATCATAAATTTTATATTAATTTTCATAACTAGGGTCCATCAAGAAGCATTTATTAAGTAGCTACTGTGTGCTAGGAACTGTGCTAGGCACTGGACATACAAAGAAAAAAGAAATCCTTCTTTAGGATAAAATTTATATCAAGGGAAGTACTAAGAAAAGAAAGTGGTAAGCATGAATGTATGGCCCTTCTTCCTTCCCTCCCTCCCTCCTTCCCTTCTGTCCTTTGTTCCTTCATTTCCCTGCCCTTCACCTTTGCTTTTAAATATTAGGCTGTGTCACAAAGTTAATTGAAAAGTCACATGCTTGTGCTGTTATTTGATGGATACACAAGGGGAAAAAATGCCTGGTCCTGATCTCAGCTGGAGCCAAAGCAAACACAACGAGTTCATTTTTATTTGAAGTTCAAAGCATTTCAGAGCCTCTTTGCTCCTTTCAAATGTTACCTGCATCATTCTCTTTTACAAGGTTTGAAACTCCCCACTGCAGGACTCTCTTTAGTTTAGAACATTCCAACAAGGGTTAGAAAAGGTAAAAAGGCTGTCAGAAAAATCTCTGACCTGGAAAATTGTGACAAGCATGAAATCGAGCAAATTAAGTAAGGAAATAGAAGCCACCTTCCCTTGAGGGAGGCAGTATGTTAGAGAGGAAAACTTGCTGAACTTTGACTCATAGGATCTGAATTCAAAACTAGTCTCTGCCATTTTCTGTACTCCCATAGACCTGAGGAAATTCACTTAACTTCTCTGGCTGTCAGTTTTCTTAACAATAAAATGAGAGATTTACATTAGATGGTCTCTTCCAGCTATAATCTATGAGTTTAAGGCTGTAGAAAAGACTAGGGATTATGTAAAACATAAGTGAAATATTTTCCTGATCACAGATGGTCAGATTTTGATCATTAAGACTCTAGTGGAGTTCTCTTTAGGATCAGAAAAGTAGACCATCCTCTCTTCAAACAAATATTTGTTTGTGAACTACTATACCTGAAATAAAATAAGGGACCAGATCTCACTAAGACTTAATACTGGGGCAGCTAGGTGGTACAGTGGATAGAGAGCTGGCCCTGGAGTCAGGGGGACCAGAAGTCAAATTCAGCCTTAGACACTTACAAGGTATTTGACCCTGGACAAATCACTTAACCCTGATTGCCTAAAAACAAAAAACAAAACCAATCAAAAAATTTAATGCTATGAATCTGTAAGATATTTTTGTGTATACATACATACATACATACATATGTACATATGACATGCATACACATATACACAGAACTATGTATAAATATATGTTTATGCACACACGTATATGTGAACATGTATATACATAGTGAGTGTAATATGGTTTTATTTACATGTAAATATATCTAAGTGTGTATACACTCTCATACAAACATATGCACATGCATAATAAAAACAGCTCTGAGTTGTATAAAAAAACAAAAGCCATGTTTTAGGGCATCAAGCCTGGGATGAGGATTGTATTTGTGATTTCATCCGCATGGGGAACTCCCAGGCAAAGTCATTCCCTCTACTAACACATGTCAACACCTTGTCTGCAAAATTCTTTGTTTTAGAGGGTTATCTGAGCACCCATCAGAGGTTAAATGACTTGCCCAGGGCAACACAGCCAGTATGTATCAGAGTCAGGCTGTGAATCCAGGTTTTCCTGACTTTGAGGCTGTTATCTATTCACTCTATTAATGTGCCATAGTGGCATTAAAATGCCATTTAAAAATTCACTTTCAGGTAATGAATGACTTATGCTCTGCTGTCCTGAAAAAGCTTTTCTCTTGCAGAGAGTAATTTCATCCTGTCACTATTATATATATGACAATGTCTCTTTCAACACTAGATTCAACTTTTCCTACTGTGTTCTGGTGGTAGCTAGCAAAAGATTGTGTGATAAAATGAGTTTTATCAGGGCAACCTCTAGACAAAGAGTTCTTAATATGGGATCGATGAATATAATTTTTCTTTTTGGATAACTATATTTAAATGTAATTGGTTTTCTTTGTAATCATATGCATTTTATTATATAGGTTTGACCAGACTGCCAAATGGGTCCATCATAGACACACACAAAAAAGATGAGTACCTCAACTCTAGACAAAAGTTCCTGGACTATTTTCATCATGGGGTGTCCTTCTTTGGACACCATCAAAAGGAGAGAGGTAAAAGAATCCTTGGGTCCCAACTTGGTTCTGGATCTGAGCTATTCTCATAGCAGACTCCTAAGCAACTTGGTGGCTTTTTATCAGTATCTTATCAAATTGATTTCCTCCAACTCCTTTCCATTTGCCTGGAAAAATTTTCCTAAGGTCTTTCAAGCCCTTTCTTGCTGACTTTCTAGCCTCTGGTCAGTTTACATATTTTTTTTTCCTGGCTATTCTACCATCTTAATCAATCATTCTATCCTTTTTCTTTCTCCAGTTTCTCCACATTCTTTTGCCTAATGTTTTATTTAAAACAGCCTCCTCTTTGCTCTTCATATCTCTAACTCTTCCAGAGTAAAGAACAAATATCTCCCTCCAACATCAGGTCACTTAACCCTTAGGGATGGAGCTCACTTCTGCCTGGTATACATCTATTAGAATCATTCTCTGTTAGGTAAGCCATGATTTAGGACATCAAGCCTGGGATGAAGATTGTATTTGTGATTTCATCAGCATGGGGAACTCCCAGGCAAAGTCATTCTCTCTACTAATACATGTCAACACCTTGTCTGCAAAATTCTTTGTTTTAGAGGGTTATCTGAGCACCCATTGGCATACATATTGTCATGCCTTAAAAATTTTTCTACATCTTTTTTTATTCTAACACTGGTTACAATTTAAGCACATATATTTTGGGAAGGGGTGGTATGCTCAGTGCCCTCTGCAGAAGAATATTTTGTTCACTCACTCCTTAATAAACATTTATTAAGTGCCAGGCACCGTGCTGAGTGCTAGGGACATGAAAAAAGTCAAAAGACAGTCCTTGCTTTTTAATTATCTCATGTGAGTTTCCCACCAAACAAGCTACCAGCAGAGGTATTACGAATGTGGTTTCTAATATGATATAACCAAATTCCTGCTTGTTGTTCAAATATTGTACAGCATATTTGCCCAACTGTGCAGAAGAGAAAAAAAAAGAATTGACACTTACTGGCTTCTTTAGATGCCAGCTTAACCCTTTTAAAAAGTATATGTTACACATGGTAGAATAAGTCTGTGTGCGGGAGAGGATGGTTCTCTACCTGCATAAGTAATCCCTGTCCCATCTGGCTATGAAAAAAAAAATCAGGCTTTGCAAGTCATTATGGTAAAGGAATGAATTGAGAGCTTAGTGTGGAGAAGCTGATTATGAACACCATTTTTTATGCACTGCTTAGGTGCCAGGTATACAAGACAAAACCAAAACAATTCCTGCCCCCAAGGAATTTACGTTTCACAAAATAATAGAATGTTTTCAAACAAAAAGTGTCACTATAGAATTATCAGAAAGGGGTAAGTGCATGTTGGTCAAATAGACCTGATTCCCAGGAGAATAATTAAACAGTGTTCCAACCAAGGGCTGACATGGATGGCTACTCGCTTTCATTGATTTGCAGAGAATTCAGAAAAAAAGGGCTTTTTATTTCTTCTAAATAACACTCTCTATGAGCAGCTGTGTCTCTTTCCTGTTCTCTTTGCCTGGGCCGCTCACCTTTGTGAACTGCTCTTTGAATGACTGTGTTCTATTCTCTTCCTGCAGCCTGTAACAGAGCTCTGTCTTCAAAGAGGGTCTTCCTGTCTTCCCCTCCCCATTCTTGCCTTTGGGTCTCTCCCCATTGTGTTATTTTCACTCTAGGCTCCAAAATAAAATTTAATCGAAATCCATTCAGCAAGAGAGGCAGTGGTGTGCGTGCACATACACAAATACAGACATATATATCACATACGTATCAATACAGGTAGACATAGAGATATATCTCTTTTTCTCTTTCTGCACACATGTGTACGTACACACACACACACACACACACACACACACACACACACACATGAGTCCAGGTACCAGTCCCAATCAGAAATAGGTCCTGGAAATACCATCATGTAATGACACCTCCATTATAACATTATAACAACTGCCACAAGAACAGTAAGGATGTAGCACATAAGCTCTTTAGGAAAAATATAGCAAAGCTAGTACTTGGGCTCAGGAATATAATTTTAAATTCTAGACAACACAGAAAACTTTGGAAAAGAGCACTTTCTCCAAAAAATGGCCACAGCATGCACACAGGGTGCTGGTAAAAGAGAGAGACTTGGTGCTAAACAACAACAAAAACTTACATTGACATAGCACTGAGGTTCAGAGAAAAGTGATTTGGCAATGGTTACTTATGGCTGGTAGAGATGGTGTGTGTGTGTGTGTGTGTGTGTGTGTGTGTGTGTGTGTGTGTGACAGAGAGAGAGATAGAGAGAGGGAGAGAGAGAGAGACAGAGGGAGGGAGAGAGAGATGAGGAGATATGGGGGAGAGGGAGAAGGAGGGAGGAAGAAAGAGGGAGGAGAGAAAGGGATGAGAAAAGGCTGGGAAGTTTAAATACATATCTTCTACCTCTGTCTTTGGACTTGGAGTCAGGACATCTGATTTCAAAGCACACCTCACAGACTGACAAGCTATGTGACAGGCATATTTGCCTCAGTTTCCCCATCTGTAAAATGGGGATAATCCTAGGACATACTTCATGGGGCTATTGTGAAAATCAAGTGAGATTCTTTTTGTGTGTATGTTTGGGCATGCACACACATGTATACATGTACACATGCACACACACATATATACACATCCATATATATGACCGTGCAAATCTTCAGCCATAATGTAAATGCCAGCCATTTTTATCATTGACCCAAGGTCCATACAATTTTTAATATAGTATGCTACCTCTTCAAGGAATGCAGCTTCCCAGCACCATGGAACATTCATTGGTTTTGGAGTCAGGAGACACTGGATGGACTCTGAGCTCTCTAGTTCTTACTATTTGTGGGACCTTGACTACTTCACTTCAACCTTCTGGTCTTTAATTTCATCAACTGTAAAATGAGAAGACTATACCTAATGACCTCTAAGCTTCCTGTGAACCCTTTGTCCATCACTTTTATCTTAGAAATTTTAGAGTTTAAGTCCAATCTTTACTCAAAACATGAGTGTCCTCTACAACACCCCCTCAATTGCCATTCTCATGCTAGTTCTATTTTTTCAATATTACTTGGAACAAAAATAAAGAACTTAAAAGGAATAAAATACTAGTAAAACTTCAAAGATATCAATATACCCAATAATAGTTGTTCCACAGTGCTCCATAGCATATACAAGGAAGGAAACAAAAATGGAAAGAGTGGTAACAATATTGTTCTATTGCTTCCTATCATCTTAACCTGATATATAATCTATATATAATATTTCTATATATAATCTGTGGTCTAGGACTCTTCAAGATTCTGGGATCCCAGGGATTAGGCATAATCCTAGGGAATGACCTTAAGAGGGTCCTTTTTCCCCCCCTCTTTGGCTCATTGTCTCTTCCTGGAGTCACTCCAGGAAATGTTCATAGCAAATCTTACATATGAGTCATGTCTAGGTTTCCCCAAATAAAGGTAACAAACTTCCAGATCCTTTATAGGTCCTTAAGTATAAGAATATGACAGCCTTTATTTCATCTCATAGTAAATGCAGAAAGCATAAAAGATTTATTAGGAGCCAATGACTTGAAACAGACATACATAGAGCATTCAGATAGCAGATCAGCTTCTTTTGAAAATGAATTAATTTGGGGTTGTCAGTAGGGCAAGTTTTTTAGATTCTGAAGGTTTGTAACCTTTCCACAATATCTTGGACACACTATACTAGATTTGCATTGTCACTCTGGTGGTAGGCACTTCCTCAGAAGGCAAGTACATTTTGATCCTGCTGAATAAGCATTCCTCTTCTCATAAGAACTAAACCATCCAAATAATTCATGGACTTTGCTCTTAAAGCAGGGTGCTTCTCTGGTACAAATGGAGCAACGCTTTCTTTCTCTAAGTAGCACACAGCATCAGAAAATTACTTTATTTCAAGAAGTCCTGATCTTGAACTCTTCAACTTTGTCATATTAAAAATGGGGGCAGGGGTGATGTTTGCCATGGAGACAACTCCTTAGACTGGAAAATTCCTTCTCAGGTCAAGTGGCTCAATATGTGTGTCTTTCTGCCATGTGCTTCTGCAGGAAATCTCTCAGTGGAAAAACAATGTAATTGACTTACAAAAGGAATTCTACATGGACAGATAATATACATTGACAAATTTTGAATGCCTTTGATGCCCCCATTTTTTGTGACATAATTTCCAATGCCCAATACAAAGCGCTAGCTAATCTACAATAGACTACAGTTACTCATCCAGGCTGATCAGGCTGAAGAGTGGATTTAGGAAGTAGTCTTCTAATATTGACACATAGTACAAGTTGGTCATTATTAGCCAGTTTCCTCTTAAAATTTGCCTTTCTGAGTCCCTGAACTACCCAATAGTCTTCATAGTGTAGAATCCTTAGAGACTTTGTATGTGTGTGTGCTACTCATGAAAACCGTGTTTAAGTGTGGCTAGCAGGTAGGCATGAATAGATAGCGATGGAATCGCACCTGCTCCTTTCCAAAGGACATCTTCATTTCTGTCTAGGGAAGAGATGATTAGGACCATAAAGAAATGTCTAGAGGGGAGAAGACCTGCTCTGTTCTCCTATGAAATGGATACCAGGCTAAAATTATATCTGTTTATTCCTCTATATATTACTAGTCTAGGGAAAAGAATTTTTAGATGCAATATACTTTTCTGGTTGCTATTGCTTAATGGAGAAGGAGTACTATAAGCTGTATCCAAAGTTCTGATTCTCTTCTTACCAAATGTTAGCTACACAGAGAACATTGAAAATAGGGAATAGCAAATAAATTCATTCACCAATTCCAAAGCAAAGAGAAATAAGAGATGTTATACAGATTAGAATATACTAGACAATACATGGAACAAATAAGGTCTTCTACAGATTGAGTGACATCAACAGAGAAAGTTCCCAAACTCAAGCAAAGGGAAATTTCCCAAAGTGTCTAAATTAATAAGCTTGGAAACCAGGAACATGCAGAAGTACCAGCTCCTCTCCATGTCTAGCATTCAGGGGAATATGGTGGAAAAATCCTCTGAGTCCCCGCAAGAGAAAGTGTATGAATCATCATTATCCTTCTCCTACTCCTCTAGATTAGCAAGAGAATCCCTGATGCAGGATGTATCATGGTCATCATCATCCCTAGGCCCATCATTATATTTATATGAGAATCCCTTTTATACATGTGGGCATCTTTTAAGCAGGACTCAGTTCAACCTCATTTATACGTTGGGCATGTTTTCAAATGGAAATTTTTTTTAATTATATGAGAGTTCCTTTTTCCTCTACGTATGAAAGCCCATTTGTACATGTGGAGAACTGGAATAAGTACTTAACAAATGTTTGTTGATTAACTTGTTGTTGTATATGGGACTTATTTTAGTTTCATGAGAAGAATTTTCACAGCAGAACACACATACATAAATTTGTATGTGTGCATGTGTGCATATGTGTGTGTGTGCATGCGTGCATGCATGTGAGCAATAGGTGGCACAGTGGACAGAGGGCTGGTCCTGCAGTCAGGAGGTCCTGAGTTCAAATCCAGTTTCTGAATTTACTAGTTGTGTGACCTTGGGCAAATCACTTAACCTTACTTGGCTCAGTTCCTTATCTATAAAGTGAACTGGAGAAGGAAATGGCAAACCACTTCAGTATCTTTGCCAAGAAGACCCCAAAAGGGGTCACAAAGAGTCAGACAACAACTGAAAACTAAACAACAACATATATATGTATATATGTATATATAGCTTATTCTCATTATTCATGGTAGTTAAGTTCTATACATTCATCAGAACACTGAGTTAGCAAACACTGAACCACACTGCTCTTAGAGGAAATTGAGGGTTAGGTTCCTGCAAGCCTCAGGTCACATTTCATCAAGTGATCAATATATAACTTCATGTTATGTGTTTTTCTGTTTAAAGATACCTTATTTTTTACATACATACATATACCTGCATATATACACACATATATACATACATATGTGTGTGTATATATATATATATATATATATATATATATAGAGAGAGAGAGAGAGAGAGAGAGAGAGAGAGAGAGAGAGAGAGAAAGAGACATACACACACACACACATAGCTTACAAATAATTAATCACATGTGAATTTTCTTTTCCTTTTTCTGGATGTGCCATAATATTGATCCATTAATGCAACTCACAGCCAACAGCATTATAACTCATGCCTGAATGAAGTTTATGTAACACATATATTTTCTCTCTAAGGTACATCACAGCCTTCAGCACCATGCTTGGGGGTCATTTTAAAGAGTGAAATCACCAACAAAAATACAAAAATGGGAAAAATGCAGACTAAATAGACCACAAAAAGGACACTTGTTTACAATATGAGAGCTGGAATAAGAAGGCAGCAGTGCCTTGTTCCACTTCAGCTGAGAATGGGCAAGGAAAGTAAGATTCTAACTTTTCCCTGCTCTGTGCATGTCTGTGAATGACCGTGAAAGCACCTTGAGGCTACAAATAAATTTTTATCCAGTAGATGAATTCACAAATACAGAATTTGTAAGTGATAAAGAGTAACTATATATGTATATCTGTATATAGATGTGGAATGAGAGATTCTTGAGAAATCTGAATGACGGCAACCTTGTCAAAGATGCTTTCTTCTTTTCCTTCCCATGCAATAATTCACTATATATTTGCAGAAATTCTAGGGCTAATCTAGCAAAACTGAGACCTTTCACTTCTCTTCACCTCAATAACACAGGCTAATTACATTTTAGCTAGTCTAAAAGCACAGGCACTCTTCCTGGAAGAGTGATTGTACCTACTCTCTCTCCTTCCCTGTAGGGTCAGCTGTGTGGCTCACACACAAGGCAGTCACAATACTGCTCTTCTAGTCTTGAAAGCAAGAATATAGTATCATACAGAAAACTTCAATGCTTTCCTAGATGGTGACAAAATGAAGAGCACAGGCATGTGTGTATACAGCTGTGTGTGTGTGTGTATTCCTGTGAGAGGCTTATGATGATTATAAATTGTAAAGTTATAGATGTTGAGATTGTGGTGGAACTTCTTGAATCCCAGGATCTGGTTAAGGGCTTCTTTTCAATGTTACCTTAGTTTCATGCTGCAGTTGACATTTATTCTTGAGTTGTGAATAACGGGTGCCTCAGCATCACCAATCATTTTATAACCTAGCCCAACTCTATCATCACAATGTTAGATGTCAGAACTTTGCTTTACTAGTATCATTTTGGAAGTTTTGTAAAGAAGAGTAAGGAGAGACTCTGGAAGCAAGTTCAGTTAAGACACTATTGCAATAGGTAATGAGTACCTGAATTAAGCTGATGATAGTACTAATAGAAAGGAAGAATGTAAGAGATGGAGATATAAGGACTTATCTAGTCTAGGTAGTGTAAGAAAAGAAGTAAAAACTTTGAGGTTTCAAGCTTGGGTCAATGAAGTTGGGATAGTAACAAAAGAATAAGGGTGGTTTGTGGAGGAAAGTTTTGGAGTAAAGATGATAAGCTTTAGACATTTTGAGATTGTGGTGTGGGTAGGATATTTAGGAAAAGACTTCATAAAAATATGAGGATGTAAGGAACTTCTACTTAAGAGAGAGATTTTTTCTTGGCGGGTTTTTCTTTTGGTTGGTTTGAAAGAATTTGTTTCATTAGATAATCTCTCTGGACCTCAGTTTCCCAGTTTATTAAATGAGGTTGTGAATTAGATGACTGATTTCTATTATACATCCAGCTCTGACTTTATAATCCTATATTCCATTCTCCAGGTAATGACTTCAAATGATGTTTCCTTTAATTTGGGAATTAAATGATCCTCTCCTATAGGAGAGACTGACAGATATAAAGGAATGTTATGTTGCTTTGGTCAGTTCATAATTTTCCACATGAGTTTTGGTTCTGGAATTAGAGGACATGGGTTCACATCCTGATTTGGATAGTTAATACTTGTGTAACCTTGTAAGACACTTCACTGCTCTGGACCTCAATTTTCACATCTATAAAATAAGGGGGTTGAACTAGGTGAGTTCTGAGGTCTGGTGTCTTGTACTTTTGTATTCTTTGAGACAGAAGTATAGCTGCTCTGCAGATAAAGCTCAGAAAACTCAAGGACAAACATTAGACTCTTCAAGATACCTTCTAAGAGACTATTTTAAGAGCAGAATCTGCTCCATCTCTGGGGTAGCTTCTACATTTAATTATTTATCCATGGCACCTGAAGAGAGAGTGACAGCACCTGAAGTTTGCCCAGCTTGAAAAACGAAGTAACTCCATCTCCCCAAAAGGGCATTGTATTACGTTCAATCAACATCTTCCTGTTGACTTTGATGGGAGAAGATCTTGGTAAAACTTAACAAACATTGATTGATGAAATCTTCATATGACAGTTCTCACTGCTTCCAAGTTACTTGATGTAAAACCTCATTCTAGCAATTACTGAAGTATAGGATATAGGAACCCAAAGGAATAAAACATTATCATATAGTTCTCCAGCATTCAAACCCAATTTTAACTGAAAGGAAAATATTTGTTGTTGTTCAGCAATGTTTGATTCTTCTCTGAAACCCCTTTGGGGTTTTCTTGGAAAAGATATTGGAGTGGTTTGCCATTGCCTTCTCCAGGTCACTTTTCAGAGGAGGAAACCGAGGCAAACAGGGTTGAGACTTGCTCAGGGTCACATAAGTTATAAGTGTCTGAGGTCAGATTGAACTGAGTGTGATATTTAGACCAAGAAGCATAATGCCTCTGAATAATGTGATTAAGAAGGATCTTTCCCACCCATAGATGGGTGTGCCCATTGTGGGAAGCTTGATTAGGGGAGTTGTATTGTAGGAGGATCTCAAGTACCTTTTGTTTTTTCTATTGAGGTACTGGGTCAGAGGGTTATGCCCTCTGGCTCTAAAAAGTGTATTAATACTCTGAGGGTGAGGTTTTACCTGGGGGCTTAGTTTTTGTAAGAAGGTTTGAGTGCCACATGAGGACTCTGGGAAGCCACTATAAGGAGACCCTTGGCTTTGAAAACCCATATGTCCATGCTTCCCTCTTTGGAAACTTTGGTCAGACAGTTGGACCTTTCTGATGAATTATGGTCAGGCAGAGGAAGCTATGTCTGTTGACTTTTTGATTTCTCTGTACTTTCTTTGAAGTTCAGGGTGTTGAATCCCCTGAAGTAGGCGAGTAATATATGTGCTTGGTTAAAGGAATGATATATGTGCTTGATTCAAGTGATTGTTAACCCTCAAAGGTGCTTTTCCTTTTATGAATGCAGATCTGTCAACCATTGATGGCAGGTGATCAACAGTGATACCCCTGTATATGTTGGGGTGCTTATGCCACCTAGCTGCCCAAAAGGGGGTTATGTTTTATTCAACTTTATTTATTCAATTATGATTTTATTAATTTATTAAATGCTATATTTATGTAAAATTCATGTTATGCTCTAGGGATACAGAAAACAACAAGCAAACCAGAAACAGAATTTCCCCTCAAGGATCATACATTCTCTTAAGGGCACATGACATCTATGGTGATAAATAAAATATGGGTTAATTTTGGAAGAGAGTAGATTACTAATAAGGAAAGCCCTCATGGAGGAGATAAAACCTAAATGGAGTCTGGGGAAAGTAAAAAATACTAAAAACGGGAGTTAAAAATTGTTTACATCTGTTCACAGAGATAGATTCCTAGATAGGCAGCAGGAGATGGGATATCATATCTGTAGAAATGCAAGTAAGACAGTGTGATTGGAACCTAGATTGTAGGAAATAAACCTAGGAAGATCAATGGGAGCCATTTTGAAAATTCAAATTCCAGGATGAAATTCAGGATGAAAAAATCTGAAAATATCCAAAAATAATTTTAGAAATTAAATTCAGAGAGTTTTGATCAAGACTTAAGGAAAACCATGGATTTATCCATTTTATTGTAGTGGTTTGTTTCTTGAGGAGTACTCATTATTTCAAGAAAGTAGCAAACAATCCATAACTGGATTCAGTCATTGCTTCCTACCCCCATCCCTTAAAACTCCTTCAATCATTTCCTGTAAATAGTTCGTGGAGTGAATGACTTGGCTTCAATCATACGAAATAATGAGATAATGTACAAGATGGTACAGCACAAGAGAACTTTACAGGTGGTAAAGTGGAAGTTAACCCAGATGCTAAAGAACTTGTGTTAGGCAAGATGAGGTGCATTGGCTTTGTTTAGCTCCTCCTGAATCTAAGCTGAATAATTCTGTGCGGCTCCATTTACTACTTAATGTAGCTGCAAAAGTGTTCTGGCCCTTTGGTCTTCTGTATTCACCGTGCAGCCTTCAGCATATTTAACATTCTTTCTGTTCCTCTCAGGGGAAAAGAAGGGAAAAAAAAAAGACAACCTGTCTTTTTTTTGTCCTGCCTTAACAGTATTTTCTAAGTGACTTATAAAAATAAAGGAAAAAAAAATCTCTATGCTGAGAGTAAATGATTTACTGTGCCAAGCTGTTTTGTTGATTTAGTTCCAGATGAGCAAGATGGTAAAAGCCAGACAGGAACTGTTTGAGACCAGATAGGAGAGATTATATGCCAAAGTGACAACACTAAAAAGAAATCATAAAAACAAATAAATACATAGTAAAATATGGTGTAAAATGAACTAAATCTGGACATATTAGCTCCCATAGGAATTAGTTGAGTTGAGTCATTGTTTATAAACCATGGAGATCACTTGGAGGAGAAACATAGTCTTGGGTTGTATTCAGTCCAATGAAGGATAGGACCTCCTTGCTTGGCCAACCTCTCTGTGTGATCACTTAGGCCTTTAAGATGAGACTGGAGGACAGTAGTTTGGCAAAGGATGCGGAGCTTAACATCTCATCAGTTGTTCTGAGACTTGCAGAAACTACTCTGTAATATTCCAGTGTATAACTACTATTCCTACTGACCATAATATTTGTTGTGGTATTTTGTTTCAAGAATAGTGCAGAAAGAAAAAAATTTGAATGTAGTTTATGCTTTATTTCTGAAAATACTCAAAATATTTTATGGAATGCTTTGCACTGCATGCAATTTCTATAATACAACTTACTTCCCACTGCAAAAAAGAAAAAATCCATGTTTCAGGATGTAAGCACTTTCAAAGTATGTATTAGCCCTTGAATGATTTTTTTGCTCAGCTTTTGTTACTGAGTTATTTGTCAGGCAGGTCCAACACTTAGTGGCTCCATTTGGGGTTTTCTTGGCGAAGATATTGGCATGGTTTGCTACTTCCTTCAAGGAACTGAAACAAACAGGGTTAAGTGACTTGCCCAGGGTCACATAGCTAGTAAGTGTCTGAGGCTGAATTTGAACTCATGAAAAAGATTCTTCCTGACTCCAAGCCTGGCACTCTATCCACTGTGCCACATAACTGCCCATTTTTTTCACCAATAAGAAGCAAAAATACAAGTATACAACTTGAGTCTCCAAGTACAAATACAGCTAAAGATCTGTTTTCTGTTGTAATATAAATTCAGTGTTGCTTCTCTTAAATGCAGAGGAAAGATTTTGTCACATGAGGAAGAATTCAGCCAAGTAGTATCAGTTACTCAGTGTGATATCAGCTACCAGGAACATTATTTGAAGAGTTTCTTCTCAGATCTGCACATGCTTAAGACTCACCTTTTCAGTACGCTGCCATATTCTCTTACCTCACTAGAGAGCACTCAGAGCTTGAACTCCTCTCATCAAAAGCTGTTACTTTTTACATCCCTTTGGTTTTTGCTAGAATTCATGACATCTATTTCCAGTTTTCCCAGCAAGCTTTGGGTGAAGGCTGATTTGGGTATCTTTTCCCCTACAGGTTGAATCAGCCCTGCTAATATCTTATCCTCCTCGTCATCCTGATCGTCAACTCAATTCTATCTTAAGTTCCCTTCTCCTTCCCCCACCTCCTCATAAATGGACTCATCCTCTTTTTGCATATTCCTCCAATGTAGTGGGGAATTGGCCTGAAAGGAAAAGCCCATCTCCGTCACAGAGCGCTCTGACCTAAATCTCTTCTTTTGGGAGATGAAGATAGGCACAAAGAAGCACAAGTCTATCCGAGTTATATAGTAAAAGCAGTATATTTATCATCTTTGGTTGGAGAGCATTATCTTTCACCTTAAACTGACCGACTCTTACTTATTATTAAGGTACTAATATGCTTCCCGCTACTGATGGGGTACAGCCTCTGGGAACCTCCTTGAACTCTCCTTGAATCTTCCCACATAATCTGGCTTTTCATACCCAAATCTGTTACCCTTAACCTAGCCTGGCCCTCCATTATCTGTTACTTCCAGAATTCCATACCTATTTCCCACCCAGGCCCTGAATTATCTGATATCTTCCAACTGCCTCCAGCTGTTTCGTACCCTTGATTACATCACTAGTTACCCTGGTCTCATCTGGATCCTCCTTAAACCCTTCACTCAGGCTGCTAAACCACCCCCACATCTCTCTCATAGTCTTTCTATATATAAGTTCCATCTTACCTCCATGAAGGCACTCAGATTCAGTCCAGCTCAGATTTTGTCTAGTTGAGGTTCAATCTGGCCCAATTGTCAATAAAAGCCTTACAAATGGTTAGGCTTCTTAAGAGTCAACCCAATATGGTGAATTTTTAATAACCTATGTTTTACTTTGACTGAAAGAAGGCTTGAGTTGAATTCATTCGGCAGGACCCAGTGAGTTGGTATTTTGGGGTCCTGAGCATCCCAAACCTCATCACTACTGAAGTATGGACATTTAGCCATTCTTGTTTTTCTCCTTTTCCTTATCTACATATCCAACCAGTTGCCAAAATGTACTAATTTTACCTCCATAATATTGTTCCTTGGTAGCTAGGTAGTAAAATGGGTGCTGGAATTGGAGTCAGGAAGACCTGAGTTCAAATGTGGCTTCAGATACTTACTAGCTCTGCGACCCTAGGCAAGTCACTTAACCTTGTTTGCTTTATGACTGGAGAAGAAAACGCAAACCACACTAATATCTTTGCCAAGAAAACCCCGAATGGGTTCAGAAAGAGTCTGAAACAGCTGAATAATGAGAAATTCTTATTGTCCTTTCCTTCATCAACCACCCTCAGCAGACTTTCATCACCTTCTACGTTACCTATTACAACAACCTCTGTTCAGCCTCCTAAATTTCCAGTTTTAATATTCTACCTTCCATCCATCTTCCACATAGTTGCCAAAATAATCCCCATAAAGCACAAGTCTAATGCCATTGCTCCCCTGTTTAAGAGCTACCAATGGCAATCTATTGACTAAGGATAAAATACAAGTCCACTAGCATTTATGTTTTTATTGCCCTGGCTTCCTTTTATCATTACAGTGCAATGGCACATAATGTTCCTTCATGCATTCTCTGTTGCAGTCAAACTGACTCATTTGTTAACGCCCATACATGACATTTCATATATGTGCTACCTCTAGACCTTTGTTCTTGCTGCTTCCCAGGTCTGTAATGCTCTCCCTCCTCACCTCTTCCTGTTGAAATCTCTATCTTTTCAAAGCTCAGCTTTAAGTGCTACCAGCTACATGGGACCTTTCCGAGTTTTCTAGAAAGTGGTATTTTCCCTAACTCTTTGAAGTTACCTTCTATGAATCTTATATTTACTTATCTGTATACACACAATATGAATATACATGTATGCACATATGCGTATGTGTATACATGTATATATGTATACGTGTGCATATACGTATGTATTTGTATACATATATGCACGTGTGTGTGTGTGTATAATATCCCTCTTCAATAGAATGTATGCTCCTTGAGGTCAAGAACTTTTGTTTTTTATCTTTTTATCTTCTATACCTGACACAGTGCCTTGTACAGAGTAGTTGCTTAATAAAGGCTTACTAAATTCAATCATGTGACTCATTTGTCTAGTATGTTTCAAGCAAATATTCTCAGTAGGTACGATCCACTTTATTAACTTGCTACACAATCTTCTTGATAAACCTTAAGTTTCCCATCAACCTTTTCTGGCCCTTTTAGGATTGTCCAGCAGGTTCCCCACCCTTCATTCTAAGGACACTCTATTAAATGCTTAAATAGGTGAACATGAACAACTCTGTGGCTTTACTTCCTCCAGTGAGAGGTAAAATGATTTAGGTGAAAAAGTTATATTTTTCTGCATTTTCCTCTGTTGCAACCACGTAGAGAGAATACAAAATGCTACTGGCTGCTGGCTATTGTCTTCATCATCCAGGCTTAATCCTGAATAAAGAATTAAAGTTGGAGGGTGCCCTAAGGCTGAACAATTCAAACTCTGCTCTCTTGTTTGCAAATGGAAAATTAGAGCTTCAAGAATTTATGTTAGAATAAATTTCATATACATATTGCATACACATTTATATATGTATTATTTAGAGCTGTTTTAGGAAAAAAATGGTAACATCAAAAATCAATAATCTAGAGATGACTGGCTATTAGGCACCATGTTTTTTTTTTCCCATATACATTTTACCCAATTAAAAGAAACTTCAGCATACCCACTGCCAATAGGTGTAACTTTCACTCAGTTTTTCTTTGCCTTAAGTCTTTGCTTCATGTCTGTGACCTTTAGCTCATTGTTTTGGAGATGGAGGGTAGCCTGCCAGAAGGTTATGATTTGGGTGTCTCTTCAACTTTTCTATTCTCTTTGAAGATTGGAGTCCAGTCAAAGGTCAGGCTCATCTTGTCCCAGGAAGAGGGTCTCTCTTTTATTTCCACAGTAAGCCATGCTGTGCATTAATCATCCCATCGTGCACCTGATTTAGATCCTTTGCCCTGTCCTAGGACTCAAAGTGTTTTTTTTTTTTTGATAATAGCTACCTTTCTTTTCCATACCACCCCTCACATATAATCAGTTTTCTGCCATAGCTAATGAAGTATTACAATCAGTTGTCTCATTCTCCAAGGAAACAGATTTTTCTCATCTATTTGTAAAAGACTGTTAGATAAGCTAAAGATTAAAGTAATGCTTATTATGAGATTATCACTGATATCTGCAGAGAAACATAATGTAAGGGGAATCATTAATACAACCAAAAGTAAGTAGAAAGTGTGACATGCAGATAATAAGAGATAAGGAAACTGGAGAAGTTCATAGGTACAGAGATTCAGACGTGGAAAGGACCTCAGAGGCTATCTATTAAACTCTCCTCATTTTACACATAATAGAAGTTAGCTGAGTTGCCCATAGGTAGCAAGAGGGACTTGGACCTATTTCTTCTGACTCTGGGATCAGTGCTCTTTCCACTGTATGCTAATGCTCATGAAGGTTAGTGTCAGATGACCTCCACATACTTGTCAAATAGATTGGGAAAAGATGAATGAAACAGGAATAGCACTGGTCCAAGTCCTCATCTTAACATATTTTAAAGGACACATGTGATGAGTATTCAAGACCAAACTGTGCATACCTTAAAAAGAAAATGGAATTCAGCATTTGGGATGGGATTTGAGTTTGAGTCTTGAAGCATGATACAATAGCATTGAATTTGGACCCAGGAGACCTAGCTTTTCTACTTGCTCGTTGTATGACTTTAGCAAAGTCACTTAAACAGACCTCAGATTCTATTAATGAAGAATCTGGAAAATCTAGAGATTCCTCATAGGTTATATGAGAGGACTCGGAGTCAGTCAATTTGGTTTGGACTTCGGTCTCTGCCACTTATTGACTTGTGTTGCCATTAGGCAAGTCACTTAACTTCTCTGATTCTCAGCTTTCCCATTTTTAAAATGAGAGAACTGGAATAAAGAAGGTTTAGCTCTAAATCTCTAATTTAATGAATGAATAAATGTTCTTTTAAGTTCCTTTCAGATATAAATCTTATGATCCTGAATGAGCTAAACAACTTGACTCACTTGAGGACTCAGCCTGAAAACCTGGGCTGAATTCCTTTCTTCCATCTATGCAGAGCTTAGTAATGACTTTGTCTTTGGATGCTCTGCATGAACTCAGATAATTGGCTTAATGGCTACCATTTTATCTGTATGGTGGGAATTCTGGAGATAGTGAGATTACTCAGCTCTTGTATAAAAAAAAAATAAGCTTTTCTTTAAAAGGAACTTTTAAGGGTCAGAGCTTGATATTCAGAGCAGTTTCTAAACAGTTCAACTATTTTCAGTGACTCTTAAAGGACCATTTTGGATAATACGTTGGCAAAGGCATTCAATTCTTCATTATCTCGGACAAGACTTACTTCAATACATATTGACAACATCTATTCTAGTTACTTGTTCTATTAGCATCTTTATCATTCGGTATTTGAAATAGCACCTCATTTCCAATTATATACTTTGTATCCAGAGAAGCAGTTGGAAAACCAAGGGCACATAGACCCCTCTACTACTCAGGGGAAGATTCGAGTGAAGGCAATCTGACAGATCTGTCGGACAGATTCTGTCTGATCTGACAGAATAGCCTATTGTCAGTGTGAAGTGAGTTGAAAGGTTTTGAGCAAGACTAGGTGTTGGTGACATGCTGAGGACAAGTGGACAGATTTCCAATTCTCCTGTATCACAATGAAGCTTCCTTATTTTGTTTTAAAAAGAATTCTCAAAGGACTGAACATAACTATTCAAATATTAAGTATATAGAAACATTCTAAATACAAACACAAATTACTTTTGGACTAAATACTGTTTTTGCTTATTTATCTTAGTTCTTTTTACTACCTGTGGTAAAACTATGTTCTATGACTACTTAGAATCACTGCTAAAAACATGAAATTTTACCTAGCAGATCATTTCTTTAAAACTTATCCTTTACTTTTTCTTTCTTTTCTCACTCTTCCCTCCCTCCTTTCCTTCCTTCCTTCCTTCTTTCCTTCCCCCCTTCCTTCCTTCCTTCCCTGTCTTTATATGAAAAGAGGGCACTAAATAAATGCCTCTTGGATATCTTGAATTCAATGAACCATGGGTATGTCAAGCTCAACATATCCAAACAGAATTTATTATCTTTCACTCAAACCTTCCCCTCTTCCCTACTACTGGCAAAGGTTTCACCATCTCCCCAAACACTTAGGCTTGTACTCTCAGGGTCAACCTTGATTTTCTACTCTTTCTCACCCCATGTACTTAATCTATTTTCAAATATTGTCATTTTTACTTTCAGAGCATTTCTATCACTCTTGTACAGGCCCTCATAGGGGCCATTCCTGGACTATTATAATAGCCTTATAATTGATCTCCCTTCTTCAAATGTCTCTCGACTCCAGTTCACACTTCCCTCAGCTGCCAGTGTCCTCAGTTGCTGATCTGACAATATTACAGTCTGCCTATACATTTCAATGACTCTTTATTATGTCTAGAATTAATATAAAATCAACTGATATTTAAAGTCCTTGACAATCCAACCTCTTTCTACCTTTCTAGTCTCTTTACATTACATCAGCTACATTAGTTTACTTATTTCTTCCACGTGACATTTCATCTGCCAAGTCTGAGCCTTTTCTGGCTGTCCCTATGCCTGGAATGCTCTTTCTCCTTATCTCTGACTTCTAGCTCCCTGGTTTCCTTCAGTAGTCATCTCAAATTCAGTCTTCTTCAGGGGAACTTTCCTGATTCCTCTCACTGCTAGTACCTTCTTTGTATGATTACCTCTCATTTGCACTGTATAATAATATAGAGGCCATGTTTTCGCCTTTTTTTTTTGGTATCCTTAGTGCTTAGCATAGTACCTGGCTCATACATAGTATCCTCTTACCAAATGCTTGAATGTTGAGAATTTTGAAAATATAATTACTTATATTGGTTAATGTTATCTCATTTTAAAAAATAAGTTTTACAGAAAGGGAAATTAGCAGTTTTGATTTGGATTTCACAGCATAGCATATGTATTATTTCTCAGGCTATTATCTACTGCTTAGCTGGTAGCAGTTAAATTGCAGACAAAAGATAGACTTGGCTTTGTAAATCACAATCTATTAAGTGGATATTCAATATTTAAAAAGATATGAGAGATCTTGGTGAGAAAATTCACTGATGGTTGGGGGACTACCAGGAAAGGCTTCAAAGAGGAGGTAGCTTTTGAACTAGGTATTGAAGGATGAATAGGATATTCAAAGGTAGAGAGAGGATGGGGCTAGTGCAAGGAAGACATTTCAGGAAAGGGGAAAGTAATAAATAGTAAATATGATAAATGCCTTATTACTAAGAATACTTTTTTCCATGTCATGCATTTTGACAACTTAATTTTACCGGTTCAATGGACACTTATTAAGCACCTATGTGTAAGAGATACAGAGACAGATATGAAAGAAGACTCTTGTCATTCATATCCTTTGATCTAGCATTAAGGATTTGCAGTTTCCAAACCAGATGTGATCTACCAGTTGGAAAGAAATGAAGCATCCTGGATGCCAGAGGCAGATATTCCCAGAAACAACTGTCCAAGTGACTACATAAAACCCAAGCAGATGTGTCATTGCAAAATACTGACTTCTTGGTCATCTGAGGTCAAATTTCCTTTAAGATGTTGAACAACATGGTCTATCAAAACTTCTCAGACCTGTTGAGAGGAGGTGAGACTTCAAAATTTCATTTTTTTTTTTGCCTTAAGAAATTACTTTTCTTATGTATCTCTTTACTGAAATGTACCTCCACTCTCAAAGAATGTTTTTGCCTAAGTACAGAGAAGTTATTTCTCTTCTGTTCATTGAAGATTATTATACATTAAGCAGGCATTCGCCTGCCTCACTTGCATGAATTCATTCTGCCTTTTAAAAAAACTGTATTATGTAAGATATTAAGTAATTGTGTTCTTTTTGCTTCTGACTTCCCTTCTGTTTTGTTTTTATAATTATGTTGCCTTGCTGCTACTTTTAAAAATATTTAAACCTAAACTAATGCCCCTTTCTTCTGTCAATCATGTTATGTATCATCCTCTTTTTCTTTTATGCTTTGAAATTTATGTTTACAAAAGCATATTGTTATGTTCATATGACAGAACTTGTATGGCCATAATCCAGTCATTGAACCTATGGATTTTCATTAAGTTGCTTTTTAGGGTAGCTTAAGTGGTGCAGTGGATAGAGCACTACTGCAGGTGTCAGGAGGACCTGAGTTCAAATCTCACATCAGACACTTGACACTCACTAGCTGTGTGACCTTGGGAAAGTCACTTAATTCCAATTGCCTCATCCTGGCTCATCTCTAGTCATTCAGATGAATATCTGGTCACTGGATTCAGATGGCTCTGGAGGAGAAGTGAGGTTGGTGACCTGCACAGGCCTCCCTCACTCAAAACAAAGTCAAGTGGAAGTCATGTCATTATTTCTGATGGCATGGTCTTCTTTGGCAATGAAGGATGAACACACACACACACACACACACACACACACACACACACACTGCTACTGGACTATACCCCAGGGAGATCAAAGAGAGAGAGAATGTATCATTTGTACTAATATATTTATAGTAGCATTTTTTATAGTAACATGAAACTGGAGACAAGAGTGGGTGGCCAACAATGTGTGAATGACTTAGCAAACTGTGGTACATACAAGAAAACAATTATGTAAGAAATTATGAATATGATTAATTCAGAGAAATGTGAGACTTATGAACTAATTCAGAGTGAAATAACAGCTGATTATAGTTCATTAAAGCTTACAAAGCGGTTCACATACATTATCTCATTTATTTTTCACAATTCACTGAGACAGGTTCTATTATCATTTCCATTTCAGAGATGAGGAAAAAGTGTCAAAGAGGTTAAGGTGCTTGCCCAGGGTGACACAGTTAGGAAAGGTTTGAGGTATTACTTGGATCTAGGGCTTCATGGCTACAGTTCCTGTGTTCATTGCTGGCTTTTGCGTAAACTGAACTGCGAGAACCATATGACCAAAATGATGGAAAGACAAACAAGCTCAGATTTGTTGCCATTTCTACTAAACTTCAGAGAACACATGATTTCCCCTTGTCACAATTGAGAAGTGGGGTCAATGGGAGCAGAATGTTATATATTTTAGCTTTTCTGAGTTCCTTCTCTGTCCCACTTTATATTCTATTTGAGGAAGTATTCTGTTGTTGAGACTTGTGATTCAGGCAGTTTAAGGAATTCCAAGGTGAAAATCCTATCCACTTAAGCCTTATATGCTCTCTAATATATTCATATTATCATTTAATTTTTCCATGTCTGTGTTTCCCAATTTTCCCTTCCACCCCAAGTTTATGATATTAAGTTTAAGATGAAAATTAGTCATCTCGTTTGCAATGTTTGAAGAGCTGTTGGAGGTATGGGTTTGTAGGTCAGCAGGAAGTTTTGGGAAGAATGGGATCATTTGACAGTCATAAGCATAAATCTGTTGGAGTTGATGAGATCAATAAGAAAAGTAGTACAGAGGGAGAAGAGGACCCAGGGAAAGAACCCTGAAGCCAGTAAATTTTGGTAGGTAACAGGCATTTCACAATTCTTGAACACAGGAGTGGTTCATTTGTGAGTGATGGCAAGGTCAAGGTCTTTGTGATGGAGAAGTAGCTCATGGGAATTGAATATGTTGAGGAACCAAGTGGTTAGGGATTTTGAAGGAGTCAGTATGCATATCGAAATCCCCTAGTATGAGGGCAGGAGGTGGGGAGGAGAGAAAAATTGTGAGACAGCTAGGTTATGATTTGGTACTGCTCAAAAGAGGCAGGAATGCATTGTGATGGATCTCTACAGAAAAGAGCCTTTAAGATGTTTTTATATTACTGAGTTGTACCAAATAGCTATAAACATGTAGGTTTTATGCTCAGTGAAAATAAATATGAGGTATAACATTGCAATTTCCAAAAGAAAAATACATGCTTTCTGGATATGGAAAGGAAACTATGCTAAAATTACACCAGACACTAACATTAAAGTTCAGATTAAAAATGAATATATGTGAATATATTATATACAATATACGTATATGAACATATATGTATGTGTATGTGTATGTGTATATATATGTATATTAAATGTCCTCCTCAGGGGTTGATAAGGTTCTAAGTCAAATTGGAGGACTCCAGTAGAGTGACTTTAATTCTCCTACTGTACCAGGTCTTGGTCACACCCCATTATGAATACTGACTTCAGTTTTGGAATAACATTGAAAATCTGGAATATATCTAGAAGTAATTGACCATTATGGTCAGGGATCTAGAATGACTGTCATATGAGTCAGCTAGGTTGTATATTTATATTCAGAGGCAAGATGATCCTAGTTCAAATTCTGCCTTAGATACTTACTAACTGTGTAACCCTTGGCAAATCATTTAATATCTCAGCCTCAGTTTCCTCCTCCACTAAACAGAAATAGTACCTAATTCAAGGTGTTACTGCAAGGCTCAAGAGATGAGGTATACAGAGTACCATGCAAACCTTAGTGTTATATAAATGCTGGCCATTATTTTTAGGAGACTAGTTGAAGGAATTAGGATAGTTTATTCGGAAGAAGACAGAGAGGATTTAGGGAGGGATATGTTGACTGTTTTCAAGTATTTGGAAGGCTGTCAGGTGGAAGAGGGCATACATCTCTTCTACTTGGTCCCAGATGATAGAAATAAGATCCACTGATCTGAATCCAAGTAGAACTTGTGAGACATTCAGATTCAGACTTTTTATGGTGAAAAACTTTCTAACAATTCAAAGGCAGAATGGGCCAGGATGATGCGGGGAAGGGAGGAGGAATGCAGCAGGATCTCCTCACAAGAGATTTTCAAGCAGAAACTAGATGAGCATTTGTTGGAGATTCTGTAGGAGGAATTCTTATTTTGGTAAGAATTGGAACACATATTCTCTGAGGTAATTTCTAACTCAAAAAGTCTATGATTTCTCAGTTCTCTGAATTTTTTTTCCCCATGGAAACCCACTGATATAAAGGAAAAAAAAATCAATTGGAAGCCACATAAGGAAAAAATAACTTAATAATAGTTTTTCTAAAACAAAGCAAAAACCCAAAACACTCACCTTACCTTTTTTAGAACTAAAAACATGGAACATGAAATTTCACCCCAAATTACAATTACAACACCCTTCATACATGTCCTCCTCTGTCCTCTCACACTACTATCGCCCAACCTAACGGCTTCATCACTTCTTGCTATGACTGTTATAAAGCCCCTCTACTCAGATCCTTTGAATCCAGCCTGCTTTTGTCCAATCTATCTTCCACATAGTGGCCAAAATAATATTTTTAAAGTTTAAGACTTATTATGTCATTTCCTTGTTTAAGAAGTAGCTCCCTACTGTTGCTCCATAATTCAATTACGAATTCAAGTTGTTATTTAAAGCTCTCTCCAGTCTGTCTCCAATATAGCTTTGCAAGCTTATGCGACATTATTTCCCATTATGTGCACAGCATTTTGGCTTACGTGAACCTCTTATTGTTCCTCAAGCTCAGCGTTTCATCTCCCAAGCCCATTCCTTGCACAGGCTGTCCCCTCCTCCCTTCTATCTTTTAAAATCCTTGCCTTCTTCTGGGCCTGGAGTCAAGAAGATTTGAGTTTAAATCCAGCCTCAAATATTTACTAGCTATGTGACCCTGGGCAAGTCACTTAAGTCCTCTTTGCCTCAGTTTCCTCTTCTGTAAAAAGGCATAATAATAAAAGCCCTGGGCTTTTGTGTGGATTAAATGAAACAACAATTGTAAAGAACTTGGTACAGTGTTAGCACATATTTAGCACTATATAAATTATTCTATTAGATAACACTTCCTCCTGGAAGTCTTCTTTGATCTTCCATACTGGTGCTCTCTCTTTGTTTAGATGATCTTGTATTGGTTTATTTGTTTACATATTGCTTCCACCATCAAGACTGTTTTGTGTTTTGGTTTTTTTTTGTATTCTCAGAAACAAGCATAATGTGTCTTCATTTTTTTTTATATGTGTGTATATGTGTGTGGTCTCAACATAGGATTTTGGAAGCTTCCTCCACAAATGGAGATCAGCATCATTCCTTTAATTTATAGTCTTAGAGTTGCCCATGGCATTGATAGGTTAAATGCCTTGCCAATGGCATGACAAGTAGTATTTATCATAGGCAAGATTTTACCTCGGGTCTCTAAGAATCCATGGCTGTTGCTTTACCCATCATATGATGCCTCTCCCTTTTGTATACAGTAGACATGTCAATGTTTCTTGAATTGAATTCAACTAATGAAAACCAATACATATTTCAATTTAATATTATAAACAATAAAGGAAGAAAGATGGGGTGACATGAAAAAGAAAGAGAAAACAGGGAGCTAAGATATGAGGAGGACAGGGCAGAAAGGGTGTGGGGAGGAGGAAACAGAAAAACAGGGGATAGGGAGAGAGAGAAGAGGAACAGAGGGTGAGAATGAAAGGGAGAGGGAGAGGAGAGGAGAGAAGCAGGACAGAGGTGATTCAGGAAGCAACAAGGAGACAAAGATAACCAGGAGAGGGAGTAGAGAAAAAAGAGGAAAGCTATAAAGAAATGGAGGAAACAAAGGGAACACATACTTAGGTGAGGATTTATAAATAATGTATGTTTAGCTTGGGGCAGATAAGTGATTCAGGGGACTGGAGTCAGGAAGACTCCTCTTTCTGATTTCAAACTTGACCTTGGACACTTACTAGCTATGTGACCCTGGGCACTTCACCTTGTTTGCCTCGATTTCCTCATCTGTCCAATGAGCTAGAGAAGGAAATGTCAAATCACTCCAGTGTCTCTGCCAAGACAACCTCCAATGGGGTCATGTAGAGTTGGACATGACTGAAATAACCCAAAAGCCACAATAACAAAAGAGGTGGAAGGAAGCTCAGAGATCATGTAGTCCTCATTGTACAGATGGTGAAACTGAGGCATGGAGGAGGAAGTGACAGAGCTAGGATCTCAACCCAACTACTCTGAAATCAAAAGATAGAAAACAGTTCTTGCTAAACATAGAAATACTTTTATTCTGTGGGATTATTAAATCACTTTTTGAGATTAGATGGGTCCATCTTGCCCAGGCTGGAAGAGCAGTGGCCACTCACAAGTCTGATCTTACTGCTGTTAAGGTCTAGCTCATTTTCTGACTTGGGCTTATTCAGACCTCCCTAGACGACCAAGTGTCAGACAACCTACTTAGGTTCATATATTGATGTGGCTTTAGTGTAGATACCCAATCCACCTGTCATCGAAGCTTAGAACTCTCAGTTTAAGAGATCTTCTTGATCTAGATAGACCCCAGTCTCTGTAGTAGCAGGTGTTATACCACAGAGCTGATCTGTGACCTTATTAAGTTACCATCAAACTCTGAAATGTCAATTAGTTTATTCATTACTGTTAAGACATTCAGTAGCTTCATTCTGCATGTGGCAAGTCACAGCTCAGCAGAAGGCATCAGCATTTGGATGGGTAGGACTGGAGGGTCCTGAAGATCCTTCTGGTTCTAAAATTCTGTGATTTTTTGATCATATTCTCTAGGCTTCTATAGATATGAACAGAGCAAGATTTGATCATTGGATATTCATAAAATGAAATTATACTGGGAGGGATAGGTGTGTCATGGAGGAAGGGAGGTGTCTAGATGTGGTTTGCAGATGTGAGATATACCTATTTACTTGTAATTCAAAATTAACTTATAGAGACACAGATAGACAGTCAGAAGGGACCTTACCTGCCATTTAGTCCAAACCCTTCATTTTAGAGATGAGAAAAATGAGTCCCAGAGAGGTTAAATGATGTGCCCAGAGTCACACAGCTGGTAAGTGTCTAAAGCAGGATTTGAAACCCAGGTCTTCCTGGGTTTGACAAGTCTCTTATGCTCTCTATGATACCATACTGACTCTCAACTTAAATGGTTTAGTCTACCTTCATCATCCAGTGCTTTTCTAGGGCCCAAATTACCATGAATTTGTTTTGAATCAATTTTGCATACACTTATATCTGTATATGTCTCCCTCCAATAGAATTTAAGATCCTTAATGACAGGAGCTATTTTATATTTGCCTTTGTATCCTCAGTGCATAGCACAGTGCCTGGCCCACAGTAGGTATAAATGCTTGTTCTTTGATCTATAAGCCGAAATAGAATTTCCAAGCCAGTTTCTTCTTGTTGTCTCAACCCCCTCTGCCTATGTTTTCAGATTTTTTTTTGGTTTTACATTTTCCTCTAACCCCCAAACATGATCATCTGTTATAAGCTCATTCAATATTCAAACCAATATTGCTCTTTTTTTAACTTTGGAAGAAATTTGATTTAATAGGTTTTAAACCATTTTCTTCTTGTTAGTATGGCTAGAAACATCTAATGAAGTGCATCAAAGCACATTTGACTCTTCTGCTTACAAAATAATCATTTGTTCCATGACCATGTTGTGTTTGTGCTGATTGACTCCCTGTATATGTGCAAATTATATATTGTACATCAGACATCAAGCTGATTGGGAAGGCAAGTTGTGATTGAATACAAGGTTATGTGGTATAGCAAATAAAAACCAAAATAATAAGTTGGTGGATCAATTCATAAGAAGAGATTTAAAGAGATAGCTTTTGGACTAGGTACAATAAATGCCTTTCACTGAGCTTTCTGCTTGTCCTTTGCTTACAGAGTTATTAGGACATTAGGTTATTAGTAACACCCCTGCTGCTGCAGGACCAAGAAAAATAAGGAATAGAAGTGAGAGAGAAGAGCCCCCAAATTTTCCTTTTAGAAAACTTGCTGAATCCATTTGCAGAAGCAATGACCCATCACAAAATAATATAATTTGTAAATAGGGTGGAAAACTCAGTTGTGGTAAACTATGAAAAGCTCAATCAATTACCTGGGCATCAAATCTACTGATGTCAAACATCCACAAACAAGAACTATGTAGTAAGTGCCTGCTCTGTTCTGGGCTAGACTCTAGGGGAGATGCCCAATTTATAAAATAGAAAGTCTCTGTTCTTCTGAAGTCTATAGTTTGGGATAAAACGTAAAGACATAATTATAACACATAACATTCTATTCTAAGTAGAGATACCAAATATAATCCGAGGTCCAAGAGAAAAAGCTATGATAAGTTGGAGGATCAGAAATGACTTTCTTGAGGAGAGAACATTTGAATTGAGATTAAAGGATAAGTTTAGTTGATACTTAGAAATATCCAAATGATTGGTAAAAATTTTCATAGTTCTCAAACTATATGTTAATTCTTGGTCAAGACAGGAAATTGTCTACTGGACTAGGGGGTCTCCTATCTATACCTACTTATTTGCATTTTATCTCTCCCTTTAGAATGTGAATTCCTGGAGGGCAGGGGTCGTTTTTGCCTTTCTTCACATCCCTACTACTTAGTACAGTGTCTAGTATATAGTAGCACATATTAAGTGCTTGTTGACTGACTGAATGAGCCTTTTTTGACCTTGGATTCCAGATGTAATAATTAGGTTACTTTATTCCTTGAAACCAGATCTCTCCCTTTTCCAATAACTAAGGCCCTGTCTCATTCCTCTATACCTGATTTTCTGCTTTGGTTCATGGAAAATTACTCCTTTTCTGGATGGCTCAGGAGAAGAAAGTGAGATTGGTGACCTTGCACAGTCCTCCCTCACTGGAATCAAAGTCATCTGCAAGTCATGTCATCATTGTGATGTCATAGTTTTCTTTGAGATTGAAGGAAAAATGCAAAAACCAACACCACTACCAACTCCTTTTCCTCTGCAACTGACTAATCCTTGTGGTTCTGAAATATTACCTCCTGAATTCCAGCTTCAGTGACTATGTTCATTACATCTGCTATTTGTGTGCCCAGAACTTCAACACCAAATATCATACATTTAGAGAAGGGGCCACAAAAGTTATATAGCCAATGTCTTTATTTTTCCCTTAAATAAAATAAGGCCAAGAGAAATTATATGACTTGTCAGGTCACAGGAGTATTGAATGGCAGAGCTGAGCCTTGAACTAAGGTGCTCTGACTCCATATTCAACAATCTTTCCAATATCTCTTGTTGCCTTTCTACATGATGGCATACTCTACTCCTCTGCTGGACTTAAGCCTACTATCAATGTCCCTGAAACAAACCCTAGCCATTATGATTCTCCACTTATTGCCTTGCTTTCTTGACACTACCCACATTGCTCAAGTTCCTACAGTCTATTGGGATTTTTTGGATGTCCTGTTTCTCCTTGTTATTCAGTTTAGGCACTTGATTTCAAGTCCATCCTGGTCTAGCCCCTCCTGATATCATTTGATCTCTAGTTATAACAGACAGTAGAATTTCAGGCACTGATTAATAGCCTGAGCTATAGGTTCATGACTCTTCTGTCTTTGAGTCATTGGTTTCAGAGCTTGGGACAAGACTTGGCCTGCACATGAGAATTAAGGTGCCTGGAGAGGTGAAATGGGAAGTCTTGGCTAGGGGATATGAGATGTGAAATTTCTTAAGAAATGGGATTGAGAATCACTTTTCTGGGATTATGAGGAAGATAGAGAGTGACACTGATACATGACCAGGAACCCATAGGAAGATCCTAAGTTCTTGGGGGAACAGAAGTGAACCCCACAATGAATCATTTAACAAGCATTTAGTGAATACCTAGTATGTGCTACGTGTTGGAGATATAAGTAAAAAGAATGAAACAATCCCTACTTCCAGTGAATTTATATTCCAATGGGGAGGTGAAAAGTGCATAAGTAAATCTAGAATAAATATATGACTAGATATAAATACAAAATTGTTCAATAAAAGGTAGCTCAGAAAGGAGATCAAAGCTATCAGAGGTGGGATATATCAGGTAAGGTTTTACTACCAAAGGAAAAAGGAGTCAGTTGAAAGAGAAAACAGTCTCTTCTCTTTGGCCTTGTACTACTGAGAGCATAATTTTCAAGAAACTGGTTCCAGTCCTGTCTTTAATCTTTTAAACTTTACAGCAATAGGTGAAGTGATTGCCATTTTTTTCAGTTCTTCTAGCTTTCAATCTTAGGTCCTTCCACTACTTTGGTCCTTAATATTCTAACTATTTCCAGGAATGCCACATGGTATAATGGAAAGAAACATGAACTACTTAAGGAATCAAAAGATAAGAACTATTTGCTTCAGAGAGACTGTGTGGTGTAATGAATAGGCACTGGATTTGAGGGAGGAAGAACTGAGTTTGAATGCCCCCTTAGACTCTTACTATCTATATGACTCTGGGCAAGTCACTCTGTGCTTCAGTTTCCTAATCTGTAAAATGAAGACGTTAGACTCAAAAGCCCCTAAGATCTCTTTTATTTCTAAATCAATTCTTAATAAAATCATATGACAAAAGAATGGGACATACATCAGTCATCTCTCTGATCTGCTACTGGAATTGTAAATATAATTATTAAAGTATTAATTAATATTTCAATGAGCCAACAGAGCTGACACATTGGGCTTACATCCTAACATGTTTATTTAACTACAAAAGAGCACTTATTCTATCATCCTGTTCAATAACCCACAGATAAAAATATGGCATCAAATTAGCAACTTTTTCTCCACAAGATTTTTCCTCTCTGGGTACCATTGTGGAAGATGAGAGAAATTGGATGATGAGGATGATGATCTTCCTCCTCTGTATTCTCATCCATCCTCTCTTCATTCTTTATTGGCATCTCTTCATGTACTCCCTTACTACAGGGAATTTTCAGTGTTTTGTCCTAAGCCTCTTTCTCCTTTCCTCTCCACTACTCACTTCTCCCCCGCCCCCTCCCCTCCCTTCTCTCCAAACTCTCTACCTTGGCAATGTCATTGACTCTGAAGTTTCAGCTACTACCTTACAGAAGTGGCTCCCAAAGTACTATATTTCTGACCCCTATCTCACACTGGCCTTGCATTTTAATGCACTGATTCAATATGATTTGACCACCTGAGTGTGCTGCTTGCACTCTCTGCTCAATATGTCTCCGTGGCCACCTTCTTTTCATATCATTTTGATGGCTACCAAGGACACCATTATTCCCTCCATCACTTAGTCTTATGGCTTCAAAGTCATCTTTGACTTCTCTTGTTTTCCCCTTTTCCAGAAAACTGCCTAGTTTGTAAAATCTTTTTTCTCACAATACTGATTGCCCCCTCCTTTGCACTTCCATTGCCACCATACTGATACAGTCCCTGATTGCCTCCTTACTGGACCACAAGGATAGTTTCTGAAGAAGTCTCCAATTCCTAACTCCTCCAATCCTTTTTACACGCAGAATTACATTAAGTTTCCTAGTGTACAACTTCAATCACATCTCTGTGAAGGCAGTATGGTGCAGTGCTAAATATGGTAGATTTGGATAAAGAACTGAGTTCAAATCTTGACCCAGTCACTTACTATTTGTGTGATTTTGGGCAAGGACCTTAAGCACTCTGGGACTCAGTTTCCTCATTTGTAAAATGAAGGACCGAATGAAATGACTCCAAAGGTCCTTTCTAGTTCTAAATTTATATCTATCACTTCCCTGCTCAAAAACTTTCATATGGCTTCCAATTTCCTATTAAATGGACCCCAGATTCATTAATTTGTCATTTTAGCCCTTCTTTGATCTTATTACAATCTAACTTTGCAATCTTCTCTTCATCTCTCTCCTTTCACATAATTTCTATTGCAGTCAAGCCTGATTGCTCACTTTAGCTCAAGTGTATCCCAAATATTTCTGCCTCTGTGATTTTCTTAAGCTGTCTCCTCCACTTATGATGACCTCCCTCTTAGCCTCTGTCTGTTGAAATCTTACCCATATTTCAAGGCTCAAAGCAAATGCTATAATCTCCATGAAGCTTTTCCATATCTTCCCACTTAGAAGTTATTTCTCCTTCCTCTGATCTCTTAGAACTCTTTGAACATGTGGACTTATCCATATTCTATTGCATATGGACTTATTCATATTCTATTATAATTCCAATACTTATTCTCTTTGTATTATAATTATTTGAACACACTTCTTAGTCCTTTTGCTAAATTGTAAGGTCCTTGAGAAAAAGGATCGTGTCTTATTTTTCTTTGTATTTGCCTCAGTTCCTAAACCAGGGCCTTGCAAAAAGTAGGCATTCCATAAAATGCTTATGGAACATGATTTCCAAAGTGTCTCCATCACATGAATTAAAGGAGACAGCATTACCTTTTGAAGGAACTGGTCATAGCAGGCAAACATTTATTGAATCACAAAAGACATTTTTATTACTCAAATTAAAACAATTTTTATAAAAGATAAAAAAAAAACAGATTGACTATTCTTAGTCATATCTGGCCTACCCTGGAAACGTTCCTATGCATCAATGTTAAGAAATTATTCTTCAGAAGACTTCATTTATCTGTGCCTTGAGATTGTAGTGAGTAGGGAAATCCTTATATCCTAAGGAAAATTTAGGTTGGGGCATAAAATTTAGAGCTGGAACAGGGCCTAGGGATCACCCAGTCCAATTGCCTCTTTTTGTAGATAAGGAAACTGAGTCAAGAAAACTTGAAGTCAATTGCCTAAAGTCACAAGGCCTGAAAATGACAGTCAAGATTCAAATCTACATCCTGGGTCCTTTCCACTGCACCATGCTGTCATAGGGGAATTATCCCATTTGGGCCTCTGGAAATATTTCCTAATATGAGATTGTTTAATTTTGGGGTTATTATTCCTCAATTCTCTGCATAGTAGGAGCTTAAATATTATTGAATCAAAGGAATATAGACTTCTCAAGGTTTGAAAAAAAATATCAGCAAGAAATTATTTACTAAGTGTCTCCTCTGTGCCAGGCATTATGCCAAGTGCTTTACAAATATGATGTCATTTGATTCTCACAACTACACTGTGTGATATGGATTGTTATTAACTAAAGCAGATAGAGGTAAGTGAATTGCCCAGGGTTCCATGGCTGGTAAGTGTCTGAGGTCAGATTTGAACTCAAGTCTTCATCCCTCTAGGTCCTGTGCTTTAGTCATTGAGCTACCTGCCTCTTTTACTCACAGTATAGTAACTGTAAACCCTCTCTGAATGTATAATAGGATGTAATAAAATGGGGATGAAATGGAAAAGTATTAAAATGCCAGATATAATCTAACATACATTGGATTTGATCTTACCAAGAAGAAAGAAATATGTTTACTAGAAGTTGGCATCAGCCCTTTTAGACAATTAGGTATGATTTGATCTTTATCTTAGGGGGAACTTTCTTTTTTCTCAGTGATTTGACTGTGTTCATTCAATAGGACATAAATGCTGATTCATATATAACAACAAAACCAAGTTTCAGACATGGCCCTTCTAAATAAGTACTGGGAAATATTAAATCTCTATCATCTATAATACCTTTTCTATATACATATGGGTATATGTATGGATATAGATATGGCATATCAGCAAGGACCCTGACAGGAGGGCCTGCTGTACAGGTTCTCAGATCTGCTTTTTTAAAAGGAAAGCAACTTTTGAGGGGTCAACAATCTACTTTAATCAAGTACATATATCATTCACTTAGTTCAGGGAGAAAAGTCAGCACCCTGAACTTCAAAGAAAATACAAACAGAGAAATAAAGATCAACCAACAGATAAGGCTTTCAACTTCCAAATAAGTAATACATACATAGTTACTAGAGACAGAAGCAAAAACATCTGGGTTATCAAAGCTCCTTAGTGGCTGCCCAGAGTCTCATCTGGTCAAACAAACACTTCCAACGAGTAAGCACCAAAGTAAAACCTCACCTCAAAGTATATATACACTTTTCAGAGCCAGAAGGCATCACAGCTCTTGAGAACTAGCTCCTCAATAGAAATTGACAAAAGGTGTGGGTCTTCCAACAACAACAGCAAAATATCTCCACTAATCAAACTTCCCTTAATGGGCAGGCCCATTAATGGATGGGGAAGATCTTTAACTCTCATTAGCATTACATTGGATGCAGACATGTAGTTATATAGTCAATATAAAATGCCCTCAGAGAGATACTTGGAATTGTATTTTCCTTTCAAAATAATCAAAATATCATAATTAATCTAATATTATAGTTAGTCTTCTAGTATTACATGATGGACTTAGCATCCACTTTAACAAACTTTGGTGATCACTGAGGTATCATAAATCTAAAGTTAAGTAATAATTTTTATAAAGAAAAATACTAAAAAGTAATACAATCACATAGGATAATCTCTTCTCAGAAAAGGATTTATTTTTTTCATATTTCACCAGGCAGTCTTCCCACTGTTTGGGAATGCAGACCCAGGTGAGCTTCCCCAGGTCCCAAATGTGTCTAAGATATAGAATATGATTGACCTAGGTAGTTTTCAAGGTTGCATAGTATCTGTTGCAAAAGCTTTCTGAGCAGTGCATAACATTTATTCTCTAATGAGTTTAAAGTAACAGAATGTCATGCCTTTTTCACAGCAGCAAAGATATTAAAAATTGATTTACAATACAAGCAGCAGGACATGATAACTGCTGAAAGACTTAGAAGTATCTTTTGGCTTCTCAGTGTACCCACATATTTTGCAGGTTAAGTAAAAAAGGAGCTCCTTGCCCTTTTCTTAATTTCACAAGTGGCAAATGGTCCACTGATTCCATTTTCCCTGCAACAAAGTATCACAATAAGAAAACAGTTTGCACTAATGAAAATTGATTTTGTGAATTTCCCAAAGAGAATGGAAATGGAAACAGTGCATCACAATATAGGACAAAGAGAAAACAAGACACATTTTCAGGTTTTGTAAACTTTTACACAATTCTGTTTTTTTTAGTACTCAGGACATTTTACATAAATGCCATTCTAACAAAGGCAAAGATCTGACAAATCTGCCATTTTGACAAAGCCAACCTAGAAATACCAGCTTAAACTTAGTATAACCAGTAGTTAAATTTTCTAGATTTCCTCAGGGTCTTTTGGAATACATGCAATATGTGAATAGACTTCACAACTAAAATTATCAACTAAATTCTCCTTAAAGAAAAATATTAGAGAAAAATAGCCCTAGGAACTCATCATATTAAGATTCAAAATCTTCTCTGAACCAACTCTTTGTTTTTCTAAACACCTAATCTACTTCTTTTCTGGAACTAGCCACTAAGGCCAAATATATCTGCTTTATATCCTTCAGATAAGTGTGGCTCATTTTGGTTTTTCCCATTGTTAATTCTTTTCCTTGGAAAGCTCTCCCTTCTTTGCTTCAAAATTTTGTGTCCCCAATGTTGTTTATTGCCTCCTATATCCAGCCTCTGTCATTTTCTACATATATAACCTTGGACAAGTCACTTAATTTCTTTGAGCATTAGTTTCCTCATCTATAAAATGAGAGAATTGGACTAGATTGTATCTAAGGTATTTTCCATTTCTAAATCTGTTTAGTGTATGATTCAGTTGCATCATCTTATTCAAATATTGGCTGAAAACTTTATTCATCACATATTTATTAAGGGCCCATCACATCATTATGCTAATTCTACACAGATGAATAAAACAGTCTGGGTATGTCTATAACAGGGTATGTTTATAATCTATCCGTGGTGATAGGAATAATGCATATAGAGAAATAATTTCAATACAAAGCAGAGCATGATAAGCACCACAGAAAAGGTATAAAATGTTACAGCGGTTCAGAAGTAGATGAACTTAATTTTATTTTGGGGAGTTGGGGAGAACTTCCTTAAAAAGATGACAAGTTTGAACTGGTAGGATTTTGATAAACAGAAAGGAGAAGAATTGCAGACCAAGGGAATATCGTGAACAGTTATTCAATCAGCAATTGTTAAATGCTGATTATGTGACAGACACTGTCAGGAGTTGGGGCTACAGATGCCAGACCAAAACAGATTCTGCCCTGGTTGGCCTTAAATTCTGTTGAGAGGAAGCAACAGGAAGACAGATAAGTAAACAGAATATACAGAGGGCAGGGGACTGGATCCATGCTTTCATTGCTAAAAGCACTTACTAGGTAAAACAACAAAGTAAAATCCTGTATCATTGTTGGCGAGATGTTTTCACTTTGAAAGGTTGCTTAGAGCTCTGAGAAATTAAGGATTTTTCTAAAATTATGCAGCCAGTGTGGGTGAGAGACAACACTTGAACCCAGGTCTTATAAGGTTTGAGACCAAGTCTTTATCCCTAATAGAATGCTGCCTTTCAAAAATAAACAAACAAATAGAAGCTACATACCAAATAAACACTATGTAATTTATTTGGGAAAGGAGATATGAGAAGATTAGGAAAGGTCTTCTATAAGAGATAACACTTATAGTAAAACCTTGAAGGAAATTAGGGATCCTATTCAGCAGAGTTGAGGAAAGATTATGTTCAGCATATGCAGAAAGGCACTAAGATAGGAAACAGAATATTCTTTATAAAACAGCTTGCTGGAGCAGTAATAGAGAGCTAGGCCTAGAATCAGGAAGATGTGAGTTCAAATCCAGCTTCAGATATCTACTACCTATAAGATCTTGGGCAAGTCACTTAACAGCTACCTGTCTCAATTTCCTCAACTGTAAAATGAGAATAGTTACATCATATACCTCACAGAGTTGTTGTGAGGATCAAATGAGATAACATTTGTAAAGTTAATAGTACAGTGCATAGCATATAGTAGGTGCCTATTAAATGCTTGTTCCCTCCTTTTGTATATAGGGAATAGTAAATATACCAATTTGTAGTATAGAGTGAAGGAATTAAATGTTCAATAAACCTGGAGTCAGATTGTAAAGAGCTTTAAATGACAAAAAGAAGAGTCTGTATTTTGTCCTAGGGGCAATTGGTCATCAGTAGATCGTTTTGAGGAAGGGAATGTTGCAGTCAGACCTATGTGTTAGGACTATCAATTTGTTAACTGTCTGAAGGATGAACTGGCAAAGGGAAGAGACTGGGGATACTGAGACCAATTAAAAAGCTATTGCAATAGTCTGGTCAAGAGAGCCAAATGTAAAAGAATAGTCAAGTGAAAAATGTTGACGTAGAATTGGTAAGTGATTCGATAGGTGGCATTATGGAAATAAGGAAAGGGGAGAACTGAGCATTAGAAGAATCATAAGTCATACTTTATGAGTAGTTTTCTAAAAATAATATGTTAGAAATATATGAAAATTTTTAATTTGAAAAGAACTTGCAGATTAACTGAAAGAATAATGGTGACCTTAACAGCATTTGGAATATCGATGGGTTTTTAGGGGTATAGGTAATGAGTTGTTTTGGCATGATGAATTTGCTGTGCCTATATGATACCAATTTAATACATACTGTAAACAGGTGGTGATGCAGAAATGGAGCAAAGGAGAGAAATTAGAGATAGCTGTAGAGACCTAGGAATCTTTTTCATAGAAATGATAATTAAATGAATGAGAATAAAGGAGATCATGGAGAGGAAAAAGTAGAGACAGGCAAAAAGATACAAGACAAAGATCTGGGATTCATCCTCCATATAAAGGGAATGGGGAATATATGATGATACATTAAAGTATACTGAGAAGAAAAGGTTGTACAGGGAAGAGTGATTAATAGCATGAAAATGTAGGGAGGAGAAAATTCATAGTCAATTAGGGAAGAGTAAAAAATTACATTGCTGTGGCAAGGTCTCAGAGAGATTATATATTGTAATTTTTAGTGGATCTAGTTAGTAGGATGGTGTAACTTCCTCTAACATCATTCAGCAGAATGAAAGAATACAGAAGGCAGGTGGTGGATATATATCTGGATATAAGGAGACCATCAAAGCTTGAGTCATGACAGGACAAAGGGATAAGGGATTAGAGGAAAGAGAACAGCATCATGATGAAATGGTTAACTGCAATGTCAAGTTTGCAAAGGGATAAAAGGGAATTTAAAGTAGGGGTTGTGACCTAGAAGAACATAAGGATAGAAGGACTAGATATCATGAGATTTAAGGAGATGACGCAAATGTTCTGCTAGGGAAATTTAAGAGTTCCTGATAATGGAATACTCGTGAATCAAGGGCACAATCATCCTTTTGGAATGATGATGAAGGTATAGGTCATGTGAGGTGAGAATAAAGATGACCTGGGAACTAGAGGGCATATTAGCATGGATACTGGTTTCTCCAAGAGCATGAGTTGTGTTTAGGGAAAGACTGTGAGTCAGATTCTGAATTCTATGAGAAAGAATACAGCGTGACTTGGGGTCCAGACAATAAGGAATTGCTACCAGAATCTGAATAGGAACATACATCTGGATGAAGTAAATTTCAAAGGAGGTGACAAAGGTCCTAAGAGACAAAGGCAGAGCAAAGGTCTAGAAGTGGCAAGGGAGAACGAGGAGTATGTTTACTCGTACTCCTGGTCTAGTGCTTTGGGAGACACAAAAGAAGACTCCTCTGGTGTTGGAGAGGGTGGCCATGGATGGAATGTCTTTGAAGGAGTGTCAGGTGTTGCTAGGAGTACAGGGGGAAAAGGCCTAGGATTAAGAGGAGTTTGTAAACAAAAGAGTGGAGATTCTGGGCTATGTTTACAGAAATGTTAGTATTTCAGTTTGGCTGGAAGATAGAATTCATGTTGAGGATAAAGTAGGAAATAGAGTTTGGGGTTAAAGAATGAAAAGCCTAGAAGGTCTTACTAAGGCATATGGACTTATTTCTCTTCAAGAAACTAATCATGAGTCACTCTTTTATTTTTTATTCCTTATACAATTAGCTCATTTTCAATAATATCATTTTAAGGTATTTTCTGTAAGCTTAACATTCATAACAATTTTCAAAGAATCAACGTTGCCCACCAAGCAAAGGGTTAAGGAGAAATACATGATGGGTGCAAGTAGACTGTAGCATATTAGTAAGGATGACTTGAATGCTTAAGTTGAGTGAAATACATTATCAAAAAAAAAGTATTTTTGGAAAATTGTATGGTTTGCTCAGATAAAGAAAATGAGGGATTGCAGGTGGATACCCTGAGTCCTGAACTGATACCTATGGAAATGTTACCTAAGTTTCAGCAATTGACTCCTGTTTGAGTTCCAAGCCTCATACCTTTCTTAGGACTCTGGGTCCTCTGTCCCTAGGGTCTTGTATTGTTCATGCTAGTTTAGACTCCACTAAGGACTATAGGCCATTCTGATTCCAAATTCCTATGACTGGGTACATGTTACCATGTGAGATTTCCCAAGCACCAACATATTCAATGTACTTTCTGGAATGCCACTTCTTATCCCATTTGTGTACTACCATGATAATAACTGCCTTCTAATCTAGACATTGACTTGTTATATCCTGCTCAATACCTCTGACACTTCACTCATTTGAATTTCTTCCTATTACTCATGACTAAGATGAATGAATGAAAAAACAGTTATTAAGTACTTCCTATTTACAAAGCATTATGCTAAATGCTGGAAATGTTAATAAAATAGCTACCGTTTATGTGACATTTTAAAGTCTTCAAAGTGTTTTAATTGTGTTATATTATGTATTCACAACATCTCTGGGATGAGGAAATTGAGTTTGAGAAGTCCAAGTATGCTCAGGGTCATATGGCTAGTGTCTGAGGCAAGATTTGAACTCGTCTTCTTAACTTCAAGTCCAGTGTTTTATCTCTACTTAGCCAAGATGTCTCTGCTACGTATAGAAAAAAGGGAGAGAGTCCTTGTTCTTAAGGAACTTGCATTCTAATTGTGGGGAGACAAATGTAAGTTTCAGCAACAAGTCAGATGAAAAGATGCTGTGCTTATTAGGTGTCAGTGGCAAAGAAAACACTCATCCATCTTTTTGACATTGTTTCCATTGATAAAAGCATATTTTTTCAATATGAATCATTTACCTATACCAAAGACTTGTGGTGTGAATATTCTTTTCTAGGTCTTCAGTAGCTGTGGTTGCTAAGGAGGCAGGAGCTTTCACACCTGCATTCACAGTTGCCAGGTTGCATCTCCATGGACATTTCTTCTTTGGATGATGGCTGCAGGGTTTGGGCTGAAAACCAAGACCACTGGTCTTGGAACAGTATTCTTTCTAGGGTTTTTGGGCTTACTTGCCCACCTGTGACAGTTGGTCAATGACTCATATTGGTGATGGAAAGCTGAACTCTTCTCTTTGGGGTAAGGGACCATGTCTGAAAAAGTATTGGTGGTCTGTGTTTACCTGCCATTCGCAGGGATCTTGAGTTCGCTGTCTTGGACTATATCAGGGTCTGAAGGGACAAGCTGATGCTGGTTTGATCCTGGCAAAGTCTCTGTCCTTCAGGGTGGCTTGCTGTTTTCATTAGGCTAGCTTCTTCTAGAATCTTTGTCTCCTCCGGATTCAGTCTGTCATTCCCTACCTTCCCTGTCCTGATAACATCTGAGCCTTGGTAAATAATATGGACACAGAAAGAGAAATAAGAAGTGTCTGTCTTCCTTTCTACTTCCTACTTTTTATTAGATCTTCTGCTCTAATGGCACCTTGTTCTTTCATGCTACCCCCTCAACATTATAAAGCCTCTAACATTGCAGATTGTGTGTTCTTTCTGTAGAGTGACCTATTTTTCCACCTTTAACTTTATGTCCTCTACCTGTCCCCATCAAAGTTAACATTCCCTCAGAACAGCTGGCCTCTTCTAGTAGTAAAAAGGAACATAACTGGTTAAGCCAATTCACCCTAAAGTGTGAATGAATTATATTTAGCTTAACATATCAATAATTTTTTCTTAGCAAGGAATGAAATTTCTGATGGTAGAATTTCAGTTGTAATATTTTTGAGTAGGGAATCCCTCAAATTCTACTATCCCAATTCTTAAAAATAATATTCAAAAATACCTTTTTCTTTTGGACTGGGTGTTTGATTTGATAGAACCAGCTCCCAAAGAGTGAATTCCCTCTGCCAATGAAGATCAATAATTTCTCTGAAACAAACTCTTAGGGTTGTTTTGGGGCACTGAGAAGTTAATTGATATTTCCAGGGTCACATGGCCAGTTTGTGTTAGAGGAAAGATGTAAATTCATGTCTTCTTGACTTAAAGGCTAGCTCTCTATCCACTATGCCAACTGCTTCTCTTTAATATAATTAGACCTTGAAAAATTCTGTTTGGACACAAAATTCCATTTGATTTGATGAACTTTGCTTATCTCTTCTGTTTCTACAAGCTTAATTCTATCAAAAAACCACCACAGACTCAGTACTTCTACATGAACACAAATTCCTTTGGAAACTAAACAAAGACTAATGAAAAGTCAAGAATAACATCTACTGCCAAGTTTTCTATAAAGTTACGAGGGGTTAACTTAGGCCCTGTACATATGAGCACAAGTGTTTTCATTGGCTAATGCCATGCATCCTTCTGGTTGGTTCTTAACCTACCTCCCTAGGTTAAAATCCTAGCAATGTCACTAATTATAGCTTTGTGATGTTGAGGAGGCTTTGTCACCTCTCTGACTCCTCATTTGGAAAATTAAAGTCCTGGATTAGGTGATTTCTAAGGTCCCTTACACCTATAAAAATTTATGAATTTCTACTTATGACAAATCAAATCTATTCCTCAGATATCATTTTATTAGTAGGTAAATTCTGTAATCTTTTTTATTAAATATTCTAATATTAAAAATTGAGTGGAAGGCTCTACTTTTAATATGTCAATAAGGTGTCATTAGGTTTAGAAGGTTATGTTGCTTAAAAGAAATTATGCCTTGACAAGTAGATTCACACAGGAAACTTTTTCAGAGTTCAGTTATCTGTCCTACTGCTAGAACTGCTTGCCTCTGGAAGGTGGAGTGGGCACCAAGTCCTGTGAGATAAGGGGCTAGCTACTTCCTGTGACATAGCAATTTTGTTTATAAGACTTAAGAAAAATTTCTTCATGTGATATTTGACTTTATAGGAAAACATATAAAGTCATCTATTCAAAAACATTCAATGAGCATGGGAAATGAGGGGAGTTGAAATGTAACCATTGTTTTTGTCTATGAAGTTCAATCTGAGAGTATAAGTGAAGACAAAAGACCGATAGAAACTTAGAGTATCAGAATCAGAGCTTGACAGGTGAATTGGACTTTAGAGGCTATCTAATCTAATCCTCTCATTCTATAAGTGAAGAAACCAGGGCCCCAAAAGTTTAAATGATTTATCCAAGGTTACACAAGGAGTACGTTACATCTGCTTCTTTACCTGGGCAAGAAGAGAGTTCTTTGATGTTTAGAATTTAAATATTTTCATGAATAATATTAAAGACTTTAATGACTTAGTTTCTCTGTCTTAATCCTAGTTTATAAGCCTTTAGGTTCTCACAATAGTATACACATGGATACAGTTGGGAGAAACTAACTAGGATAGAGGAGAGAGTAAAGCAGGAATCTAAAAGCATCAATGTAATTTATTAGGGAGTTGAAATTTTAAACCGGAAGCATGCCAGTTTACAGAACTACATATTCTTTACTCTCTTTTATTTCCCTGCTAAAATGTAGCTTACTTTGATTACATACTGACTGCAATCTGATTATTAGTCAATTAAGTAGTAATATAAAAGTAAGCACTCATCAGATGTTTTTCCATTGCCCCTTTAATTATCTACAACTTTGATTTTTTTGAAACCATGGTTTTCCATGCCTGGATGCCATATAGCATTGGCCAGAGAAGACTCATGTTAAAAAAAAGATGGGTCTTGACCATGGTGGTACAATTTTCCAACACAGTCAAGCCTAGTTTCCCCCTCCTATCTAATTTTGTGCTCAACTCTTTGTCCATCTACACTGTCTCTTCAAGACATAGGTATCTTGATGTGCAAGATGAGAGTATCTGCTGATGAATAAACCAAATCAAGGAAGGCATGTTATAATCTGGACAATATGTATTCTTTTCTCCTATATAGACTACTTATACGATTTTTTTCAAGTGGCTGTGAATCTCACAGTCCTTCAATGAAATGAGCATATTGTCATCCACAAATGAGAATATTTGTACTGCCCCATCATTTATCAGTAATCCTATTTGGACTTCAGGGAGAACAGTATCCATTCTGGGCAAATAGGTTTGGCTAGGATATATCACCTTAAAGCGGTTTGGTGAGGAGGCCTCTCCTTGTTTTAGCCTCACTTGATGCTGATACTGAGAGAATCATTCAATAATATTATCTCTGGGGATATAATGACCAAAGAAAACTTGCCTAATCTTAAAATATGCATGGGAGGAATGTTGTGGAATAAGAGTCTTTAAGGCTGCACTTTACTCTTCCTATTCAAATAGTTCTTTATAGGCAACAAAGAATAAGCCCAAGGGGATTTTATATTCTCCTTCCTTTCATTCAATTGCGCACCTGTGAATATGTGATTCCCTGAAGAAAGTCATCTTCAAAGGCATACCTGTTCTCTCTTCATATTTCCATTAATAAAATCTTTGATATGTGCACAGATCATTTATATAAAGATTTTTTTTTAAAAAAGGAAATGCATATTAGTGGATATTTGCTGATGACTCCTTTATCCCCTTTCAGAGAAAATAATCCATCCACGATTTTTCCTCCTTCTTTTGCATGTTTTCACTCTTTGATGTATTTTGAAAACAGTTCCCTGACTGCCTCCAGCATAAGTTTCTTTTTTGTATAATAACAAAGAACGTCTACTCTCCCTAACTTTATCTTCTTTATTTTTTAACCTTGAAAGTTCCTTCCAAATTTGAAATTGTGTGATTTTGTGAAATGAGATTTAATTTCCACATGTAGCTCATAAATCATTTTGCGTTCAACTTTTTTCATTTATCTATAAACAGGGAGGGAAAGGGAAGAGAGGAATAAGCATCTATATACTGTCCACTATGAACTAGCTACTAAACACATTTTACCAATATTATCTCATTTGATTCTCACAACAATCCTGACAAGTACATCCTATTATTGTCACAACTTTACAGTTGTGGAAACTGAAGCAAAGAGAGGTTATGTGACTTGCCCAGGGTCACAAAGCTAATGAGTTTCTGAGACCAGATTTTAGCTTTAGTTTTCCTGACTATAGGCATTCTGCTCTAGTTCCTGTACTACCAGATTCCTCGATACATGTTCTAGTTGGAAGCATTTTATATGGTTTGTTGGTGGTTTTGGTCAGCTGATTTTCTCAGCTTTGAGGTAATACATTTTATCCTGTTATCTTCTTGTCTAATATTTTGTAAATGAACTTGGACTCTAAATTGACTGCCATGACTCTGTACTTGGCAAAAAATAAATTGGATCAAGTATTTAGTTATTGAGTTGGCATCTGAGATCTTTTGGCATCTTTCTTGGTAGTGGCTAATTTATGATTGAAAGCAAATGGAAAAGGGGATGGCAGAGGATGAGATGGATGGTGTCATGGAAAGAGTGAAAATGAACTTGGACAGACTTTGAGAGACAGTGGAGGATAGAAGGACTTGGTATGTTACAGTCCATGGAGTCACAAAGAGTCTGACCCAGCTGAATGACTGAACAACAACAAAGTGCACATCAGCTAAGTTTCTTCAAGACATTTTTTAACAATCTGAGCCAATGCCTTTCCTTTTATCCAACACTGATTTTTCAAAGTCAACAATTTGTTCAGATCGGTTGAATTTCAGCTGTTGGGATTGTGCCTCCTTATCAGTTTCTTCTCACATTTTTCTTTCCATTTGATTATGATTTTGACTTTTGGTCTAAGCTGATTGTCTTTACTGCACAAAGATGCTGATGTGAAAATTACTACCATGTCATTAGAAATATGTTGTCTTTAAGATATTGCCAAATTCATTAAAAAAAAAATCTTGTTTCTTGCTTGCGATTTTCCAGTACCTGACAACCCTCTTCTTTCCCCCCCTTTTTTTCTAGTTAATTAATTTTTAGTTTTCAACATTTTCCACAAGAAATTTTGAGTTCCAAATTTTTCTCATTCTCTCCCCTCCTCCCACCCCAAGATGTCACACATTCAGATTACCTCTTCTTCCAGTCTGCTCTCCTTTCTATCCTTTCTATCAACCCCCCATTCCCTTCCCCCTTCTTTCATTTAGGGCAAGATAGATTTCTATACCTCATTATCTGTATATCTTATTTCCCAGTTGCATGTAAAAACAGGTTTTTAATATTTGTTTTTAAAACTGAGCTCCAAATTCTCTCCCTTCTTCCTCCCCATCCACGCTTGTTGAGAAGACAAGTAATTCAATATAGGTTATACATATGTAGTTATGCAAAACACTTCCGTAATAGTCATGTTGAAAAAACTAACTATACTTCCCTCCATCCTATCCCACCCACCACTTATTTTATTTTCTTCTTTTCAAAAGTGTTTGCTTCTGACTACCCCCTTCCCCAATCTGCCCTCCCTTCTATCCTCTACCCCGTTTCTTTATCCCCTTCCCCTTTACTTCCCTGTAGGGTAAGATACCCAATTGATTGTGCATTTTATTCCCTCCTTAAGTCAAATCTGATGAGAGTAAAATTCACTCATTCTCTCTCACCTCCCCCTTCTGCCCTATTGTGAAACATTTTTCTTGCCTCTTATGTGAGAAAATTTACCCCATTCTCTATCTCCCTTCCTCCTTGTCTCTTACCCCTTAATTTTTCTGTACTCTGCCCTCTGCCTGTTGTGATATACCCTTCCTGTCAACTTTCCAGGCGATCTTGGACTGGAGATCTGCCTTACTCTGTCTTTTTGCGGATTCTGTAGCTCTAGAATCTGTTTAGAGTCATATTTACAGGTACGTGGAGGGTTTTATGGGGAGTTCAGGCAAGTCTCTGCTTTCACTCTGCTTCCACCTTGACAACTCTCTTCTTAAAGAAGATATTCATGCTATACAGGCATGAGATGGCCAAGTCTTCCATAGGATTCTTTCTCCTCTTCCATTTCTTCACCTTGAATTCTACCTAGCATATTCTTCACTGCCTTATCTGATACCTACTTTTGCATTAAAGCTCCATATTATCAAATTATATAGTGATTTGGGTTGAACAATCTTGCCAGATTTAAAAAATATATTACTTTTTTTGTTCTCTATGTTAATGATGGCACAACACCAGAAAATTATCTGCATAATAGATTTTTTAAAAATAAATTTACTTAACTTTTTACATTCATTTTCACAAGATTTTGGGTTCCAAAATTTTCTCCCCATTTGTCCCCTCCCCCCTCCCCAATACACTGGACATTCTAATTACCCATATCACCAATCTGCCCTCTCTTCTATCATC
>CM053770.1:346615269-346654493 GCA_028658325.1 Potorous gilbertii
TGAAAAATAGGCTAACTCAATTGGCAAAAGAGGTTCAAAAAGCCAATGAGGAGAAGAATGCTTTCAAAAGCAGAATTAGCCAAGTGGAAAAAGAGGTGCAAAAGCTCACTGAAGAAAATAGTTCTCTCAAAATTAGAATGGAACAGATGGAGGCCAATGACTTTCTGAGAAACCAAGAAATCACAAAACAAAACCAAAAAAATGACAAAATGGATTTTTTTTTTTACTCTAGGGTGCCTCAAGGCATGATGATAAAGAGTCTCATGGAATGAAGTTTCAGATTGCACTTGCCAAACCTGAGTGCATCTTCAAAGAAAATATTTGTCCTTTCGGCTATAACTTTAGATGTTCTGTCAATATGAAACCTGGGATTAGTTATATTCTGATTAGCCACCTGGGGCAAAATTAGGAACAACAGTTGAAGTTATAGAAAGGGAAATTTGGGCTTGAGATCAGAAAAATCTTCCTAACTAACATGCTTGAAAATTTAGTGAACTGCATTTTGAGGTAGTGGGTTCTCCATCACTGAAAGTCTTTAAGCAAAAAAAAAAAAATTTTATCACTTAATAGGTATGAAGTTTTTCAGTCTTGTCTAATTCCTTGTGACCCCATTTGGGGTTTTCTTGACAAAAATACTGGGGTAGTTTTCCATTTCCTTCTCCAGATCATTTTAGATGTGAGGAAACTGAAGCAAACAGGACTGAGCAGCTTACCCAAGGTCACTCAGCTAGTAAATGTCTGAGGCCAGATTTGAACTGAGGAAGACAAATCCTCCTTACTCCAGGCCATGCAGCTCTAACCACTGTGCTCCTACCTAGCTACTGCAATGCTGGAGATGTAGTAGTATGGATTATGTTTTCGGTATGAGTTGGACTAGATGGCTGAATTCCTTTTTATTTCTAGAATTCTATGATTCTAAAATATTTTTCCCTGACAGCTAATTTCTCTTGCTTTTAACTCATTCTGTTAAAATAATCCTGTTTTGCCAGTTACTCAGGGCTAAAATTTCAATGTTGTTTTTGTCCTCTTCCTTTCCTTCACACTAATATTCAATCAGTTGCAACATCTTTTCCATTCTTCCTCTGTATTATTTTCTAACCATTTCCTGCTTTTCATTCCTATGGCTATCAATGCCAATTCAATGGGCCCTCATAATCTCTTACCTGAATTATTGCAATAGATACTTAAATGTTCTATCCCTTGCCTCTCCATATTGTTCATGTCACTTGCCACATTAAACATTCTGAAACACAGCCCTAATCATATTTAATTAAAAAAATTACTTATCAAAAGCCATACTATGTATAATACATTGTTCCAAGAAATAAGGAATAAAAATGAATGTTCCCTATCATCCTTTATATTTTTATAGATTCATAATATTTAATAAATTAAGTCCAAATGTCTTCTAGAATTCAAGGTTCTCTGTGCTTTTTATTCCCACCTATCTTCCTAGTCTTATTTCTTACTACTCCACAGAGCTAGTCTTCAGTCCAGTCAAAGTGGGTAATTTTTAATTCCCTAAACATGCATTTTTGAGTCTGAAATCTTGTTCATGCAATCATTTCTTCCATGAAAACTCTCTTCCCATTTCCATTGGTTGAAGTCTATTTGTTCTTCAATGCTTAGCTCAAATGCATCTCCCCACCTCTAAATGGATATTATTTCATGTGCTTCTAGATCTCCAAAATACATTGAACCTCTCAAAGTATTTATCTAACTCTCCATATATTTCATATTACTTTCTTAACTTTACATTTTCTTTTTTATTATGAACTTAATTTATGTTGAAAAAATAAAAAATGATTATTCCTATATACAAAAAGAATGAAAACAAGTTGTATATGAAACCATAAATAACAATTATGTATAGTTCACTTTTAAAATATTTAATAATGTCATTCCCAGACTGTCCCAATTATCTTTGCTTTTGAGAACTTCTTTGTGTGTTATTCTGGTTATTTTTTAAATGTTTCACTGATTTTTTTTTCCTTTTCCCAGTCAGCTCCATGTTATGCATAATCTACATGGACCTTCATTTCCACTTCTTCTTTAGAAAACTATAGTCTGAGTTCCCCTGGGTTCTCCAATTCTAAAAGGTGAGCATCTTCTCTACCCTGCTCCAGCCCAGACTCCATGCTTCTTCCTACCTGTTCTTTACTATAGACGTTTACCTTCAACTGCCTTTCCAGTTCCTTTTTATGTTATTTTCCCACTTTAGAATGTAAGCTCCATGAAGTCAGAGTTGATTTTACTGGTATCCCTGATTCTTGTCAGAGTTCCTGGTAAACAAGTCTTAATAAATAAGAATTCTATGTCTATTTAAAAAAAACCCAACATGATTACTCTCTCATATCTTGTCCCTATAATTAACTCAAACAAGAATCCAAATTTCTCTCTTATAAGAAATAACTATCTGAAAATACATGCCTGACTTTGCAGTTTTTTCAGCTTTTTCTCTAAAGATGTAGGAAGTTGACTTCATCATCAGTCTTCTGAAGTTGTAATTTTTCAGAGTATCGATCCCTGTTCTTAAGCCTTTCCAAGTTGTTTTCTCTTTTAAGGTTTTAGCCACTGTGTAAATTATTCTCTTGGTTCTGGTCATTTCACCCTCCTTCAGTTCATATATCTTTTCACATATATCTTTCTGAATCTGTCCCTTTAATAATTCTTTTGGTTAAGTAATTTTATTACCTCCATATACCATAATTATTTCAGTCACTCCTTAATCTACATGCATTTCCTTTGTTTCTAATTTTAATTCTAAGCTACAATAACAAAAATATCTATGTGTATCTATCCATCCATCCCTTTCAAATAAATATGATTTAGCTGATCTGGATTGCTGATTATACCCTAAATTAACATTCTATCCCATATATTATGTATATGTTTTTTATGCCTAGAATACACTCGCTTTTCATCTCTACATCTTACACTCTTTCTGTTCTTTCAAGACTCTGCTTAAGTAGAACTTCCTTTGGGGAAACCCCTTGGTTTTTTATCTTTGCTCAAATTATACCCCATTTATTAATTTTTACATGGTACTTTTTTAGTAAAACAAGCTATTTGAGAGAAAAGATTGTTTCATTTTTGTCTTTGCATCCCTAGCACTGAGAGCAGCGCTTTTCACCTGTCCATTTACTAAATATTTGTTGTAAGAATTAATGAAGTGCCCTAGAGAGGCTTTCAGCATTAATAGCTTATACTTACCAACTACTTCCCAGTTAGTCAAGAGAACTATCAGAGAGAACCTCCCAAAGATTCCAGAAAAACTTCTTAGATGGTTTATTTAGATCATGCAGTCCTGAGTTCAGTGATTATCTCACTGTTGTATTCTTATCTCCAGGGACTAATATAGCAGCTAGCACAGTTTATTTTTTTTTTCAAATTTGTCTTTATTTTAGTCAACATTCATTTCCACAAGATTTTGAGTTCCAAATTTTCTCCCCATCTCTCTCCTTCCCCCTACCCCAAGATGGCTTGCATTCTGATTACCCCTTTCCCCAGTTTGCTCTTCCCTCTATCACCTCCCCCCCATCCCCTTTACTCTCACTTTTTTGCATGGCAAGATAGATGTTTTTACTCCATTTCCTGTATATCTTATTTCCCAGTTCCTAGTTTATTTTTACATGTGTTCTGTGATTTTTATGGGTATATGACATACCAATGAAGAAACTCTCTCTCATGATTAAGCTTAGCCCCTGCTTTCTAGCCTATAGACTCAGAAAATTAACTGGAGCCCTGAAGGGTTAAATGACTTGTTCAGGGTCATGCAGTCAATATGTTTTCAAGACAAGAAACTAGGTGCCTTGAGGTCAAATCTCTATTTACAAAGCCATGATTCATCTTGAGTAACTGATCAGTATATAGTGTTACAACTTTTCACTTGCTGACCTACATGACCAAGAAAATCACTAGAGAATTATTTCTTTCCCGTCTTGGTGTAACTGATTGACTCAATGTGATCCACTGACATGGAGGTTTGATTGCAAAAAACCCAGAAATAGCCTTTCTTCTACTTCACTGCCAAGTTGATGGATATAGCAGAAAGTTATGCTCAGGATAGTTCTTCAATGTTTCATTGACAGTTATACAGTCACTTTATCATGAGACCATAGATTTAGAGCTGGAAAGGATCTTAGATGTCATCTACTTTAACCCCTCAATTTTACAGTGGAAACTGAAGTCTAGTTCCATCCAATTATTTGCCTAAGTTCACACAGGTAATGAGTAGTCAAGACAGAACTTGGATTCAGGTAGCCTGATTCAATGTTGGTACTTATAACATTCTTATCAAAGTATCTCTGGATGCATATTTAACTCATATTTCTTTGTTATTTCATCAGTGGAAATGGAAGCTAACCAACTAAATATTCTCATATGAGAATTTTTCTCATATGAAAATTTTAATAATAGATTGCATTTTTAGATAGTTCTTTATGATTTCAAATAGCTTTCACATCCAGGAAAGCTTTGCAAAAACCCTGAGAAATAGTACAATATTATTGTTCCCATTTAGCAGAGGAGAAAATTGAGCCTCAGGGAATTTAAGTGATTTGATCAAAATTACATTTCACTACTAGTGATCCTGGAGAAAGGGATTTTTTTCTGATTCCAATTTTAGTGTTCTTTCCACCATACTCTTGCTTTTTGGGTTATAGCAGGCTGTCTCTCTGAAAGATGATCATTAAATGACCCCTTTCTAATTTAAATACTATCAATTTCCTTAACCTTTCTGCATGGACCTTATTTTTCAAGTCTTTAGTCATCTTTGTGGCTCTCCCTTGAATGACTTCTGGAAATCCTCTCTAGTCCTATCAATCTTTGATTTTCTGCCCAAATAGCTACATTGACAGCATGCCCTTAAGCCTTCATTTGCTTCCTGTTGCCTTTTGCAAAAATGTCAAGTGCTTGTCTTAAAAATGATAGAATACACTTATTTGGGGATCAGAGAGAGATAGGACTTTGAGGGATTTGAAGGTTATTTTGCCCTGCTCACAGTCATAGCACAAAAGTAATTCAAACCAGCAATCTGAACAGGACCTGCTGATGTCTCCTTAATCTATCACTAACAACCCCTAATGAAGAGACATCCATAGTTTTTCTGGGTAACCTGTCCCAGTAATCCAATTGTTCAAAACACTTTCTCAGCATAATCTTTATTGGTTTTCTCTATTAGGAGATGGTGCTAATGACAGAGATTGGTTGGCAAGATGCCACGGTCACTGTTTACAGGTCCTATTACTTTTCAGCATTCTTTCAGGCTGTCTCCAGGGCTGGCTTTGGGCTCTGTACCGCAGGAATCTCCCCATTCCCTCCCCTCCTCACCATTCTTGAGCTTTAGCAAGGTCGTCATAACCTAATCAGAAGTTGCTATTTCTGGCAGAAGCCTCTAGAGCCTAGCCTTGCAGAGATTGTATCTCTTAATGTTTTACAGTATGGAGACTCACTCACCTTATCAGTGGACTATAGAGGGACTCCTACTCAGACAGGTAATATGACATGGAAGTTTTTCTCACAACTCAAAAAGATATAGAAGGGTCATGCACTGACTTCAGGGGAAAAGACACCCTTGTATAAAAAGATACCATAGTACCTAAACACATTCAGCATCATACGCACTTGGTCCAACCCACTGGAGAGCTGCCCAAGGAACAAATTGGAGGTACCTTGAAATGATAACTGAGAATATGGGAAATCTCTTGTTATTTACTTTGACGTACCAACTAGGTGGATCAGCAGTGGACACAATTCCACCTGTTGAAGTAGGTCTTCCAGGACCTCTATGGCACGAATGGCCAGCAAAGTTTCTGAAAAGGAGTGGGTACCTTCCAGGATTTGAAGCGCTAAGTGAAGCAAGCACTACCCTTCCCAAATATCAGTCATTCAATAAAGATTTATTAAGTACTTACTGTATACCAGGCACTATGCTAGGCATTGGGGCTACAAATACAATGAATGAAACCATACCTACCTACCAGGAGCTTATATTCTAATGGAGGAGACAACATAAATGCAAATAAGCCTTTATAGAATAAGTGTAAGAAGGATAGAAATAAATATAAATTAGTTAATTACAAGGTAGTTTGACACAGATGGTGTTGGTAGAGGGGATTAGGAAAATCTTAATGTACAAAGCAGTGTCTGGAAGAGAGGGATCCCATGAGGAAGGAGTTAATTCTAGGTATAGGGCATAGCTGGTACAAAGGCATAGACATGGGAGAATAAGTATCATGCATGAGGCACACAGAAAGTGACAGTTTGGTTGTATTGCAAAATGTGGGAGGAGAATACGAGGCTCCAAATAGCTCTAAGTCTAAACAGAAGCATGTATGTTTCTGATACAATAGAAAATCATGGAGTTTATTGAGTACGGAAGTGACTTGGCTAGATGTGAACTTAATAAATCCTTTTGGTTAACTGTGTAAAATGGGCTGAATTGGAGAGAGATTTCAGTATGGTAGACTAATTAGGAGGTTGTTGCAATAACTTAGAGTAGAGATGATGAGGGTAGTAAGATGGTTTCTGTGTGAGGACAGAGAAGGGATCAGATTCAGGAGATGTTGTGGAAGGCAGAAATGGTCATATCTGGCAGCCAAGAGATATATGAAGTGAGAGAGAGATTGAAGAGTTGAAGACAACATCAAGCTGAGAGACAGTGAGGAGGGTGACACTTTCTACAGAAATAGGGAAATTGGGAAGAGGGGTGGGTTTAAGCACAAAGATGATGAGTTCTGTTTTGAACACATTGAATCTGTCTCTGGGACATCAATGTCCAATAGGCAATTGGTGATGCTCAGGGTAGAGACTGGCACTGGATGGATATACAGGCATAGAGATGATAAATTCAAGTTTGCTGATGAGATTACCAAAACAAAGTGTGGGGAGAAAAGAGTTAGGGGATTAAAAGAAGGCCCTGCGGAACACCTACAGTTAAGAGGTGTGTGATGAATGCTGAACCAGCTGAGGAGACAGGTAGGAAGAAAATCAGGTAAGCATAGTGTCACAAAAGCACATAGAAGAGAGAGCATATATGATAGAGGTTCTTAATGTGTGATCTGTGAACTTGAATTGATAATATTTTGATAATATTTGATATTTGAAAAGATATAATTGGTTTCAAGTCAAGCAAAAGTTAGCAAGGATCTATTAAGCACCTAGTATGTGTCAGGCTCTGTTCTAAGCACTTTGCAATCCTATGCATTTTATTTTATGTGTGTACAAACATTATTCTGAGGAGTCCATAGGCATTGCCAGAAAGACAAAGATACACAATGACACGTAAAGACACAAATGACACAAAAAAGTGAATAATCCCCAGAGAGTATAGGGTTATCAAAAGAGTCAAATGTAGCCGATAGTTCCAGAGAGATGAGATATATCAAGTAGGCATGTCTTCATCTTGGTACATGTATGTTGATACTGTACAAATAGATTTAGAGATGTAAGGAAACTTAGAGCCCATCCAGTTCAACCTTCTTATTTTTAGGGAGGGAAACTGAGATCTAGAGAAATTAAATGATTTTCTCAATGTCACACATGTAGTAAATGACAAAGGCAAGATCCAAACACACATTCTCTGACTCCAAGTCCTCATGTACATTATTAATCTTCTGAAGGCTGACACTTTCTCATTCATTTCTTAAACCAACCTAGGGAACAAAGGTGTCATCAGCTTTGCATGCCAGTGCAGGAAAAAACAAAAAAGAAGAAAAGAACCCTACAAATTCCTATCAGACACAACTACTTCAACTATTTGAATTGAATTGAATGCCATTAAAAATTAATTGAACTGACTGGATGACTGATTTTCTTGACAGTTTAATTCAAATCAAAATAGTCCCATCAGATTTGTGTTTAAACCCTAATCCACAATCATACTGCTTAAGCTTTGTTCAGAGAGAGTTATTACATTTCTGAGTCAATTCAATTAGAATTCATCAAATGTCTATTATGTTCAAGGAACTGTGCTAGGCACTGGGGATACAAAAGCAAAAGAACAATAGTCTTTACCCTCATGGGGCTTGCATGCTTCTTTGGAATAGAATAAATGAAAAATATAAGGAAATAGAAAATAATTTGTGATAAGACAACATAATTCACTTAATTATACATCATTCCCCTTCACACTGACAAATCGGTCTAGCCTCTGTTTCTTACACATGACATACCATCTACTCTTTCCATGCCATTTTCTGGAATGCACTCCTGTCTTCTCTGCATGTCTTGAAAATCCTTAATTTCCCATAAGACTCAGTTCAAACACCACCTTCTACTACTACACTACTACTAATACACTATAGGGGAAACTGTGAATTGGTTCAGTTGTTTTATATATCAAATTATACAAGAAATGTGATTTAAGCTGTTGCTTTTGACTCAGCAATTCTATTTCTGAGTTTATGTAGCAAAAAACAAAAACAACCCAACAGGAGAGGAACAAGAGAAGCAGGGGTCCACTAGGTACCACTTTGTAGAAGCAGCTCAGTGCAGTAGGGAGAACGTTGGGCAAGGAGTCAGAAAGATCTGAGTTCAGTTCTTTCTGGTCTTCTTAGTTACTAGTGTTCTCTCTGTTCAGGTTTCCGTTTTGCATATCTGTATACATGTACATGTTTTCTCCTTCATTAGAGTGTCAGTTTCTTGAGAACAGGGACTAGTTTGTGTGTTTCTCCTTCATATCCCCAGCACCTAGCACAGGATCTGACCTTTATTAGACTTAATAAATTCTTGTTGATTGGTTGAGGAGATTGCTAGCAATTTTAGACGTGAGGCACCAAGATAGGCTCTCAGGGATACCCTAGCTGATCCTGGAGAGAAGCCAAGGCTTTGAAAGGGTGAGAGTGAAGAGGGAGTTGATAAGTTGCATAATGTGTAACTTGTACAAAGGGTTAAAGATGGGATATGGAATAGAGAGTCTAGGCAATAGTGAGTCAGATGGTTTGGCTAGATTATAAAGTACATCGAGGAGTGTAATGTGATAGAAGTCTTAAAAAGCGAAATGGAGTTAGATGGTAAAGAGTTTTGAGAAAAGGAGTGACATGCTCACTCGTTAGGAAGATTGCCGCATACTCTAGGATGCTTTCCTTTTCTGTTTCTCTAGACATGTAAAAAAGTCATAGAAGAATCATAAAATGTTAGAGCTAGAAAGGACCATTGAGATCACATTTTATAAGCCTTTTATTTTATGTATGAAGAATCCGATGCTCAGAAAAGTTAAGTTACTCAGGCAGGAAGATGGTTTAGTGGATGAAGCACTGGGTCAGAAAGATTGGAGGCAATACTCAGATCTCAGACGCTTATTGCCGTGTGATCTGGGACAAGTCATTTAATCTGTTGGCCTCAATTTCCTCAACTGCAAAATAGAGACAATAAAGTACCTAGCTCAGAGGATTTTTGTGAGGATGAAGTGAAGTAATATTTGTAAAGTGCTTACTTAGTACAGAGCCTATCCCATAGTAGGAATCTAAGGACAGCTGCTTTCCCTTCCTAGGTCTACTTGCCTGAGGCCACACATGTAGCCGTGGAGCACAGGCTAGGGTTCCCTGCTGTTTAAAGTCTCCACTAACCTTGGGAATATTTAACAACTCAAACTTGTGCTTCATAGGCTCCATGCAGAACTCTGTGCTCAAAATGGGAAAAAAAATACTCCTTGAAGTCATCCACTTATGAAAGTGAATCCATCCTGCTCCAGTTATCTGAAGCTGTTTTCTCACATTCCTTTTTGCATCCTCAGAGCTAAGTACAGTGCCTGGCATAAAACAAGGGCTTTAATAAATGCTCTTTGAAATTAACTGAATTATGTGCATATTTGTATTTGTGCATCTACAACTTGTCTGTGATTTAGGGAGCCGCATTCTTCATATTACTACTTTTCCCCCTTGCCTCTTTTTTTTAAGAAACAAAGAAGGAAGTAAAAAAGACGGAAAGCAAGAACAAATGGATGCCATTTGGCCTTGTTAGGATAAGTTTGCAGATTTCATATAGACATGCTAGCATTTTAAAAAATTAGTATCTTTAAGATTTAGCAGAGTTCAAAAGGTGACAACTATTGCAAGAAGTGTGTTCTTGTTATTATACAGTTTTACAGAACTTAGATTATAGGGATAGAACACATATTTATGTAATATTATCTATGTGCAAGAAACTTTCCCCATTACAGAAAGAACAGAGTTTTTAGTAGCCTCCATCTCATGGACACAAGCAATCTCCACCATCTTCCCCATGGCATTTCTTCCCAGAGAACAATTTATAAAAAGATACAATGTGGCATTATGGATAGAGAATCAGCTGTGGGCTTAGGAAGACTGGTTCAAGTCTTCATGATGCCTTCTAGTTGGGTCACCTTGAGAAAATTACTAAATTACTGGCAATTCTTTAGAATGATCACTCAATTAATCAATAAATATTAAGTACTACTCTATATCAAGTGCTACCAAGAATACAAAAAAAGGCAGAAGGCAGCCACTGCCCTCAAGAAGCTCACTATTCAATGGATGTAAGTTTCAGAGTAGGTGCAAACATGCTTTTTAGTAGATGGAAGTTTTTCTCTGGGAATCCTCCATACCAATGAAGTCATTTGTCCATTCCCTATGTATAACTGTATTTTATTTCTACTTAGCTGAACAGGCTAGAAATGAGGGGAATGGGTTAGTTAGAGGGGCAATGGAGAAAATTCAGTACTCCCAGGAAAGAGTCTACCAAGATCAGCCTGGGGAAATTAGAATGTAAATCTTTATTATTTCCCCAAAAATCTCTGTCAGAGAGCAATTATAAAGTAGGAAATATTTTAGAGGGTGGTCAGAGGCGCAGAGGTGTTAATTGATTTGTTTGTGGTCATGCATAAGAGTCAGAGACAATGCATGATTCCATTTCTTAGCTCTAAGTCAAAGGGTCATAGGATCATAGATTTCAAGCTAGAAAGCACCTTAAAGGCCATCAGATTCAACTCCTTCATTTTACAGAGGAGGAAACTCAGGCACAGAGAGGTTCAGTGACTTGCCCAAGGGTCCCACAAATAGTATCTCAAATGAGATTTGATCTCCTGACTCCAACCATCACTTTATCCACACTGCTTCTCTTTCTGGGAAAAACTATTTCCCATATTGTGAGCTCCATGAAGATGTGGACCCTATCTTATACAAAGTTTTCTTTTCCCCTGTTCCTAACATATCCCTTTATATACAATAGACCTAAATAAATGTTTATTGAATTACTATAATTTGTTTTGTCCCCAGAATGTTCATTATTTCCAGTTTCTTTTTCATATATGGTCTGATTCTTCCCTCTATTTCTTGGTATAACCCTCTTTGGGCATAAGGTTCTAATTTTTTTTTATGAAGTAAGATCTATCACCAATTCTACCGAAATCTATTCTTTTTCTACGTAAAGACTGAACTAAGTTTTCAGAAAATTAAAGATGGCAATAATTTCTTTCATGATTGTTTTCTACCTAGCACTACTGTATTTCTGGAGTGTGCCTTTCCTCTAATACTACAGTTCCCAGAAATCACTGACCTGTTCCAGGCTTCTTAATCCCTATTTAGTTCTAGCACTCATCTTTGAGCTTAAAAGTAAGGAGGAAGTCAGGCAGGAGGGAAGGGCAATAGAAAGGTGTATCAAGAAGAAGCAATGACAAAGGAAGAACAGTTACTTCAATCTACATACCCTTAACATGGAGCTACTAGGATAAGATGCTTGGATTTTTTTTTTTTTACCATACACCAGAAGAAAAATTTCTTGGCAGTGAAGTCTGATAAGTATTACAGCACTTTGTTGAGAGAGGTCATGGTCTTTAAATGTTTAAGGGGTTGACATGTGGAAGAAAAATGAGACTTTGGCTCACAGGGCAGAACTAGGACCAATGAGGGAAAGTTATGAGGGACAGATTTGGAGTTAATAATAGGAAAACCTGCATAGCAATTAGAGTTATATATTAACAACAGCATTTGAGTTGGAGGTATAGTAAATAGAGATCTGAAGTTGGATTTGGGAAGATCTGGATCTGAATCCCATCACTAGCTTTGTGAGCATGGGCAAATAAGTTAAAACTCTGATCTTTAGTTTTCTCATTTATAAAATGAGGGAAGTAATACTTATCTTATAGGACTCTAGTTAAGCTCGAATGAGGGAATTCATGCAAAGTACCTTGCAAATGTCAAAATGCTGTATGTGTGTCAGCTATAACTATTTTAATCTGTCAAGCATTTAGTGCCACACATTGTGCTCAGTCTTTGAAATACTAAGATAAAAATGAGAATTCCTGCCTTCAGAGAGCTTACATTTTATTGAAAGAGGCAACCTGTACTTTTATACATGTAATACAGTATTGACCAATGAGAACACAATTTTTATAAGCATGTATAGAGTGCTCTGCATGATGCGGTACACAATTTGGACATCAGAGCATGCCCAGATGTTCTTCCATTGGTTCTTGCCTGATTACTACATGGTGAAGGAGAGTGGTGATTGATTAGTTGCTGATAGAACAGTCACTAAATGGCCCATTTGATCTTTCTCTTTTTTGTGGTCACCAAAGGAAGACATACTTCAAGCCTTTGTTTGGAGAGAGAGCACTCAAGATTTTTCTCCCCATCTGGCCATGCTCCATGAGTATCTGGCTCTGTTGTTAATTGTGTCTCCGCTGTGATTATTCCATCCTGTTCTGAGGTTGACAGTATTGTTCATGGCTGTCAGCTGGCTAGCTCTGAAAAGTAGGAAGAAGGTGCCACCAAAAGCTCAGCAACATGAGGCTGTATCTGAATTTATTGGCAGCTAAGACTGATTCAATATATCAGTGGATTTAAGGCAGTAGAGGCCCCATGTTTTATGAAACGGGAATCACTTGGTGAACTACTTTGGAGCAAATGCTTTAAGTCTGAGTTCAATCTCCCAAAGGACCATGTTGGTGGAGGGGAAGAAGTATTTCTCTACTTTGATTTTTGTGTATCTTCTCAGTAAACATCCCTTTGTAAAAGCTAATTGATGTTAATTGGTCAACGTATTAAGCACTATTTACTAGAGCAAACATTGATACTGGGGAGATTATAACACATTGAAAACTTGAGCTGAGAGCATTAGAAAGGTAGAAACTCTTTAGGAGTACCCCTAGAATCTAAGGGTCCAATTTGTTAGTCTTTTTTCCCCTCTCCTGGAATTACTTTGCATCTTTTAAGTTCACTACCATGCCTCTGCAGGGATATCTTCTCTCCTCCCCTCCATTCCCCACTTTGTTGCTCTCTTTTATATGTTGACTTTTCACATTAGAATGTAAGCTCCATGAAGGTAGGGACTTTGTATTTATATCTATATGCTTAATAAAGTGCCTGGCATAGAGTAAGTACTTAATAATGCTTGCTGATGACTTAAGTGTAAGTTGGGGCTAGTCTGCGAAAGGTTTTAAAAACAAAATAAAGAGGTGTGATCCCAGTAAAGTCACTTAACATCTCAGGGATCTGGGCAAATAAGACTATAAATTGCCAGGAAGGTGCCAACCTGCATTGGTATGGGGAATTTCCTTTGGGAGTTCCTCATACACATTGCATCACAGACCCAAATTCTTACACCTAAAGACAATAAAATGACTCAAGAGATAGTAAACATCTTATTACTAAAGGTCTTTAAGTGATGGTTAGAGGACTGTTTGTTGGGAACATAAAAGATGATTTTATTCAGCAAGGACTAGCCAAGATAATTACTGAGGTCCCATTTAACTCTTCAGTTCTGAGATTTCATGATCCCCTGAAGACTTCTGAGAAAGAAAAAAACCAAACACGCCTCATCCTTTTAGGATTATTTAAGTGTGACCACCTGAGAAGGACCTCACAATCTTCTGAGTCTATGATAGTACTGTTGATATCTTAAAGTGAAATACATGGGGCTCTTTCAGGAAACAAAAGGTTAGGTAAAGAATCAGGATTGTTTTTCCTGTATAGCAAGGAACAAAAAGTGCCAAAAACTTGGAGTATAGTACAGAAACTTTATTCTTTTGAGTGCCATGCAAAAGAACAACTCCAATGACAACCAGTGAATCCTTCCAACCAGTCTCTACACATTTGCTGAAATAAAAGAGAAAAAGGAGAGGAAAACTGTGCATGAGTATGAATAGTAATTTATTTGTAGAACTATGATCTCTGCTACATCTCATTTGAGAAGAACTTCTTTCTCCTGACTAAATTAACCTCAATCACTACTAATAGCTTTTTCAAGTTTGGTCTAGTTCTGCCTAATTTTTTAGGTGAAAATGAAGACTTAGAAGCAGAAAATATTAAATGATTTATTCTTCATTAGTGAAACACATTGGAACATTTAAAAGTGATCATTTTAAAGTATATGATATTAAGTGCTGATCATTTTAAAGTATATGATCATTTTAAAGTATATGATATTAAGTGCTGATAAGATTTGAAAAAGTGAAGCAGAGAATCATAGAGCTCAATGGGACCTTTGAGATGATTCAGTTATACTCATTCCCTTTAAAAAAATGAGGAAACAGAGGCCCTGAGAAGATAAGTGAATTGCTCAGGTTCATATAGCTAGTCCCTGTCAATCAGTTCCTGATTGTCTGGACCAGTGATTTCCAAAGTGGAGGCTGGTCAAGGGGTGTGTGATCAATCAATCAATGAGATGGGTCTCATTCTGCCTTCCAGCAATAGCAGATCATGGGAGCTTATCTCCAATACATTCAAAGCTACCCTTATTCTTCCAACCCTTCCTGACCCTCTGGATGCTATATACAAGATCGCAAACCCTCTCTGTGAATAGAGAACCACTCAGGCATCAACAGTAGCAGTTCTGCTCATGTTCAGAGCTCTCCTTTCTGTCTCTTATTTCAACAAACAAATAAAGAGATTGTACAAAATCTATCAACCACGTAGTCACCAAAGTGAATTTCCTATTTTCCTAAAGCATATTCCTATCCAATAAATTCCAGTGATTCCCTATTGATTCAATAGGTTCAAATATTATTTTTCTCTTAATGTTTTAGACTTTTTTGCATGTAATTCTTAAGACGTACATAATTATTAATATAGTATTTTGTATATATACATATACATATATGTATCTATACGATTCATAAGTAAATATACACAAATTGGAAGTGCATGGTCAAAAACACCTTACTGATGGGGGTAGAATACCAAAAAAAGTTGATACCCTTAGTCTAGAGAAAAGAGAGGAGACACTTCTTATCTAAAGTTAGTTACTCACTAGACTACAGGAAGGGAGGAAATCCTTTAAGGGACACATAATAGCAACTTTAGGTGGTTATTGTTTTACTAAGTCCTTGATTGGTAGATCATTTATGAATAATTCATAGAAACATAAAGAAGAATCATGCTGGATAACTAAGTGGACAGGGTGGCCAGTGGCACTGGTGGAGGCAGTTGCCTATACCACTGAAATCATGGATCAAGAAATTAAATTTGACTGAAATATAAAGTATTTTACTCATCAAGGAAAGAATAAGAACATAAAAATAATTAATCACAACACATAACAGAAACACATAAATAGAACAAATAATAAAATACAAAATAATTTCAATTTTATATTATGACCAGTTGGGAATAGGGGCAGAAAAGAAGGAGTTAAAGAGGAGTGGAGGAAAGAAAATAAAAGGATTTGAGGGTAGAATACAAAGGCACAGGGATCAAACAGTGAAAGAAACAAAGGAATGTACATATAGAAAAAAATATACAAAGTTATAATAACACTAACATTCAGGGAAAAAAAAGAAAGAAAAGATACTCATATAGAAGAAAAAAGACACAGAGCCTCACAAATTGCCCTAAATATTTGAGATTGACAGAGAGTGAATACAGTGATATATAGTATGGCGAGGTAGTTTTTCTTGGAGTAGGGTTAGAGATAGCAAATAAACTATTTTTTTTTTTTTTTACAAATAATCAATTTATCCAAGTCAATCAAGATGAAATCTGGCAATCATTCAATCAAGAAAAACATTTATTATATTAATTAAGTCAATTTATTATATACTATATGGTGGGCACTGAAGATACAAATGAAAAATAAAGATATACCCTGACCTCAATGAGCTTACATTTTAATGGAGGTGTAAGTAGATATTTGGAAGTGGTGACAAGGGAAGGGAATTTTGGTCTAGGAAGTCACAACTGGTCAGAGAAGATTGCAAGAAGCTCCTAATGTCTTGGGAGAAGGTTTAATGGGATTTGAATCATCTAGATAGAGTGGCTTGACATGAATTTTCTCTCACTCATTACCAATCTAGATAGTTCACTTTAGGTTGGCATTCACAAAAGGAATAGATTAACTCCCCGGGGGTGGGAGATTGACATTGCTGGAGGTGTAGCAAACGGTTACATAGGTCCCATAAGACAGCTATTGTTAATATTCCCTTTTCTCTCTGCCTCCATAACCTCCCACTCCCCTACACCACCTGTTCATTCTCCTTTAGTCATATCAGATGAATTACATCCATAGGTGTTTTGGAGACAGTTCATAATAACTTCATGAGAGCTGAGGGTTAAATTTTCAAAGAAAGCATTTACATTTCAGAATGCAATGAACACTATAAATCTGGGGTTAATTTATTGTTCTGTTGATTGTCTAGACTTAAGAAAATTATAGAGAAAATGTTAATAATGAAGATTAAACTTTAAAATGAGTTTTCTGTGCTTTTTTACCCCTCCCAAAAGCTAATTGTTAAAAATTTACCGGCACACACCTGGTCTCATGCCAGGATCACAGTATTGCAAAAGCCTGCACGTAGGACAACTGGATTTTTAGCAATGGAAATAACTAGCCCGAACAGTTACTTTATTATGTCAATTTATCTCATTGAAGATGACAATATGAACTAAATTTAATGTTAACAAAAATCAGAGAACATTTGATGTGAAATAATAATGAAAAATACCTCCTCTCGTTTTAAATGTTTTTCATGTATTATGAACAATTCCTATTTAACCACTGTTAATTAATTTTGTTGATGTAATCAAGATTTTCAGCCTGGCCTCATATACATATGTATTTTCCTTGATTCTGTCTGCATACATATTGATATATTCTTGGGGAAATTTAGCAGATCTATGTAAGCTGCTCTACACAGTTGTTTGGACACAGCTGCTTCACATTCAGAAAACAGTGAAGGTAATGGGAGCCCTCCACAGCTGCATACTATTTAGATGCTTGATCTCTAAAATGGATGTTGGGCATGCATGGGAAGGCGATGGTTCTGAAGCATGACTACAAGAGGCATATGATTAATTATTTGGAAGGTAGGAAGGTTGGTTAAATTTTGCCCTCCTTGCAATAACCAATCTGTGGAAGTTGTCTCCAATATAAATGCACCTACCCTTTACCCTTTGTCCCCAAACATTCTATTCCAACACTACACCTGCCTCTTTTTATGAATCTGCCATTAGCTTTTCAGGGAAGTTATAGCCTAATAACTATCAGGCATCCACAAAAACAGCTAAATGGGTGCCATAGAAAAAATCCTCCCCTTGCCCATTTGCACCATCACAACTCCACCATCACTGTGGCTGTAAGGCACTTTCCCTTGGAAGGCAGGATTTGAACTCTGGGACAAGCAATACACAAGCAAGAGCCCAGTCTCATTACTCCTCTTTCTCCTTTTTCATTTTGGATTAAGAAAGTTATACAGTGGTATGTGCTTATAGTTGAGACATAGATGAACTCACGTATGTTAGGGGTGCCTCCTCAAAAATTTTTTTCCTGATGGGATATGTGATAAAAATGTTTTGTAATTACTGATCCTGAAGATCAGAATTCAGGGTTAGCTCCTGTAAACCTGAAAGGGAGCAGCTGCTCATGGAGCATGACAAATGATGCTAACTCAATTTGAGCTCAAGAGTTTTTCACCTGCCCCATTTTGCTGAATATGCAAAGTTGATGAATTGCCTTCTAGTCTCTATACACACAGGCACTGACTCAAATATGGCACTTTTTTCCTTTGAAAACATGACTTTGTTACTGATGATATTATCATCGACAGAGAATCTCAGTCACCATCATCTCCAATGCTCTTTACAGCATTTGGGAGAGGTAGTGTCTTGATTTGTAATTTCTTGCTATTTCAAAACTCAGTGAAGAAATTTTCTCTACTAAAGAAGACTGGCACTTGATTTGTAACTTATAGTCATAGAGAACTGTCGAGGAGTATTGAGAGGTTAAATAACTTGTCCAGTGTCCTACAACTAGCATGTACCAGAGGCGGGATCTGAAATTAGTTTTCCTTGACTCCAAAACTGGCTTTCTTATCCAATATGTCAGACTGTTTCTCCAAATAGCACAAAAAAGTGTTCATACACATTCCCCTAATGACTCATTAGGAGAGTACTATGAGGTAAGCAAAGCAGTCATTTCCTGGCTTCCCCTTAAAAAAATGGTCCTAGTAAGTAAGCAGAACCAAGATTAGACCCTCAGCCTTTTAACTATCTAGCATGCACATCTCATGTCATAAAGGAATTTGAAATGGTAATGGACTTGAGGCACGGTTATGATCACCAGTCATGACAATTCCCACTGTCACAGTTCTGTAGGGTGTACAAAGCGCCTTCCTCACAACTGCCTTTTTAGTTAACTAGTAGTGTCAGACCCATTTTACAGAAAAGGAGATAAAGAGGCTGTCTGAAATTAAATGAGGTATTGGAGGAACAGGATGAGTAAATTTTTGAGGTAGGTGTTGAACTCAGACATCTTGACTTCAAGATCAGTGATCTTTTAAAATATTTAACACCATGAAATCTAGGTCAGCTTCTGCTAAGTTTGAATATCAATATGCAGACTGCTTAAGTATCCAGAGCACGTTCCAAAGTCCATTTCTATTTAATGTTGGGCTTAATTTAATATTTTTCCTTTCTTTGCATAACTGATCCAACTTTTCATCCATAAAATGATGTGCTGTCTTGCTTTAAAGTATTTTGTTATTTAAACAAGGTTTTCATCTTAATCATACAGCATTTTCCATTTTCTCTATTCAAAGATAACTTGCAAAGGAGTTGACAGATTTTAACTAGTATTGGTTTGTTCAAAATATATTTTAAGGATCAAGATATATTTTAAATTCAATTTGTTACTGTCTACCATCTTGGAAAAAAGCTCTCATGGCCACTGATGACAGAAGGGAGTAATTTCCAACAGATTCCAATAACTTACTCAATAAGAGGACACATACGTTTTATATGGGAAATGTAACTAGGCACTATAGTTCTCATAACTTACACTAGTTATTTATTCTTACCTTACTGTTATAGGTAGGAGTACATCTTTGTTGATGCTATAATTGGCAGAAAGAGTCAGGATCCACTGTGAGCTGCTGCATCCAAGTTCAACTGTAGGCATGCCTTCCTTAAGATACAGATGAAGAAATGGTTTCCCCAAATTCTGCTCACCAGCTTTAAAGACACATAATTCAACATAGTCATTGACCCATGGATATTTGCAGTGGTCTGTATGTTTTATCATTATTTCAATATTATTATGTTTAGAATATCAATTGAAATAAACATTTAAGCAGTTGGCTGAATAACCTTACTGGTTTCAATACGTGTTTTACTTGAAATAAAAGACAGTTTTTAATTCCAGTTTCATCAGCATATCAGAATGATTCATACAGTAATCTCTTAATAGAAACTAGTTGGTTGCTTAAACAATTAATTACATTTCCTAATCAAAACCTGTTGCATGAGTAATCATCAACTGCCTTTTCACAATGTTGTCTTCCTTCCCATTAAAAAAAAAGCAACTAGATGATGATTTTCTTTATCCCAGGGAAGCATATAAACAAATTATAAATTGTCTATTTATTTATTAAGTGCTTGCTATTTACCAAGCATGATGCTGGGTACTGGGGATGCAAAGATAAAAAGTGAAAGTTTTTGTCCTCAGGGAGCTTATATTCTCATCATACGAAATGAAAATGACGTTTTTATGAGCCTGGAATTTTACTGCCACACAGAGAAGAGGGTTCTTCACTTTCAGGATACCTCCCATTAGTTAATATCAAGATGTCAATAACAGGGAGATGCAAAAATTTTATATTTATTTGAATTGTATATACTTCTGCTCCCCAATGAATTTCCTTCAGCCCTTCTTTTCATTTGAGAGTCAAGAGAAAAATGCAATCAGGTATATGAAATGTCTTTTCATAATCTCTGATGGAATTTTAAAGCCATTCTTTGAAATCAGTGAGTTTCAAGGAACACAATCCAATAGTGAATTTCCTTAACATCAGTGGTTTAACTTTTCTCTTATTATTCTTGTTGCATTGATGTTTTAAATGGAAAAACTGTAGATTCCATATAGGATAAGTTGATGAGTTTGACTTGTATTTATAGTAAGATTTTAGGACATATTATTAAACAGATGGTTTGTGAGCATTTGAAAAGGAAAGAGTGATCATAAAAAGCCAGCATGGTTTCATCCTGGTGGTAGAAAAAGACCACAGTATAGAACACAGATTATACATTTTAGCAAAACATTTGACAGTGTCTCTCATGGTATCCTTGTGGAGAAGATGAAAAAATATAGGTAAGAGGGTAGTATCCCAAGGTGGATTTGGAAATGGTTATATAACAATTTGAGAGAGGATTTGAGTGGACTAGGATTGAGATATGTGCTTGGCATTGCACTGTCTTATTTAATCAATTACTTGGATAAAGGGAGAGACAATTTCCTTTAAATGATGCTATGAAGTTGGGGGAAATAATTAAGAAACTGGATGATGTAATCTGGGATGTAAAAAATATTTCAACAGGCAACCAACAGTTGGGAAAATTGAATAAGACAAAAATTTAATAAGAATAAATTTTAAGTTCTATTAAACTGGTTCATCATATTTGTGAAAGTTTGAACTATTTTAAAAATAAATTATTTTTAATATTTAAAAATATTTCTAAAAATTATTAAAATTAACATAAATATTAATCATTATGATCATAAAATGCTATAAAATTATAATATATAATTTAAAAATAAAATTATATATTATAAAATTATAAAATATAATTATATAAAATATATAAATATTAATATAAAATTATTAAAAAAATTTTAACTATTAAAATATCTTAAAGATTGATAATGTACATTAGACAGGATGTATAGTGCACCATGCAAGAATAAATAATTTTTAGAGCTAATTTAACCACTGAAATCAAAGACTGGGATGAATATTTTGATACTAGAAGAATAATATCCCAGTGTGAACCTTAACTACACGGTCAAATGATTTTCACAGGTTACCTTTTTTAAATGACTAAAAAACGAAAAAGCAAGCAAATTACAAATTCAGTTTCATCCTCTATATTTTACTATATGTCTTACTATATATACACAGCAAGGCTGATATATTCAATAGTAACTCTTCTAATAATCAGCATTTTCTTTTATGTATATAACAGAATTCTGCAGAATCCCAACTCAGTCACTTAACTAGTAGGGTTATTGTGTCACTTCATCTCGCTAGCCTTAAATTTCTCTATCTGTGAAATGAGATGGTTGGATTAAATGATGGCTAAGAGACTTCCCTTCTCTAAAGTTCTATGACCGTATTATCTGAAATAGTTAAAGGTGTTTAGCACAGCTCCAGGCACATGGTAGGTACTTAGAAAAGACTTGTCATTGCTATTTTATTTACACTATAAAATTCTCTAAAGGTAAATTGATAGAGAAGGATATTGCAGTTATTACTTTTCTTTCCTTTTAAAAAAGCATATATACAATTTCAACAGTACAGGTGTGTGGAGGTTCCTTCCATGTCTATATTTTATCTGTAACTGATGGTTTTATTAGGTGCCTAGGTGACTAAGAGATTAAGTGACATTCCCATGGCAACACAAATATATTCTGGATTATAGATATGGAAATAGACAACCTGAAGCTGTTGCTATTTTTCCATGGGGATGAAACATATTAAATTCTTTTATGGAAAAAAAAGGATCAGTCTTACAAGTTGGCTTACTTCTACCCCATCCTCCCCATTACCTTTCCAGTTAGTCATATTGTATTCATGTAGATATCTAGTTTAATGATTTTTTTATACAGCATGGAAGGGTGGGGGGTAGAAGTATCCTTAGAGATCATCCAGTTCAATTCCTTCATTTTACTGATGAGGAAGCTAAAATCAATAGAGGTAAAAGGGCTTTCCAAGGTCACATAGTTGGTGGCAGAGGCTGGACTAGACCTCGGGTCTCCTGGCTCTCATTGCACTACAATTCTTGAAATCTAACACTTGGAAGGATTAAAGCACAATCCACGAGATCTGTCAGAGAGCACAAAGGGCACTTCATCTTACAGTTTAAACTTGGTAAAGACATTTGTGCAATTCCTTGTGATTAAAACATCCCAATGTGTTTTGACATCTTGAATAAAGAATTTAAAATTAGTGACAATTGGTAAAATGAGGAGAAAGCACAAAATCTTCAATTGTCAAAAAAGTGCTACTCAAGCAAATTATGGCTAATTGTAACGGTTAGAAAGATAGAGCCATGCATTCACATATTAAACTTTATAGGCTGAGCTATTCATGTGCCTCTTTAAGTTAAAGACAAGATTGCTCAAGTGAAATAGGAAACCCTGAATGCACATATCATGATTATGAAAAACTCTTCTCTAAGCTTGGAGGGATTTTAACTAGTACTTCCTTTGTCCCAAAGATTTGAAAACACCACTAAAAACTCATTACTACTTAGTTGTGGGCAAATTCTTTCTCCTCTTCCACTGAAAAGTAGGTACCTGGTAATTTAGAAATGAGGATAAATCTCTCTTTCTTGATAGATGTTTGGGACTGGCGCTGTGATTTTGTTGTTATAGAAACTCCTCAAACGGAAAACTTCCTTTACCATAGCATTTCAGTAACTCTTTCCAGTTTAATGTCTTAGAGAGTTCTCCAAGTCAATGAGAGATTAAATGTCTTGCCCAGATTCATACAAGCAATATCTCAGAGTTGGTGCTTGAATCCAGGTCTTTTTGACTTGTAGGTTAATTCCCTTTTTAGTCCATCTCACTGCTCGCTCTCTCTCTCTCTCTCTCTCTCTCTCTCTCTCTCTCTCTCACTCCTTACTATATATATTTTAGAACTTTAGAATTTTAAAAAAGGCTTTTCTATATCATCTCACTAAATCTTCACAATAACTGTGATAACTTAACAGGGGGTAATATCCCTATTTCATAGCTGAGAAAATCAAGACAGAAGATTTAACTAGCCCTAAGTCAGATATTTAGTGACAAACCCAAGAATCTTGGCTACCAACAAATATTTTTATCACTTTTTTAGAGTAGTATCGTTTTAACAATAACAAAGTAGTTTATAACAAGCCTTATCAACAAGAAGTATTTATTAAACACCTACTAGGTGCTAAGTGTTTAGAATATAAATAAATTAAGGAGACTGTTCTTCCACCCAAAAAACTCAAAATCCAATGGAGAAACATCATGCAAACTACTCTGTTAAACGAGATATATACTGGATAAATTGGAGATAATTTCAAACCTGGGCAAAGGATTGATAAGAGGTAGAGAATGACTGGGGAGAATTGAAGCATCATCGGTACAGGCAAGTTTTAACTTAGAAACTTCTTGAGAGCCTCTTATTTTCCCAGCATAGTTTGGGAGAACTTAAAGAATAAGGGATAATTCCAGCTTTTGGGGAACTCATAATCTAATGAAGGTGATGAGATATTTATATCTTTTGGTGTTAAAAAGGGTTTTTTTGTGCACCAAAAGCTCAGTCTGAGTCAACTGAACTACATAAAAGGAAAAAAAATGTTATTCTAGGCTACATTAAGGGAAAAAACACCAAAAATAGTCTCCAGAATGATAGAATTGATGGTCCCACTGTGTCCTATTCTGCTTCAACTACACCTCCTTAGTTCTAAGAGGTTATTTTAGGAAGCCAACAAGGTGAAGCACATTCATAAGAGAGAACCTTGGATGAGACGGGAACCAGAGACAAGATCAGCTGATTTGCAGGGAGGTAAGTAGGAGGTTAGGAGAGGGTTCATCAAGGATGTCTTCAAGTAAATAAAGGAATGCCACATGAAAAAAGGATTAGACTTCTACTTATTCTTGGAGGGAAGGTCAAAGGTCAAAGTGCAATGGAGAGTGGTGGAGTTTTAGAAGGCAGATTTTGGCTTGATATGGGGAAAATCTCTCTAACCATTAGAGCCATACAAAAAGTGGAATACACAGCTTTTGGGAAATGGTGTGCTCTCTGCCCTAGAAATGTTCAAACAAAGCCTGGATGCTCTCTTTTTAGGTATATAGTAGATAGGATCCTGAATTCAAGCAGGACTGAAGAAATCTCTGGGATTTGTGTTACAAAATAATAAGGAACATATCACAGTTTAAGTATCAAATGATGGATACAGATAATAGATGATAAGGTTTCAGAAGAAGCAGGGTTTACCATGGACTTGGAATAGGTCTTGAAAGCTGAGTCTGATTAAGATAGGCAGAGGAAATTGGGGAACAGAATTCCAGATGAGGGCAGTGGCATGTGCCAAGATGCTAAGACTGAAATTTCAATACGTTTTTTGAATGTAATTTGATATAATGGAAAAGTCATCATACTTGAGTCAAGATACCTAGTTTGTAGTCCCATTTCTACCACTAGTAAGTTCTGGTCATTGAATTTCTTTAGACCTTAGCTTTTTCATTTGAAAAAAAGATGAAACACATTTAGATAAATTTGATTATCCTTTATGGATCTAATATTCAATAATTCTTTGAATAGAGACATACAGTATGAGTAGACTGTTTCAGCATTGAAATATCCAAGACTTAGTTTGGTTGAGTGGAGGAGAACCATAGCTATGGCAACAGCTTTTCAGGAGCATCCTCTAGGAAAAGAAAAATAAATGAAAGAGCATCTTTCCCTAACTACTCTTGCCTCACCTGCTTCTCTTGGAACCACAGGGTCCTGTTGCTGCTTTCTGAACTTTCTGAACCATGGGGAATATGCTTCCATAGTTGGTAGATCAGATCAGAGGATCAAATATTTAGGAGTGGAAGGAACTACAGAGGTCAACTCATCCAAACTCTTTATAGCTGAGAGAACTGAGTTCTAGAGAGGAGGAATCACTTGTCTAAGGTCACACAGGTAATTAATGATAGATCAGGATTCAAACTTGAGTCCTATAGCTCTAGGTTCAGTATTGTTTCCACTGCACCACAATTCAACAAAAGAGATTGAGGAGGTAGCCTTGACTATAGGAATTTGAGTTCTCTAACTCCAAGGGATTATATCTATATAGATGTAGGAACTAAAGGCTAGAGATTTGATGTGATATACTAAAAGACTGCATAAGTAGAGTTCTTTTTACTATATTATATTGTTTCTCTTTCTTTAAAGTCTAATGAATAACCCTTAAGAAAGGAGAGAAAAATCCATGAGAATGCCTCCTCCAAAGGTAGAGTTTTGTAGGGCATGTCTAGAGACTTACATATGGATTACAAATCTCCAAACAACAATATAAACTATGGGAAAACTTATTTTTCATGTGGGTTCATTAAAGTATCCCAACTCTAACTGAATAATGAAATTGTAAGCCTTTCAATAATCGAATGAGGATGGAGGACTCACAGTATGAAAGAAATCAAGAGTTTTGAGAAGCAGCTTAGCCCTGTTCATCGCTGGTAGTGTAAGAAAAAAAAACTATTTCCAATACCAAGGGATTCAACTGGATTGCAATAGCTTTGGAAGAGGTAAAAAATATCTATGAAGTTTTTCTGGTCACTCTTCTGGGAATCATATTTAAAAGAAAGGCAAATATTCTACTACCATTAGCATCCATATAGAATTATCAATGACTTTATGGCAACCTCAAAGCTATATAAGGGACAGTTAGGTGTTGCAATGGATAAGGTGCTAGGCCTCCGACACTGTTACTTAAAAAGTCACTTAACCATATTTGCCTCAGTTTCCTCATCCATAAAATGAGCTGGAAAAGGAAATGGCAAACCAATTTAGTGTCTTTGCCAAGTAATCCCCAAATGGAGTCATGAAGAGCTGGACATGACTGAAATGACTGAATAACAGAAAGTTACATAAATGCTAGCTTTATTATTTTTGTTACTTGGAATTCAAACTTTTTCTCCAGCACTATCTGTAAGCAATACACCTCTCACATCTCTTGAATTCTCCCCAAACACAAATCTCCCCTCCCTACTCCCCAAATAAGGAGAAGATCCAATAAGAACCTTTAGGGCTTCCAATTTCTACCTGAACAAAATACAGACGAAGAGTCTTGCACTTTCAACTTCCAGTTTAAATACTAACATTCACTTGTGTTAAAGCTGCTACTGAATCCTCAGACAGAGTTGCTCGTGTAATTTCCCTCCTGGGATTTGGACAAATGGCTGCTGTAAATTCTCAAAGATCATCTACTTCCACAGGGTATGCTTATTTCTTTTCAAAGAAACCACACCGAGAGGAGTGAACTCCACAGTAACATGTCCCATGACAAAACCTCCAGATTGGTGCAGGTTGGGGAAGTGCTCATTTTCTCTAAGTGTGCCTAAAGTATCTTTTTTTCCCCATGGCTTCATCCTGATTCTCTTGCTTTATTAGAAGATTCTTTGATTTTTTTCCAGAATTCAGAATTAGTTCAGAGACAAGTACAAAAGACTATTCATTTCAACCCAACTATGGTTCTTATGTCTATCCCCCTCCCACAGTGGGTCTTTTTATTTTAAACTATCATTTCCAAGGACTTTTCTTTCCCTGATAACCACCACCATGAGGATCTCAAGTTTTATCTGTCTTTTATTCCTTTTCAACTTCAATTAGTTGTAGAGGCAGACAGGGAAAACATACATCTGCAGTTTTGAAAGAGGAATATATTTCAAAGCTGACACTGACTTAGCAGCCTGATAATACTATTGCCCTATCTCTGAGAGTATTGGAGAAACAAAATACAAATGTTCAGAATGAAAAATCATGCCAAGACCAGCAAAACATAAAGGAAACATCTGGTTTAATTTCTCCTCTGTCTTTTAATTGCCCCTATACATAATATAATGAATTAAACAAGGAAAATGATTCCCTAAGTCAAGTTAAGGGCCACTTTTTAAACTACAAGGGCCTAATTGCACCACAAATTCATTGTGTCCATCTGGTGCAGGGCAAAACATATTTTGTGAGGGTTATAAGTTCTGGAAATGAAAACTATGCTCTTACGGAATAATCTGCTGGGAGATGTCTGACCATGGGGAATGGATTATTAATGGGTTATTATTTTTAAAAGGAAAGATATTTTGGGGATACGAGCTTTCACTCCAGTCCTAGGTCACAAAATTTCTTGCATTCTGTTTGCATTTTGACTGTCACAACTGTACAGAATGACCAGGAGAAAAATCACAACTATATCTCTTTTCTTACAAACAATTTTTTTTTAAAGGCAGAAGAAAGAATTTTGGTTTAGGAGTTGGAAAACTTTTCCTAACCTCCACTGGAAACAAGGACTGCATTTAGTCTCAGGTAACCTTTAAATCTTCGTTCTGCCACTTAATATTTGTGCAACATTGGGCAAGTTATTTAAGGCATATGGGCCTCGTTTTCCTTATTTGTAGAATGATATGGTTAACTTCAAAGACCTCCGAGGACCCTTCCAAATCTTAGTGTCTGACTTTACGATCTTGAACAAGTCACTTTCTAGGCCAGAATTCTTAGCTCTTTGTGTGTGTCATGGATGATTTGGGCAGTCTGAATAGTTATGATAATAGGAAATTGCTAGCATTGATATTGTACCTATTATGGGCCAGCTAATATGCTAAGTGCTTTTCAAATATTAACTTATTTGATATTCATAATAATCCTTTGTGAACCTACTGTTATTATATCCATTTTGAATATAAGGAAACTGAGGCAAACAGAGGTTAGGTGACTTGCCCATGAGGCCAGACTTGAGTTCCAGAGCTCCTGCCCCCAGTGTTACCAGTCTATCCACTGTGCCACCTAGCTGCCCCATTTAATTGCCTATGAACACCTTCTCAGAATAATGTTTTTAAATGCATAAATTGACACACATCAGACTACAAAAGCTATCAAATTTAAGGACCTCATTTTAAGAATCCCTACTGTAGACTTTAGATTCTTCATCAGTAAAATACAGGTGATAGCTTAATGGCCTTAAGGTACCTAAGCGTTTTGTATCTCCAGTTCTATGACCTTGGATAAGTCACTTATCCTCTTTGACCTTACTTCTTCATTCATGAGATTGAATGAGATGATTTCCAAGAGTCTTTCCAGATTTATAGTCCTATATTTCTCTAGCTGTTACTGTTCCTTTGGAAATGAAAGACAAAATCACCCCATGTAGTGAATACATCTGCTTGTATTCATTTATTTAAACAAGAGTACCAACTTGGATATGGTAGCCTCTTGTCTTGGCATGGATTTCCAAATCCTTCAAGGGGAGGGGCAGTGCAGAGGTAAGCCAGAACAGGCTCAGCTGAAAAGAATTCTCTGAGCATTGTTGTTTCTTTTGCCACAACCTGTTTTTGGTTGAAACAAACACCTTTCTCCCAAAGGTGCATCTACTGATTTTATATAGGTTTAAAAAAAAAGTCAGAAAACTATTTTAATTTGTGACTTAAATTAATTATGTTGGCACTTTTGACATGATCTGTGGGGTTTATTCTAGCCTACAAATAGGCTGTTTCTTCCACATTTCATGGTGGGCTAATAAAGCATTAATATTAATTACTTTTACTTTGCACAAATGAATTAGACAATCTAGGTCAACATTTAAATTTGGGTACTTCTGCTTCAGGTAAACAAATACTACTTGGCAAAGATTCAGGGAATGAAGCGCCTTTCTGGGAAATTGCAAAACTCAGCTTTAATTTGTTGTGCAAAAAAAAAAATAGAAGCCAACCATGATCTTTCAAAATTCACATGCATTTGACATTTCATATACAGCCAAACTCAATGAAAAGTCTTACATTCAACTTTGAAAGTACAGAAGGAAGTATTCATATTAAGCAAAACAATCAGGACAGTTGTCGAAAAAGTAAGGTGCTTGGGATTAATGAGCTGCCTTACAGGTGCTTCATCTATCAAAGTCATATAGTAATTATAATAGCAGCTTTGAACTTTGGCAAAATCTGAGCTCTACGCCTCTTAAAAGTCGAAAGGAAAAATATGAATAAAATTTATGCCACATTTTGAAAGTGCAACTATAGTCACACTCAATAGTAGTACTGAGAAAAACTAGAAGAAAGCCCATCAACTCAGAGGTCCATGCAGCTTATATTGGAATAGAGACAATAACACTTAAGAGTGTAAGGAATTTCTTGAAAATATGTTCTTCTTTATGAATTAGTCAATAAACATTTATTAAGTGTCAACTCTGTTTCATAGAATTGAGGATACAAAACCCCCCACAAAAAACCCTGCTTTCAAATCCAGTGGGGCAAACAAGCCACCAAATATGCATAGATGAGTTATATATGAGATATGTAAGAAACCAGTAAGAGAGGGAAGGCACTAGAAGTAAGAGGTTGGGAAAGGTTTCTTGTAGAAGATGAGATTTTAGTAGGGACTTAAAAGAAGTCAGGAAATCCAGCAGACAGAGATGAGGAGGGAAAGCATTTTAGGCATGTTGGACAGTCATAGACAACATCCATGGGTGATAGGTGGAATGTCTTATTTGCGCAACATCCAGGAAGCCAGTGTTGAAGAGTAAGCTCTAAGACTGGAAAGGTGAGAGGGATCTAGGTTATGAATGGCTTTCAGTGCCAAAGGATTTTGTATTTGCTTCTGGAAGAGATAAGGATCCATTAGGGGTTTATTGAGTAGGAGATGGGAGGTTGATCTGGTCAGACTCATGTTTTAGGAAAATCACATTAGTGACTGAAAGCAAAACAGATTGGGGACTTGAGGCAGACAATCCTATCATCAGTCTATTGCACTAGTCCTAGTGTGAAGAGATAAAGGTCCACATCAGAGCAATAACTGAGAAAGGGGAGAAAAGAGACAGTGTTTGAGAGCTGGTATAGAGGTGAAATTGACAGGCTTTGGCAACAGATTGAATAAGGGGTGGGGGTTGAGACACAATAGAATCAAAGATAACATCATATAACAATCTAGTGTTTATAGAACATTTTAAAGTTTACAAAGTGCTTTATGTTTAATTTTCACTTAACTCTCATAACTGTGAGGTAGGTGATATTATTAATTCCCATTTTATATATGAGGTTAACTGACTTGTCCAGAGTCATGCAGCTATTTAGAGTCCAAGGCAAAATTGGAACATAGGTCTTCCACATTTTAAGTTCAGCATTCTATCCACTATGCCACCCAATAATAGTGGGTTAAGAAAGACAACTGCTTAATTCTTAGAAAATTTTTTGTTGTTGAGTTTTTTCAGTCATGTCCAACTCTTTGTGACACCATTTGGGTTTTCTCGGCAAAGGTACTATAGTGGTTTGCCATTTCCTTCTCCAGCCCATTTTACAGATGAGGAAGAAAACAGGGTTGAGTGACTTTCCCTGTCACTTAACTGATCAGACACTTGATCTGGTCAGACTTATGCTTTAGTTAAGTAAATATTTGAGGCCATATTTGAACTCAGGTCTTCCTAACTCCAGGGCCAGGGTTCTATGTACTCTGCCACCTAACTGCCTCAATTTTAGAAAATTGAAGTTACTAAAACAATTGCATAAATCTTGCTAATTAATAAATTTTTGGCTCCATCTTTAAGAAATATTTCACCCCATCTCTAAGAAACTAATAAAATTCATTTTTTTAAACATAACATGCAGTTATATTTAGAAATAAATTGCATCACTTACAGTGCTTGAGTTTTACAACCACACTCATATGTTAAAGTTCCAAGTTTGCTAATATTCTTTCTTGTCAGGGCAAAGTTCCCCTTTAGAAGTCACGTTGTATTGATTGAGTCATAAATTAAAAAGCTCAGAAAATGCAAACATAACTATTAACATCTATGACTTCATCTTGGGTAATGCATCACTTACTAGAGTAGTAAAGTTTCCAAAGTATTGTCCTAAATAATTCAGTGATCCAACTAGTCATGCTTGGTAGAGCCACAGTAGCATCAATGCCTGAAAGAGAAATTATGATTCAGGAGTTCAAATATTAGTGATACTCACTATAAAGAAGGGTTCCATTTAAAGTGGTTGTCTTGACTGTCAAGTAGATAGTAACAACTCTGTTTTTGTCCTTCTCTGCAGCAAACTTTGACTCATCCAGTAATGTAAGAGAAGGTAATTCTAAATAGGAGTTCCCATTGAAAGATGGAAAAAATATGGTTGTGTCTACAATGAAAAAAAAATGAAGCATCAAAATGTTAACATGACATAACATCAATTTATTCTCATTCAATTAATCATACACATTGTCATGATCCAGGATGAACACTCTGCTAAAATTGTCCTGTTGTTTTGAAGATATTAGACCTAGTTACTAGAAATCTAAAGAAATGCTAATTAATATTTAAAATGTTTCAAAATATAACCTAAGTTACATGACACAAAAAATAAAGACCTCAAGGCTATAGTAATATTTTGAAAACAAAAATAAACAAGTCAGTACAAATTAATTTAGAGAATATAAGTAATTTTGTTTGCATTCTTTAAAAGGCTTACAGATTTACTGTACTTTTACAGATTTACATTACTAGTAACCTTTTATGTATTGTTTACATGATGGAAATTTGTACTTTATTGTACATGTCCTTCACAGATGACCCGTGCAATGTACAGATGGATTTTCTTATGTGCTAACATAAGAAATGAAAAATGCATTTATATTTTTTAGTCTTGTGATTCAGAAAGCATCAGATGCAAATGTATTGTTGGATTTGCCAATTATTAATAGAGCTTAAGCTAGACTGTATTTCAGGTCCATAAAATGTTAGAATTGGAAAGTTTCAGAAATTCATGAACAAGGAAGAGTAACAACGAGTGGCAATGCAGGAACCTTCCACCTGAATGAATTTCCAAAGAAATGAGAATTTGGAACCGACTGCATGTGTCTGGTCAGAAGAAAACCTGTACATCCTTATGTACTCACAGAATGTGGTAACTTGATATAACCATTTAGCACTAGATAGCACAATATACCCTATAAAATACTGAAGTCTGAACTTCAGAGCCCCTCTCAGACCTTTTTGCCATTCTTCTCTGAATACTGCCTTCCACCTAAGCTTCTTTATCATTGCCTGTTCTTACCTTGATTCTCACAATTTCTTCCCCAGTATATGTGAATTCCTTGAAGGCAAGGACTGTTTCTTTTTTATCTTTGCCTTCTTAGCACCCAGCACAGTGCCTACCACAGGGTGTTTAATAAGTACTTACTGACTGAATAACTGATTATCCTTTCAAAGCTCATAATTCTAACAAGGCTTTGTTTATCTTTACAGATTAGGCCAGAAAATGACCTATAAAAGTTGGGGCAATAAAGAAAGAGATATTGTATTTTCCCTAGTGGGAATGAGACTTCTGGAGGGAGGATGAGGGAACTAGATCGTTATTTCAGAGGTCTATTTCCTTTGACATATTCCACTATCAAACTGTTGTCAGCCACCAGACAAAGCAAAGATGAAAAAAGGCAGGGTTTTAAGGGCACAGGGTAACCACTGAGGACAGATATAACAACAACTAAAGCTCCCTTCCCTTTTTGTCAATATTCAGGAACTGCCCTACAACAGGGACAATTTAAAAGAGAGAATCAAGTGTGCAAAATAAGTGGCTACAAGAATACGTTGTGTATGAACAACATTGAATAATATATTCAGGGTTGTTTGGGACCTTAGAGGTCACCTATGCCATCCTCTCATTTTATAAATGAGGAAGCTGAAGGCCAGAGAGGTTGAGGGCTTTACTCCGGATCCCACAAGTCAGAAGTGGGATTTGAACCATGATACATGGACTCCAAATCCAGGGTTCTTTCCATTCTTCATGTTGCACTAAAAAAGTTATAAAAATAATTTCACTAATAATGTTAGTGATTATACTTTGCATTTGTCAGGATATTCTAGTGTTTCTAACGTGGACTCTGATTTATAGAAGTGGGGAGGGGGATTTTATACCACTTTCCAGGAAAGCATCTATTATGTAAAGTCATGTACACCTGCACACTCCTAAACCTAACACAACTTGAACTTTTTCATCGCTGACAATTTTAATGCAAATCCTGACAGAAAACAGCAATTATGAAGAATAAACATTTGTTATTGAATTGCTTTCTAGCCACATTAATTTCCTTTATCACAGTGTTTAGTGGATTTGTTAGAAAATAGTGCTGCCCTGAATATGGAAAACAAGGCTAATTGGGGTTAGGCAAAGTAGCTCCCTGCTGTTTCCAGAAGCCTCTTCAGGCTGTGTTGTTTGAACAGAGTCCAAATTCATTCCTCTGGCATTTATGATGGGAAAAAAGGAATCAGGTTTTTTTTTTTACGTAGAAATATTTATTAAATATCTTGCAAGATAAGGCCATCAAAGTCACTCATGTCTATGCTTTTGTGCTTGAAACTGAGAATACAAAATAGACATTCAGTGTTAGAAACCAAAAGTAAGTTAATATAAAAAAGCTAGCACAGGGTTCTGAAAGGACATTCTAAATGCTTCATGGACGTTTCCTGTATCTGTTAGAAAATGGACAGGCTGATGCTCTAGCTTCCTTATTTTATGTTTTCTGTTTTTAACTAAATTGGAAAATTTTCATTTTCTGTTCAAGTGAGACAAATAACAATACTAAACCAAAGGACCCCAAAGGAGTCCAGAGCTGAACTCATTATCTTCCCCCTCAAACCTCCCTCTCTTCCTAACTTCACTATTGTTAAGGGTACCACCATCTTCTGTCCCTAATGCTCATGACCTAGATGTCATCCTCAACTTTTCACTCTTTCTCATTCCACATATTCAATCTATTGCTAAGCCTTGATGGTTTTACCTGTATGACATCTCTCTTGTGCATCCCTCTTCTCACTTTTGACACTCCCACCACCCCAGTGCCGGGCTCTCATCCTTGGTCTATTGCAATAGTCAATTGGTGGGTCTAGACTTTAATCTACTCTCTACTTAACCGTCAAAGTAACCTGCCTAAAGCATAGGTATGGTCATTTTAACACTCCCCATTCCCTTTTACTAAACTAGTAGCTTATTATCACCTCCAGAATCAAATAGAAAATATTCTTGTATTCAAACCTTTTAGTAACCCAGTACCCTCCCTCCTACCTTTCTAGTCTTTTGCTTTTTTGCAAGGGAATGAGGGTTAAGTTACTTGCTTAATGTCACAGTGTCAAGTGTCTAAGGCCAGATTTGAAGGTCCTCCTGACTGCAGGATCAGTGTTCTATCCATTGCACCACCACACCACCTAGCTGCTGCCTCTCCCCTTTCCCCCCTCCTCCAGTCTTCTTAAACCATGTCCTCACTCTGTGATCCTGTGATACTGGCCTCTTTTTTGTCCTTCCCAGAAGTCACTCCATCTCCTGGCTCCTGGGCACTTCTGCTGTTTTTTCCTGCATGCTTGGGGTTTTCTCTTTTCTGATTTCAGCCTCCTAACTTTCCTGACTTTTTCCAAATCTCAGTTAAAATCTTGTATTCTGCAAAATGACTTTCCCAATTCAACCTAATTCCAGTGCCTGATATCTGTTGATAATCTTTAATTTATGCTGCATATGTCTTGTTTATACACAGTTTGTGTGTTATCTCCATCATTAGACTCAGAGCTTTATGAGATGAGTGACTATCTTTTGCCTTTATTTGTATACCTAGCAATTAGCACAGTGTCTAAAACACTGTAGGCCCTTAATGCTTGACTAACTCACTTTTTGAATTGCCAAATGATAAAGCACATTGATATGACAAGAGCCTATGATTCTTTTTGTATCCTCCATCATCATAGTTGGTCAATGACTTGTAGTCTTAGAGAGTTCTCTGGTCCTCAGGTTAAATTGCTTTGTAATTAAGAATTTCTGATTTTAAGTCTAGCACTCCAAGATAATAGTATCTGGACTTGCAATTTCATCAGTGTGAATTCCTGGTGAAGCAACTCTCTGCACTGGCAATTTGTAACTCCCTTGCATCCAGTTGTGACATTAGAAGATTGACTCATCCAGGAGTACACAGTCAGAATAAATCACAGGTAGGATTTGAACTCAGGTGTTCCTGATTCTGAAGCTATGTTGGCTCTCTAAAATAGAAAAGAAAAAGATAAATCCTCAAATTGAACAACTAAAATAGAAGAAAAGATAAGACAATCCAAGTCAATCAGTGAAGAAATATTTATTGAGTGCTTATTATGTACTAGCTGCTGTGCTAACACTAAGGTATATTGAGTAGTTTCAGTTGTATCTGACTCATGATCCCATTTTTGGGTTTTCTTGGTAGAGATACTGGAGTGGTTTGAAATTTCCTTCTCCACCTCGCTGTTATAGATGAAGAAACAGAGGCAAATAGGGTTAAATGACTTGCCCAGGGTCACACAACTAGTAATTGTCTGAGGCTGGATTTAAATTCAGGAAGAGGAGTCTTCTGATTCCAAACCCAGTGCTCTATCCACCGCACCATGTACTTACCCAAACACTGATGTATACAGAGATATAAATGAAACATTCCATGTTCTGAAGGAGTTTGCATATTACAATATCATATAGACATGAGCCAGAATTCTGTGCTCCAATGTGATATATGAATTACTCTTGTAAGCATAAATCAGAGTCATAAACAATTAAAATTAACTAATAACAATTTAACAGCAAATCTTTTGATAGTGGCTATTTTATAGCTGCTTTACAATAATAAAAAGGTAAAAAAAACCCTTAGGAATATCTCTATGATGAAGTAATCGGCCATCAGCAGCTCAGACATTTGCAAGAGAGAGTAAAAATGAAGCAAGAGAAATATATTTTTGAAGCTACAAGTAGAGGGTGTTCCCAAAGTCCTAGTGCTGTTTGTGGATGCTGTGGATGAACTCTATTCAGGCATTCTGTGCATTTGCTACTATAGTGACCTCAAATTCCTTTGCTGATATAAGAAATAAGATGATGCTTGAAAACAATTGCTTAGACTGCTTGACAAACAACTCTGAAGTAGTCAGCAGCTATATCTAACAAATTCCAGGAAAAGCATAACAGAGTCTAGAATTTTAGGCAGCTAGGTGTCACGTTGGAGAGGACACTGGACTAGGAATAAGTGGTTAAAATTCAGCCCCTAACACATAACAGCTCAGAGACCCTGAACAAGTCACTTAACTGCTGTCTGATTCAGTTTCCTCACCTTTAACATGGGAATGATAATAAAGCCTACCTCTCAAGGGTGTTATGAGGACAAAATATGATCATGTTTATGAAAAGTTTTGTACATATGCTAGCTATTATTAGTAAGGGCAGCCTTACTAAGGCACAGTGGATAGAGTTCTGGGTTTGGAATCAGAAGATTTATCTTCCTGAGTTCAAATCTGGCCTCAGACATTGACAAGCTATGTGACCCTAGGTAAATCATTTAACCCTGTTTCCTCAATTTACTCATCTGTAAAACAAGCTAGAGGAAAAAAAAAAGACAAGCCACGTAAATATCTTTTGCTACCAAGAAAACCACAAATGGAGTCTCAAAGAGGCAAACTTTGATTAGTAAAAGGAAATGAAGGAAATTTAATTAAACAAAAGTGGGGGGTAAAAAGTGATCTTTTATAATATGGAAAACAAAACTCTCCTATTTTATCCACTTACATAGTTACATTAAAGGACTATCAAGTAACATCTGTATTCATCACTGTCATAGTTCATAGGGTCACAGATTTAAAACTATAAAGGATCATAAATATTACCTAGCCTCACCCTTAATTTTATAGGTCTAAAGTTTTAAATATTCAATTTCCACATTGGCAATATCATAAATTTGTAAAATAACTTGAAACAAATGTAAAAAAAAGGGCAGCATTAATTTTGCTTGCTGTTTATGACAAAGTGGAGACCCAGAAATGTTGAGTGACTTGCCCACTGTCACTCAGTAAAGTGCTAGACCTAGGATTTGAGCATGTGTCTTTTGACTTGAAATCCACGTGTTTCTATTGCATTACGCTGACGATGAAATGAATATTGCAGAATCCAAGATTGAAATCTGACTTATTAATGATTACCCAGCACAATCCTTTCATTTTGATGAAACCAACGTATAAAGTATATGTATACAGATGAAAAAAAAGTGACTTGGCCAAAAGCAAGCATAACCAAGATTTAAATCCAAGCCTGCTCACTCCAACTCTAGCACTCTTTCCACTTTGTATCCTAGGGAAGAAGTGTGCAAAGCTAGAAAGATTAGAGAGGAAAATGGGCAGGAACCCAAGAGATTATTTACATCTCATTTACGTGTTATATTCATGTTTCATTTTGGCTATGAAAGTTTGGCTAGATAAGATCCTTTCTCTTTAAACAATGAGGATTATGGTGCCCAAACTTTCCAGAGGGTCTGAAGGATTTAGAGCACACATAAACCTCACTGATCTTTTCCTTTTCCCCATTTTTCCTTGCTACTTTCATGCTGACTTTTAGATGCCAGGCAAGTATAGTAGAATGAGTAGAGATTTAACTTACATAATCTGGATTCAAATCCCATTTATCATGCTCACTACCTGTGTGACTTGAACATTTGTGGCAGGAGGAGAAGATAGGCATTTATATAGTGCCTACTATATGGCAGGCATTTTGTTAAATGTTTTCCAAATATCTCATTTTATTCTTTACAACCACCATGATGTTACGACCCTTATTTTACAGTTGGAGAAACTTGGGCAAATGGGTTATATGATTAACCCAACAAGCAAGTATGTGAGAGCCCAGGGCTTTATGACTCCAGACTTGGTGTTCTATCCATTGCACCACGGCTTCCTCTATATTTATTTTTCCTAGGCCTCAGTTTCCTTATCTATAAAATGAGGGAATTCAATTATGTAGTTTCTGAGGTCCTTTCCAGATCTAGCTCTCTGATCTTGTGTCTTGAAATTGCTTGACAGACTTTGACCTCACAGACCAAGTACGTTACACTCCTCAATCTTCCTGTTAGATATGACACTTGTTGGAAAATGTCACTGATTTCTTCATTGTTTAAAGAATATATAGATACTGCTAATTTTCATTCTTTCACTACACCAATTTTTTGGGAATATTACCACAATCAGATCCTGGTTTTGCCCCAGGAACAAGGTTATAATTGAGGATTGTTACTTAACCAAGGACTGGAAGCAAATAAATCATAGATATGACCAACAATACATCATAAAGTCAGAGACACAACTATAAAACTCTATACTAATTTAAAATGGTAAAGTTATGTTCAAGTGCCTTAACAATGGACATAAATACATTGTGCACATCAATTACAAAAGGGTCTTCAATGTCCTATAAATTTAATACATAGCCCTTAAAAATATCCATGTTGGCAGTATCATAAATTTTAACTAATGCTGGCTTGAAATAAATGTAAAATTGTTAATTAACATTAATTGTGCTTGCTGTATTAAAATAGTTTGGTTCATATAGGTCTCTGAAAAGATTGTTTAAGGATTCTGATGGGTTTTCATTTCTTTCAGTTATCCTGGCCTAAGAGCTCCAATCAAAACAGTAGAACTGTTCAGTAAACATCTGCTTTTAATGATAACGATATGCTTTTTCTTTTAGCATTAATTTTGTCTCAATTACATGTAAATTTAAAGTTTTTAATATTTGTTTCTTACAATTTTGAGTTTCAAATTCTCTCTACTTCCCTTACCCTCCTCCTTACCTGACAAGGCAAGCAAATTGAGATAGATTTTGATATACTTTTTTTTAATATAAATTTATTTAACTTTTTACATTCATTTTCACAAAATTTTGGGTTCCAAAATTTTCTCCCCAATTGTCCCCTCCCACCCACCCCAGTACACTGAGCTTTCTAATTTCCTATATCACCAATCTGCCCTCTCTTCTATCATCCCTCCCTTCTCTTGTCCCCATCTTCTTTTATGTCCTGTAGGGCCAGATAACTTTCTATTCCCCATTACCTGTATTTCTTATTTCCTAGTAGCAAGAATAATACTCAACAGTTGTTCCTAAAACTTTGAGTTCCAACTTCTCCCCATCCCTCCCTCCCCAACCATTCCCTTTGGGAGGGCAGGCAATTCAATATAGGCCATATCTGTGTAGTTTTGCAAATGACTTCCATAATAGTCATGTTGTGTGAGACTAACTATATTTCCCTCCATCCTATC
>CM053770.1:346654993-346714725 GCA_028658325.1 Potorous gilbertii
TCCTGCCTGCTCTGGGAGCCTCTGGCTGCCTGCTGCCTCTGCTGCTGCCTCCCAAGGGGCCTGAGTCATGGAGACACCCTGCTCCCCTCTCAGCCCGTCCAGACATCTCTTTCACTGACCTGTGCGTCTGTGGGTGGAGGGACCTTCATGGCCACTGGAGATTCTGTCCCTAAAGCCTGCTCGGATCTGCTCCTCTCAGTGCTGTGCAGCCAGGGAAGGGCTGGGCTGCACTTCCGTCCTGTGCGCAACAGACCTTTGGCATCGGTTTTTCAGGGCTCTCTGTAACGGAAATCTCCTTCACCCTGTTGCTGTGTGGCTTCCACTGTTTCAGAATTTGTTGGGAGTTCTTTCTATAGATAAATATGGGCTGTAGGTTCGGAGCTAGCATATGTGAGTCTTTCTACTCCGCCATCTTGACTCCGCCCCCCTTGATATATTTTTAAAGGTAAGTTATCATGCTATAGCCACACAATACAATTGGTCCTAGGTCACCTTCCACTCCCACACTCCCCAGGCAATTTCTTCTCAAAACACCATTAAGAGGAGCTGAGAAAACCCATGACTCAGGGGCACTTGGAAATAAAAAATGAAGCTGTGTGTAAATATGTATATATATATATATATATATATATATAGAGAGAGAGAGAGAGAGAGAATATGTATATGTATATATATATATAATATATGTATAATATATATAATATGGATATTTAGCATTACTCTCTAATTAGCCCATCATGGAGTGTGTATAGTGATGGGATGCCAAGTGACAAATCACCAGTCCCTACCAATATGGATTCTTTACATCACAAAGTTTCCAGTACTCAAGTTCTTAACTTGGAACTTGTAACAGTCAATTTAGAAGCTCTATTGCTCTCCCACTTGCATTGACTTCAATTACTATTATAAGAAGTTGAGTCACCAAGTCTGTTCTACACACAAAATGTAAAATCTCTTATCTTCTTTCACACTATAAACATTACATTCTCACCTTCTAATATTAGGTCTACTTCCACATTCCTTGAACTTCTACTCCCTTCAGTCTTCTTTCTAACCTTCCTTTCAATTAACTCAGAGCCCTGAGATTAACAGCTCCTGCATTAAAATAGAGATCAGAGAAATTACAAGCACCTGCCACCCTCATCAGAATTAGCCACCTCCCATAAATTCTTTCGTGATCACTCCACTTTCTAGTTTCACCCACCTCCTTAACCTAATGTTTACTCTCTGTCTCCCTTTCTCCTTCTCCCTCTCCTTTTTTGATGGCAATGACACTTTCCCTTTTGCCTTGTATCCTACTAACTAAACTAGACTCTGGCAGATAATGTCTTTAATAAATGTTTGTTGTTGAGGAAGCTCTTAGTAACCCTTGTTTCCTTTTCTTAATACTCACAAACCACCATTTTGCCATAAATTGAAGTCAGGCTAGCTAGCCTCGTTGAAGGCATTTCAGTTATATGAGTTTCATGCTTCTCATCTCTAAAAGTGTGGAATAGTGATGGTTATTCTACTTACCTCACAGGGCTGATAGGAATGAAAGGAGATATGCTTTGTTAACTGTAAAGAGCTAAATATGTTTCAAATATAACCATTTATAACTCGAAATGGTGTTATTATTTGAAACATAAGAAGCATAACTGTACATTTAATTGATTGACTCTTCTCATAACATCTGGGGCACAGTTGCATTTTTCCTTCCTTCGAGGAAAGGTTTACTAACTTCTAGGTGGCACAGTGGATAGAGTGCTGGGCCTGACGTCACAAAGATTCATTTTTCCTGAGTTCAAATCTGACCCCAGACTCTTCTAGTCATGTGATCCTGGACAAGTCACTTAAATCTGTTTGCCTCAGTTTCTTCTTATAAAATGAGCTGGAGAAGAAAGCGACAATGCGCTCCAGTATCTTTGCCAAGAAAATCCCCAAGAACGAGTCACAAGAGTTGAACATGACTGAAAAATGACTAAACAACAGTAAAAAAAGGTATCACAGAGAACCTACAGTTTAATGAGATATGTGATAGTCTTTCATAATATATGTGCGGGCAAGATGGAAAGATGTTGCTCTAGATCATTGTACTGTTAGGTGAATTTGGAATTGCTTGAATGACTGGATCTCAAAAGGAGTGATTGCAATATAACATCATAATGGAAAGACTCCCAGGATTTTTCTTTGTTCCTGACTATTCAACATTTTTATCAATTATTTGGATGAATGCATTTGCAGATGATTCAAAATCTGGGAATGATAGCTAACATGTTGACAGAATAGCAATTCAGAAATATCTCAACAGATTCAGAATAATGAACTGCATCTAATAAATTTAAATTCATTAAGGGTACATGCATATTCTCCAAGTAGGTTAATGACATAGACTGGATAAAAGACAAAATATATCAATAAAACATTTAAAAAATTAACTGAAAAAATATAGAATGAAGGAGATTTGGTTCAAAAGCTGTTTATGTAACAGGAATATGAGATTTAATAGACTGCAACATTAATATGATTTAACAATGTTTTGCCATAGCCAAAAAGCTAACAGAATCTTAGTATATGTTAATAGGGGCATGGTATTCAGAATAACACAAGTGACGGTCCTGTTGTACTCCATCCTGATTAAGCCACCTATGGAATATTATGTTCAGCTCTGGGTGTCAGATTTTAGGAAGAAAGTGACAAACTGAAGTAATATCAGAAAAGGTATAATCCTATTGCATAATATCATTGTCTTTTAGAAATTATGTGGTACTTTGAACAGGATAGCTATATTAGCTTCATCCAAAAACAAAGAACAGTTATAACCACAGGATCTCAAAAGAGTTAGAGTTCTTTTAAAAGCATCAGACACTTTTGCCTAGTTTTGGTGATACTAAATTCTGAGTAGAAAGAGGAAATGGGGAAGTCATACAGTAAAAAACTGGTTGAAGAAAACTGACATTTCAAGTCAGGAGAAGATTAGACATGATTACTGTCTTCTAAATATTTGGTGTGGGGCCTGGAGTCAAGAACACCTGTGTTCAATTCCATTCACAGATACTTGATTGCTTCATAGTTAACATTTGGAACATTAATGTATGACAGTGCCAATAGAGAAAGCCATTTCTCCATGCCAAAAAAGAACTTTTTACTGTAATATGCTATTACGAATAAATAAAAAATCTTATGGAAGAATGTTACCATGTGGATGATTTGTAGTTAAGATTTTCCTTGGTTTGGGCCAGTTTGTTGAGTTATTAGCATGCAAAATAGAATACTGGATTTAGAATGGACAAAAAAGAATTTAGTGTCAATTATGGTCTGGAATCATAACTACATCTTCTATCCCTCTGAGGAACACAGCCAGTTTCTGATTTTGAAGATTGTGCTGGGCATAGGAACAGAATACTCTGCTAAGCCAATCATTGAAATTGGCAGGACATAAATCATCCTAAGATATGCACCTTAGGTGAAGGATTGTAATGTTCTTAGAATGGCCAGCCTTTGTCATTGTTGTTCCCAGCATCCTTTGGGAAGTGCTGGAAGGAGGACAATAAAAGGTGATGAAGGCAGGAAGACTTGGAGGAAGGCATCTGTCAACTATGCACTAGTGAGAAAGCTTGTGTCTGAGTAATCAGAGAAGTCATGAGTTAGAAGAATGACCAAGTTGGGGTATGAAGAAAAAGCAGAAGAGAGTTTTTGGAGTCAGCATTAAGAATTAGAGGGAGGTAGCACATTGTTACCAAAAAAGACAAAATGGTACGGAAAGGTGAGCTATATTTTAAATACGAGCAGCAAAGCAAGGGTGGAAAGGAAAGGACTTTAAATTCAAAAAGCACTATGTGTGTTCTGTGCCAAGCACTATTTGAGGCACTCGGGATATAAAGAGAGAGATGGATAGTTCCTGCATTCTAGGAGCTTACTTTCAATTGGGGGAAACAATATATGTGTGTGTGTGTGTGTGTGTGTGTGTGTGCGTGTGTGTATGGTAAAATTCAAATATATACAAAACAAAATCAAAGTATTTTGGGGGGATGGGAAAGGGATGACACTAGCATTTGTGGGGCTGAGAGTTGGTCTCGTATGTGAAGTGCTACCTGAGTCAAGCTTTGATGGAAGAAAGGAATTCTAAGAAGTTGAGGTGAGAAGGAAGTGCTTTCTAGGTATGAGGGACAGTGAATACAAAGGCATGAAGGTAGGAGATGGAATGTCATACAGGAGGAGAGTAAGTTAATTTATCTGAAACATTGAGTATATGAAGATTAATATGTAAAAAGCCTTGATAAAATAAGAGGGAATAAGATTGTGCAGGGATTTAAATATCATGCAAAATAATTTTTGTTAAGAGTCAAGGACATTTTATCACTGAATAAATAAGATGTACATGATCAGAGAATCATATATTTAGAACCAAAAAGGATTTTTACAGATCATTGAGCCTAACCTCCTCATGTTACAATTGAAGAAACTGAGGCTTAGAGGGGGTAAATGATTTGCCCAGGCTTTTACATTTAAGACATATCTGTGGTAGAATATGAACTCTAACTTCAAGTATAATGTTCTATCATTACATCATGTTATATAGAAGATAAAAAGAGAGTCATATGATTGAATTAGGGGAAGTAAAATTCAATGTAGAAAAATTTTTTTTTATTAGACTTATTGATTAATTTATATGTTGTGGGACATCCGACATGTATTAGCTGTGTGATTCAGAAAAAAGTCACAACCTCTCTGGGAACCAGTTCCCTTTCTGGTAAAATAAAAGATTATGACTTAATGGTCTCTAGTGTCATCTTCCAGCTCTAAATATTTAATACTATGATCTTTAAAAGTTTCCTGGGACATTTAGGATAATTTCAAGATATGGATATGTATTAAAACTTTCTACTGAGTACCCAATTGCTAAAACATTACAAGATGAAAAACAAACAAAGAAATGGAATTTCACTGAATTATCTACAAAACTGCAAGAAGAATTTGGGGAGGAGATTTAAAATATTGCTACAAATTCAATTCAATTAACCAAACATTTATCAGTCTCCCATTTTGTGCAAGATGATGTGAATTCAAAGAGAAAAATAAAACAGTCCCTGCCTTCAACGTGCTTTACTCTACTGGGGGCATACAACAATCATAGAATTTAAGTAAATGTAAGAAAATATGAGGAAGGAGGGAATGCTAAAATCCAGAGATAACAAAAAGGCAACATGGAGAGGTAGCATCTTAACTGAACCTTGAAAGAAGATAAAGAATAAAAGGCAGAGTTTAGGAGAGAGGGCAGGCATTCCATGACTAATGGGAGAGCTGGTCTGACTTTATGAAGACAGCAGAGGAAATGGGGATTTGGGGAGGAATCGCTAAGTAGATCAGTTTGACTGGGACATAAAATGCACCAAGTGAAATAAGTTGGGAAAAGGAGTTTGAAACCCAGTTTAGGAAAATTGAAATGCCAGCCTAAGAAGAGTTTAAAAAATAAAAATACAAAAAATGTCCCCCAAATTCTAGAGACAATATGGAAACACTGAAGGTTTGTAAGCAAGGAAGTCAATCAGAATTGGGCATCAGCAAAATTATTTTTAGCAATTGTAGAGATGATAGATCAGGGATAGACTGGAGGGAAGTATTTCAAAGTATTTGACTACACATTTGTTTCTATGAAGACTTGGTTGTCTCTCCAAAGAAATGTCAATGGTTAATATTTATTAAGTATGTGCTTGTTTAGATTAATGAAAAATAAATACTTCTTCTTAAGATCATATATCCTAAGACTATTTCATTATATTTTAGTTTGTGGGGGTTTTTTTGTATTTTTGATTGGGATGATGAGATAAATTAAATAAAGGATGTACACTGGATACCACAAAATATCATTGCATGGTCTTCTGTTATTGTACTGCTCATGATAAGTATTTCCGAAAAGACCAGTATGAACATAGCTTCAATTTTTAGGGTCAATATTTATTGCAGAGGCTGAGGAGGTAGCAAAATTCTATAAAGAATTTTATAAGAGAATTCAAATTAAATCACTGTATACATTAAAACTTTGTGACTTCAGTAAAAATATGAATTTAAGGGAAAATGGAAGAAATTGTTGTAGAAAACCTGTCTCAGAAGTAAGAAAACACAGGCAAGGGCTTGGAGACTATACAATAATCTGACACATGAATATCTTTTTTCAAGAAGAAAGTTGGGGGGTAACACGTGGAAATGTTTCCAAATACCATTAGAAGAAATGAAACCAATTTATCTTAAAACTAAGGAAATGACCATTTATTGATTTGGAAATCATTTCTGACTCATCTATCTACAGACAAGATTTGTTAAATCAGAGATAAAAATAAATACAAACTAAGAAGAAATAATAAAAATGATGAGAAAATATGATGTCTAATAGAGACAATGCTGATTTTTTAAAAATAAGTTTTTATTGATATTTTCTGCTTCTTAAATCCTTATAGTATACTAACCTCTTCTTCTCCCACAGAGGCATCCTATATTACAAATAGTATTTTTTGAAGAGGAGTAAGAAAAAGCCAGCACTAATGATAAGCACATTGACAAAGTTCAAAAATATGTACAATGTGTAACATCTGTGGGCCTTTCATTTCAATGAAAGAGTGGCTTGGGGGTATCTTCTCATATCTCTTCATTTCAGTACTGTTTGATCTTTTACTATTTTATTACGTTTGCTTTTGATTTTTTGTTGTGTTATTTCTTACATTTATGATGTTGTAGTGACCATGTATATTTTTATTTTTGACTCTGCAACTCAGTACGTATAGATCTTTCCATACTTCTCTGTATTCGTCACATACATCATTTCTTGTAACACAGTAATATTTCATTATATCCATGCATCACAATTTGCTTAGCAATTCCCCAACTGATGGTCATCTACTTTGTTTCCAATTCTTAAGTGTCACAAAAAGTGCTGCTATAAATAATTTGGGGTGTATGGGGACTTCTTTCTTATTGATTGCTTCCTTTTGGGTGTAAGTCCAGTAATAGAGTCTCTGGTTCATTTTAGTTCGTTTGGTACATCTTAGTCATTTTATTTGGGTAATTCGACATGTCTTTCCAGTATGGTTGTACCATTTCATAGTTCCACCAACAATGTGTTAGCATGCTTTTCTTTCCATAACTCTTTCAACAATGATTGCTGCTACTTTTGGTCTTTTTTGCCAATTTGCAGAGTGTGAAGTGAAACTTCAGGATTATTGTGATTTTCATTTCTCTCTATTAGTGTTTTGGAGCATTTTTTTCATGTGGTTTTGAATGCTTTGTTGTTTTTTTTTTAGAGAAGTATTTGTTCATATCCTTTCACATACATAGTTTATATAGTTTGCATTCTCAAACTCTTAACAGAAATTTGATATAAAGATTTTTTCCATTCAACCACTTTCCTTCTTCTCCTAGATCATTAATGTTGTCTATATAAAAGTTTTTCAGTTTCTTTGCTGTAAACATTATGTTCTTTCAGTTACTTTAATCTTTTCTTTTAAATCCCACTAGTTCCATTTCCCTTATCCCAAAGCCCTCTTCTTGTATGGTGCTCCTTTTCCTGTGGACTTTTTTTTTCTCCTGCTTTTATTTGTTATGTATTTGGGAAGTAGGATGTGTTCAAAGAGCACCAGTACCTTTGGTGTGATGGCTATTGAGCTCTTTTCAAGGCTGCTTTTCACTTTTGGTGTCTACTTGTTCCACCCAGCTCTCACCTGTGGCTTCAAGAAACTGAAGCATGAGCAGCAGTCACACCCTGGTAAACTGATTCAGCAGACAGGCCAAACCAGGTTGAGAGTAACCAAGGCATCTCAAAACCATTGGTGAATTAGAGGGGGTATCTACTCCAAGCATGTGAAGACTTCCCCTGGTGGAATGGGCAGACAAGAACAATTTGTTCCAATGGCCATGAAGGCAGCTGAAGCAGGTGATGTGAAGTGCTTGGAGCTTGGTTAGATATAGAGGATGCCAAGATCATCCACTGCATCCTGAGCCATCTCAAGTCATCTTGATTCTGTCCTGCCATTGGACTATGATGACTCTGGAGGAGAGAGTGAGACTGACAACTTCTTGCAACTCTGCCTCACTTAAATCCAATTTATACATGAGTCAAAAAGGCATCATCCATACCATTTTACTATCATACCTCAAATTCCTGTGGCAACAGGCAAGTGATGAAGTAACAGGTGCAGATACATTGGGAGTTGTAGTCGCAACCCTGCACACAGATGGCCCAGGTCATAGGGTTGTTTCTCACTGGAAGCAGTAGGGGGACCTGGCAGCCCCGTGGGTGTCTGAGCAGCCTTTTAAGGATCATACTGCTCACCTCCTGGTGTAAGGAAAGGGTCTAGAAAAGGTGCCCTAAAAACTGTCTGCTTACCCAACTCTGGCCTGATTACCACGGCACATATGGAATCCCACTCTGCTGTTGAAACACAAAAACATGTACAAAATGTACAAAAACATCTGCAAAAATGATTCCACTGACCATCAGCACATGGAACATGTGCACACTTATAGACAACATAAAATCCAGTAGACCTGAAAGATGAACTGCTTTTGTTGCAAGAGAACTCAACAGGTATCACATTCAACTAGCAGCCCTGAGTGAAACAAGGCTGGCAAATGAAGGCCAGCTTACTGAAGTTGGAGCTGATACATATTTTCTTGGAGTGGCCACAGTTACGGGGAGCACCAAGTAGCTGTTGTAGGTTTTGCATCAAGACTAATCTAGTCAACAAGCTGGTATGCCTGCCAAAGGAGTGAATGACAGGCTCATGACAATGTGATTGCCTCTTGCAGGAAAACACTATGTCACCATCATCAGTGCCTATGCTCCCACCATGACAAACCCTGATGAGGTCAAAGAAAAAATTTTATGAAAACCTAGACACCCTTATCATCAATATGCTGAAAGAGGACAAAGTTATAATTCTGGGTGACTTTAATGAGTAGGCTCAGACTACCAGACTTGGCAGGTAATCCTAGGGAGGAATGGAGTTGGAAACAGGAACAGCAATGATCATTTACTGCTGAAGACTTGTGCATTGCACGACCTTCTCATCACCAGCATTGTTTTCCATTTATCTAAATGCAATAAAACTTCATGGATGCACCCTTGCAGCAAACATTGGCATCTAATAGACTATGTGATTGGAAGAAGAGATAGACAATATGTGAAAGGGCCAAAGGCAATGTGTGGTACAGAGTGTATCACATATCCTTATATCAAAGACTTATCTTTTCCAAGCTAAATATTCACATGCATCAAAAATGTCACCCCCAAGGCAAAATGACTACCAGAAGAATTAATGTCAACAAATTAGAGCTCTTCTCTGAGCGTGAACAGTTTGTTGCTAACTTGGAGGGAAGGTTGAGTCAACACACAGTTGGCAACAGTGGAGCAGAAAAGGAGTGAGTAGCTTTCAGAGATTTGCTGTATGGCACTGCATTTGTTCATCTGGGTCGGAATACTCACAAACACCAAGACTGGTTTGATGAAAATGATGGGGAAATTCAGAAGTTGCTAAATGAAAAATGAGAACTCCACAGGATTTACCCTCAGGATAGTTCATCCACCTCTAAGAAGGCAGCATTTAATTCCATCTAAAACAAAGTACAAACAAAGCTTAGAGAGATGCAGGATACCTGGCTCAGTAAGAAGGCAGATGAAATTCTGTTTTATGCAGATAGTAAAAATCTAAAGTGCTTTTATGATTCCCTGAAAGTCATTTATTGACCAAAAACCTATGGTGTATCACAACTACTCAGTGCTGATGAAGTCATATTGATTAGTGACAAGGTCATGATCCTAGAGAGATGCGCTGAACACTTCCATAGTATTCTCAACAGACCATCATCAATCAATGCTGAGGCCATTGACAGTTTACCTCAGGTTGAAGTCAATCCCTTCTTAGCTGAACTTCCAATTGAAGAAGAGGTTTTGAGGTCCATTAGGCTTGTTTTATGTGACAAGGTACCTGGGGTTGATTTAATTTCAGCTGAGATTTACAAGGTAGGGGGGACCGTTGCTCATACAAAAGCTAACTGAAATTTTCCAGGTTATATGGCAAGAGGAGGTTATCCCCTAGGAGTTCAAGGGGGCCTCCATTGTCCATCTCTAAAAAGGTAAAGGGAATAAATAAATTTTTCTGTGACAATCACAGTGGGGGTCTCTCTCTTAGTCATTGCTGGCAAGATTCTTGCTAGAGTCCTCCTTAATAAGTTGATCCTTCACCTGGAAGATGGTCATATACCTGAGAGCCAGTGTGGCTTCAGAAAGGGCTGAAGAACAGTCAATATGGTGTTTGCTGCCTGACAACTCCAGGAGAAATGTCAGGAGCAGAACAGAGGTCTGTACACAATGTTTATAGATCTGGCCAACGCTTTTGATACTGTTAGTTGTGAGGGCTTATGGAAAATTATGTCAAAATTTGTTTGCCCAGAGAAGTTCATCAATATTGTATGTCAATTTCATGATGGCATGTTGGCCTGGGTTCTGGATAATGGACAATATTCTTGTGCCTTCTCAGTCACCAATGGAGTAAAACAGGGCTGTGTGCTTGCTCCCATGCTTTGTAGCATGATGTTTTCAGCCATGTTGTCAAATGCTTTTAATGAGGATGAACAAGGCATCAAGGTTAGGTACTGTACTGATTGTAAGTTCTTCAATTTGAAAAGGCTACAAGCCAAGACCAAAGTGGAAGGAGTGTTGGTGAATGATTTTCTGTTTGTAGATCAATGTGCACTCAGTGCAGCCTCTGAAGCTGAGATGAAACAAAGTATGGATCAATTCTCTGTTGCCTGTGTTAATTTTTTCCTAATAATCAACATCAAGAAAACACAGGTGCTCCATCAGCTGCCACCACCACATCATCCATATGTGGAACCATCAGTTCCAACAAATGGAGAAGTTTTGAATGCTGTGTATAAGTTGTAGTGTACTTTCCAGGGATGTGCATATTGACAATGAGGCTGGTGCACACATTGCCAGAGCTAGTTCAGTGTTTGGGAGGCTGCAAAGAAAAGTTTGGGCAAGAGGAGGTATTAGACTGACTACCAAATTGAAGGTCTTCAGAGGCGTTGTGCTGACCTCATTGCTGTATGCCTGTGTAAACATGTACAGTCTACCAGGGCCATGCCAGGAAACTGAATTGCTTCTATTTGAACTGTCTTAGGAAGATTCTGAGGATCACCTGGAGTGATAAGGTATCAGACATTGAAGTTCTTGCTTGAGCTCAGCTGCCAAGCATTCAAACTATGCTTCAGAGAGAGCAACTCCAGTGGGCTGGCCACATTATTCAAATGGAAAGTGTATGCCTGCCAAAAAGACTGCTTTATGGAGAACTCACATGGGGCAAGTGATCACATAGTGGTCAGAAGAACACTCTCAAGGTCTCTCTCAAGAACTTTGGATTTGACTGTGTGACATGGGAGACCTTGGCACAGGAACACTCAGCATGGCATGCCCACATAACAAAAGGTGCTGTGCTCTTTGAGCAAAGTAGATTTGAGACAGCACAAAGGAAATGTAGGAAGTGCAAATTTGGAGTATCCACCCCAAATATTCACGCAGACTATCTGTGCCCAACCTGTTGTAGAGCATTCTGAGCTTGTGTTGGTCTGATCAGCCATAGTTGGACACATTGAAGCTTCACTTTATCATGGTGGTGTCATTTTGGTCCTCTTCGAAGACGAAGGACAACAACCAATTCCTCACCCTCTTTTTCCCTCTCCAATAGATTCTTCTTTCCTCTTTTCTTCATCATCTATTCTGGTGAATTCATTTCTTGAACCCTTTTCCCAAGAGGATTTTTCTTACTCTCTTCCTTGTTCATCTTTTCTTTCTCTTTACTTCATTCTCTGATTCATGATCCCTATAATTATATGGTCTCTCTTTTCTATATTCTTTGAGAAATTAAATCTTTGAAATTGTCCATTGTATCATCTCTCCTTAAGGTGCTTTCTGCCACAGCCTTTTAGGGCTTACCCCATGGATTCTTCTTTTCCATTGTGCCTCACGCCCAGAACAATTAATGCAAGTGTCAGAGGGGAAATTTTCCCATGGTTGGACCCCTTCCCTACTGTATCCCCAAATTTGCAACCCACTAATGATTTATAATCTATTTTACTGAGTTTTTTTTATATTTGCATGCAAATCCCTCTCCATGTCAAAGCTCTCCCATTCCTCCAGGTGCCAATTGCTGCCAGGGGTTCCCTTACCCCCCAGGACAAGTAGACTTTTCAAGCACCAAATTCCCCAGGGCTCATACATTGTCTCATTTTCCTTCATCGATTATCTCTCTTCATCCACAGAAACATTCATAGTATCATTTCTTCCCTTTCTCCCCTTTCTAAATCTTTTCATCCCCCTTTTCACTCACTTCTCTGCAGACAACAGGGTTACATTCCTCTCATTGCTAGCCCTTGATGGGCTCCGGGGCCTCATTCCTTTCCCTTTATGTTACCTTCCATATTGCTATAGTCTCTCAAAGGAAGCATTGACTCACCTCAAGACAAACAAGGTATTGCCAAATTCTGTTCATAATACTCCCTGTCTCCAATATTTCGTATTGCCATGTTCATTTCTGTCTCCTTGAGATCTCTTTAGAAAGAGATCTCTAACTAGTCTTCTCTACAGGCACTCTGTCGTTGCTGTCCTTTCCTGCCCCATTTATTCATCTCTCCTGCATTTCTGTGATTTGGGGTGTTCAGAGAGGCGAATAATCCCTTCTGTTCTGGTTTTCTTTCCAAAAATGTTTTAATCTCTTCTTTATTATTGAATATCCATCTTTTGTCTTATAGGTTAAGCCCAGATTTGCAGGATAGATCACCCTGAGTTGTATCTTGAACTCCATCATTCTTCTTAATACATTATTTCATTTTCTCCTTTTTCTAGTGGGTGAAGAATACTATTGCAGTATTTAAATGTGGTTTCCTTTTGTATTTGAAGGTCTGTCTCCTAATGCCTTTCAGAAGTTGTTGTTTTTGAATTGAATTCTTCATTTTATTGGAATTGTTAAATTGAACTACTAAGTGTCTTGAAATTTGAAGTTTCAAGCCTTGGTTGTTGTATTTTCTTTTTCTGGAGATTTTTCTGTATTTTTTCAATTGGAATTTCATTTTGTATGTCCTGAAGTTCTGGGGAATTCTTATATATTACTTACTTCATTATAGTGTTATGATTTTTTTTTGTCCTATCATTCTTCCAGGAGACCAAAATCTTTAAGTTGTTTCTGTGTATCTTATCTTTGAGATAAGTATGTTTTGCTTTCATATGGAACATATTTTCTTTTAATGATATTGGGTTGTTTTTGTACTTTTTTCTTCTATAGTGTCCTTTACTCTTCTGTATTTGCATTCCCCTTTTATTGTTTTCTCTTTTGTGTCTTTGCTGAGGCTGGACACTGCAGATTTAAGTTGTTCCATAGGACATATATTCCGTTCTCATAATTCTCATTTCTCTTTTAAACCACTCAGGAATAGCATGTTGTGACTCCATGTCCTCTTCGAATCCCACAAGTGTTGATTCACTTTCCTTTATTTTGTAGTACATATTCATAGATGCTTAAACTAATTTGCTAGATCTGGAGGTCATGTTTCCTTCTGTTAGTGTTTTTACTGTTGATTTATCTGTTTATGTTCAAGGTCTTTGGGTTTGCTTCCAGAAATTTTTGGTATTTCAGTATTTCTTCACTCTGACTTTATTTTCTTTATCACTCACTTTCTGATTCCCTGCCCTCTGACTATGATTTCCTTGGGGGCTAGATCTCCAAGCATCCCAGCCATCTCACATACTGGGCAACTGATGATTCACCAGCCTTTGTCTCTGCCCCAACTGACTTTTTGTGGTCAGAACTACCCCAGGCTGGATGATATGCTCTTTCCTTCAGTCTCAGTGGAGTGCTGCACATCATCCCCCGTGCACTGAACCCTGTCCCACTCCCTCTGTTCCATAGCTCTCTGGCCCGGCTGGCTCTGCACCAGAAGTTCAGAGGCTCCTTTCCCTGATTCCAAGCAGTTCAGAACTTTGGTGTATTTGTGCATCTGGGTTGCCATCACTGGCAGGCAGTAAAAGCCCATGAAAGGCTGTGACAAAGTTGGCTGTTGAGGACATAGCAAACTTCTGCAGACTGGCGAGGGTCCAGGACATAGGCATTGGTTTGGATATAAGACCGTGTCATGTCCTTATGTCTGTTAGTGCAGCTTTGTTGTCGGTACCATTGGAGGTGGGGGAGAGCCACTGAGTGAGCTCAGATACACTAAATATCCTGCATTTTTTTCCCTTATGTTCTTTGGGATTCTGAGCATCCTAGACCATAAAGACAGCTGAAGTTGATTTGTCTTTGGTACATAATTTCTCTTTTGGAGAGTTCTGAGAGGTCATGAGGATTGGAGAAAATGTCTAGTTCACAATTTTGTTGTTCATATGACCAGGCTACTTAGGCAATTTTCATTTAAATAAGACCTTGATCCTCAAACACCAGGAAGAGATCAAAGAACAAATATCAACCCAGTTATCACCATTTTCAATTGCCACACTGAAAAGACTAAAAGAGTCTCAAAAAACATAGTCAACAAACGTCAGATACATTACCCAATTGCAAAAGGAAGGAGGCCAAAGGCAATACTGGTTTAGAATTTAAATTTATGTATAAAATCTGACAGAAAAAAAGATGGTGGAAGATTGTAAACCTTGTTGCCTCATGAAACCAATCAGCCATGGAATGAAAAGTAAATTTGCAAAGAAAAAAACTAGTGAGACAAATAAAATAAAGCATAAATCTCCCTTAAAGCCTATAACATTTCATAGAGGAGAACCATGGGTATTAATTAGCAGACAACAACAAACAAATGTTTGATTAGCATTTTTATTTCAAATTGGAGTCAGTGACTCCACAGTCACCATTCTACCGAATACTTCATACCTTGTCAAATTATTTGTTAATTAAAAAAAAGTATTTAAACTGGCAAAGGAAATACTACATAAAGACTTCTCCCTCCACTCTGGTCCCTCCAATCCAAGGAACATTCTAAATGAGATTTGTTATTTAAGATAATTTGACCTACCTTCTCTACAGGAAAACCTAAGTGCATAAAGAATTCCTATTATTTGGATAATGACATGTAGTTGGTTGGATATCCCATTAGTAAACATATCTTAAATCCTGTGCCTGGATAATGAGTCTATAGAAAAGAAGAGGATACAATTGGTCAGGACTGTATTTGGCAAACTGAATAGTGCTATTGATTTCAAGATTCTTCTGGTTAAATGCTATGGCAATGAATTTTTGAACACCAAGGTCTCTGACAAATTAAAGTTATGGGTGCCCCAAAGGATAACAGGAAGGCAATCGCCATATTGCTCTTTGTGAATGGGCTTCAGTATATTACTAACAAGGAACAGTGCTTTCCTTGAAACAGAAGGATGTTGCCAGAGAGATTTATGATGATGAAAGGACGATGACTAGTTATGACATGAGGAAGAAATGAAAAGCCTGTGCACTCTATTGGTGTCAACTCAACTTCAAAAAATCTGTAGTAAACTCCCTCCAAGATTTTGGGTGACTCTCCAGTAGAATAGTGATAGGAAGACATGGAAAGATTGATAAGACAAGAAAGCATGAGTAAGTTGCCTTTGATACCACTGAGAGGAGTACTGTCATTCAGATCACCAATATATCAGAGAAGAACCTTTCATGTTCCAAAATGAAGCTCTACATTTCACTAGTTTTATGGGACCAAAAGTCACCTGTCCACTGAAAGAACCAGTAGGATTACTGCTTCTTTTTTCAAAGCAAAAAAAAAAAAGGATGGAAGTAGAGTTTTGAAGCACATTCATGTAATTCATACAATGGTTGTTTCATCTACTTGACTTGATTTGAATAATATTTCCCCAGAGAACTGAATAAATCATTTAGCATTGGCTATCCTCTCCATATCTCCATAACTTTAAATGATGTCAAGAAAACACATACACACACATGAGCTGGATTGGCATTCTGTAGATGAAATGAAACAAAGTTGGGTTGTTTGGCTTTCTGTGGATAAAATAATTACATGTTGACTGAATTATTCACTTTTTAATTTATTGCAGTCATTTTACATAAGAATCTACTGAATTGACAGGTTGTAATACTATCAAAGGCAAATAGCCAAGGAACTCCTTCTATCCTTTTGAAGCCTCTCTATTTGCTGGTAGAATATAGTGAAAGACTCTCCAAATACAAAACAGAATTTCAGTGGTCTGAGAGTACCTAGTTCAACATGGACCAATCTTTAGTATTACAATGGATTTTGATGATAGACATTCTAGCTAACCTGCCTGGGGTGTAGACAAATTCTAATTTGCCAGGCTATCAAGCTAATTTCATATATTAGACATTTATTTCGATTTTCCCTCTATATGAGATAATAAAGAGTCTCAAAAGTGGCATACTCCACTTAATGCTATACAGTCAACATCTTATTGTTTGCTATTAACTTTCAAAATTTGCAAAGGAACTTAATAATGACTTTAGAGGTTTGTCCTGATGATAAATGAGCATCTTGTCTGCATCCATTTCTTCCTTACATTATGTGCTACTGTTCTAAAATTACAAATAATTTATAAGCAAATAATGGTAATTTAGAGTATAACTCGTCATAGCATTTCTCTGGCATTAAACTGATGGAGAAAGGTGCCACTTTCCAATTTATTAAAAAATATTATACTAAATAGCACTTCCATGTAATTTAACCAAAGCAAAATTGAGCTACCATGCAGGTTATTTTTCATAACTGATTCATTATACCAAATGAGCTAATTCAGGACGCTAGAGTTGCTTCTAATATCTTGAAATTGAACTGAGAAATTAATCCTAAAATTTAACATTTAACATTTTAATATGTATATAACATTAGTAGTGTAACTGTCAGTATCTTTAATTATCACTGCAAGAAAACATAATGAGGAGGTATAATTAGGATTTAAAGTACCCTATATACATGACTAGTTACAATTTAAGTGTTAGAAATTTGATTTTTATATATCTAGATCAGGTAGGTGACTATGAATACCAGAGACTAGAATGCCCATTTTTAACTGTCAATTTCTGATTGTGCCACATTAGCTTGATGAGAAATTTGTTTGGTGAGGGTAGCAATAGTACCTTTTTGTCATTAATGATATTAATTTCCTCTTGAAGTTGAATATCTCTTTTCTCCAATGCCCTCAAGTATCCATGGAGAATATTGTGTAATTATATCTCAATTTCAATTATTGTAGGGCAGCAGAATAAATCAATGGACACATGAATGGCATGTGTGTTTATATGTATATATGTATGTAATATATATGTATGTATGTATGATAGGAGTAGCTCCACATTGCAACATTAGTTCTTTTACAGTGTAATCAATGTAATGGTATGATGAAGTTTTCAAAAATGGATTCTTTTTATTAATATATTTTTATATAGCCTAGATTTTTCCCTATATCCTTCTCACCCCAGGTGTCATCTACTATAACATAATTTTTTTAAGAAAAGAGGAAGAGACCAAAATCAGCAAAATGGTTAAATAAATTGAAAAAAAAATCTGACATTATATTCAGCATTTCACACTCTTGGTCAACTCTGAAAAACAAAAATAAAAGGACTTGTATCCTGATATCTCTCCTTTGGGGTCAAATGTTTTTCATAGTTTTGCAACATTCATTTTTTTTCTTATTTTGTGGTGGTTGTTCATTCTGTTTACATTATTGTAGCGGTTACCTATTTTTTTTGGGGGGGGAGACTTTGCTAATTTTACTTTGTATCAGTTCATGTAAGTCTTTACATGTTTCTCCTATCACATCTGCCTTTTTAAAATAGCAGTCATATTCCATTACATTAGGTACCACATTTTGCTTAGCCATTCTCCAATCTATGGGCATCTACTTTGTTTTTCACTTTTGACTATCACGAAAAGTACATTTTATAAGCATTGTGTTGTATATAGAGTCTTACTTTTTTTTTTTTACCTCTTTGGAGTATGTCTAGCAGCAGAATCTCTGGGTCAAAGAGTATCAGGATTTTAACCACTTTGTTTACATAATTCCAGAATGCTTTCTATTTGTACTAATTAATAACTCCTCCAACAAGCTTTATTTTTCCACAACCCTCCAACATTTAATATTCTCATGTGATATTTTAAATGTGTCAACATAATGGTTCATGTCTTGGGATCTTTTTATGAGATATGAACTTCTTTGGGTCAAAAATGGAGTAGTGATTGACTAAACTAACTAACAATGACTTTAGATGTCTTAAATAGTTGGAAGAATTTAAACAGTATAGGAGTGAGGCAATCAATCTCTGGACTTCAGGCTCAGGAATTCCTTGAGGATGCAATTTGCCTGTAATATAAAGTAGGGGGTGACATAGGGTAGGGAGAACTCAAAAGAAGTGTCACACTCCTCACTCTCCTCTTCTCCTGCACTACATTAAAAACATCATATTAGAAACTGACAGGAATAGGAACAGAGAAAAACACACTGATGACAAACCAAAAAAAAATCACCCCAAAACACTGCTATAGACCGACAGAAAAATAGACTGCCTGAGTTAGAAAGCAGATCCAAGGAACATAACCCCTTGCAATATAGAGGGATACCATGTATACACTCAAGAAAGGATGGCCTGTAACCAGGAGTTGTGAATTTACTTTGGCTGTACATCATCTCTGGGGATAGAACCTATCCTTGAAAACTTAGTACACTCCCCAGATTTAGGGATGATGTTTTACATTGACTATAATATGATTACAATAAATGCCCTTAAAAAAAGCTAATTGATCGTCTGCTGACTTATTGAAATGCAAACACACTGATGGAGGTTTATAAGTAACAGTAAAGGAAATCCCGCCCCTTCTAGAACCCAGACTAGGAAGAGTACCTACAACCGATATGAGTAATGTTTGGGAGATTGGATGCAGGTGTGTTACATATGTATATGGACACATGTATATGCATGTGAATGCACACACAAATGTACATACACAGGCATATAAGTATACATTCACATAACATAAATATATTGGCATATCTATATGTATGAACACATCCATGGGAGTTTTATGTATGTACATTTTATTGTCAGTTATCTGGGCTAGCAAAAGACAGAGTGAACCATGCATCCATATGCAAATATATGTGTATCTGTCCTCTTTTAGATCTAAGCCAGGTAGACAGTGTCGAGGGAAGTAAGAACAGTGGGTAGGCTGAGGAAATGCATTCAGCTATGCCATACATACGCTGGCCTTCTAAGTGGTAGGCAAACAATTAGAGAAGGGTATTAGTTGCAAGTATAATTGTAAGATCAGAAAAACAATTTTCAGCTTATGAAGAATCTGAAAGGCAGATGGCTAATCTACTTGTAGATAAATGAGACTTACTATAATCTTGAATTTAATAGGCATTGCCTGTAATAGGTAGGTATTTTTAGAGGTCAGGTAAGAGCTAAGAAAACTGAAGGAATAAATAGGAAAGGATAGATTTAGAGGCAGCATGGAGTAGTAGATTATGTTGGACTTGGTATTAAGGTTATTTGGGATCAAGTCCTTCCTCAGACACTTAGGGGTAAATTATCTTGTCTAAGCCTCCGTTTTCTCATTTGTAAAATTAAACAACGAATAACATCTACCCTATAAGGTTGTTGTGAAGGTCAAATGAGTGCATGTGTGCGTATATCTTTGTAAACATCGAAAATGTTATAAAAATGTGAGTTGTCATGATCATCATTATTGAAAACTTCTTAAAGAAAAGGAAAAGAACCCAATTTTTCTGCCTTCATGCTCATTGTTCTTGTCAGTAATCCATGCTGTCTCCTGACATTCTAGATATTTTGTTCAAGAAAGAAGTATAGCTACTCAATTATCTAATCACAAGTGATCGGGTCCTCTTTGACATCCGGTTCTGTCAAAAGTAGCACAGAGCTTAATTCAAGTATTCTCAGATTTCCGATACTTTGGCACTTAGACATCATTTTCCTTTCTTTCAAAAAGGGTGACTTAATTCCAAGAAAGCTCATTTATTCTGGATGAAACTGTCAGTGACAATAACCTTCCATGTGGTTAAAATTACAAAAAAGTCAAGAAAATGATAGCTATCTTACATCTTAAAAATAGTTAGCAGATTGTCACATTTTTACAAGCCCTTACCACTCCCAGGAAATGTCTCATTTAGTAGCAATTGATAATCAATTTTGTGATTAAATAAAATGCCAGGTGATATCCTTTACTTCTTTATAAAAGTCTTATCAGTATAAGTTTAATTTCTTTGGATTCCTGATGTGAGCTCCAATTTTTTATATTTCAATGATGACAAGCTTTACCTTCCAGTTTCAGTCTTGTGACACACAGGATTAGGATGTTTGAAATAATCTTGGGATGGGGAGGGTGAAGGATGCCCACACAGATGATTTTTTAAAAATGGGAACTTCAAATATGTCCCACCTGATAATTATGCTTTTATGGATTCTACTTGTTTCCTACCTTCTTATCTCTATAATTATGTGTTGTGATGGGCTGAAATGGGAAGGACTTTAAATGTCCTTTCATGCTGGCTCAATTTTTTTCTTCAGATGTCTTAGATCCCACATACACAAAATATCATTAATCACTAGTTTCATGCTGTGATGTACTTTACAATGTATTTTTATCCTTCATCCATACAGAAGAGCTATATTCAGCTTTAGAATGAAGACAGAGTGAGCCTACAAGCTAAGCAGTATGTTGTCAAGTTTCTAGCTGTGACTTCTAAGGGGCATCTTCAGGAATAATTTGCTATCCCACCAGTTTTTAATAGGAAGGGGAAAATTGGTTTAGAATATGAACTTTTCAACTTCTCCTTGTTTTTCATGCTTAAATGCTTACCCCAAACTTGAATCTGCCCCCAATTTTCCTATATGCGCATGCATTTTTCTAGTTGTAGATTTCAATTATATTCAAAGCAATTGAACTACATTAAGAGATTGCAGTCATAATGGCCAGAGATAAAATAGGCCAGAGATTGAAGTGGTCACAGTGTCATAGAATTTTTAGTGTAGTTTTTCTTCTCTAAGCTTCACTGAAACAAATCAGCTCTGAATTTCTGTAGGTTCTTCCCTGGATTCTGACCTTCATTTCTACAAAACATATTAATCCAAGGGTATCTTAAGGTAATGATAACTTTAACATTAGTATTTCCATAATTACAGTCTTTTCTGTTTAGAGTAATTTATGCCTTAATATTTTTAGTCTTGTGATTCTTTTCTGTTGCATAGAATATAGTAATTAAGTCATGGACACTACACTCATGATCCATAAATGACTATTCCAAGATAAAGTAATTTTCTTATAGAACAAGTATACAATTTTTCCAGTACTGCAAATTATATGGTTTTTTTAAAATTACAGTGTAACAGTTATGGTAGAAGGGCTTATTAAGGTGAGAAAAGACTAAACAATGGAGATCAAAGGAGGCACATCAATGGGTAAAGAGAGAAGATTTGGATTTGTTTGTCTGCTGGACCAGGATCAATTCCCACTTTCCACAGTTTCCACTACTTGTTGTTTCTCTGGTATATTGGGGATACCAGGACTACTGAAAAGTTTTGATTTTGGCCTTTTCATGTCAGTAAACCTGAATTCATATACATCTCTTTGCTAGTCTACAAATGTTTGATGAAGGTATTTCAAATACAGACTGTAGGGAAATTCATAGCTCAGTGCCTGCCATTCAGATGATCTACCAAGAATACGATCCATGGATCATTAGGGAAATCCTTATTTCAACAACATATACATTTATCAATGATGATTTGTATGTAATGAAACTAATATTCTTAATACTAATCCTAAACATATAGACTCGTAATTATTTTGAGGAGAGAAAGGGATGGAAAAGAGAAGAAAGAAGAGAAAGATGAATGGGGAGGAAAGAGAGGGAAGAGAGAAAGGTGATAAGGAGAAAGAAAGGAAGGAGACCAGACCTCTAATATTTACCCTTCCTTTTGTATATGCTTCCTATTTACTACTTGTGTGCATTTTTTCCTCTTTCTAAGTGAGCTGTAAACTCCATGAGGGGAAGGAATGTTGTTTTATTTTTGTCTTTACCCCATCAATTAGCACAGTGCCTGACTTACAGTAGCCACTTAATAGTTTTTTGCTTAATTGAACAGAATTTTCATTCTACTACTAGTTGATCTCTGCTACTATGCTTTGAAACACCAAAGGGATAAGGTTGGAGTCCAGTCAGGTCCTATTACTGCCTGGCACACTTGTAGTCCTCTCACAAGCTTGAGACTAACAATGTCCTCCACCTTGAAAATTAGCTTTCAGGTCAGATGAAAATTTAGAAAGTGGAACTGAAGAAAGAAAAAGTGGACAGGAGATCTGTTCCCTCAGACATAAATGTAAATGAGGCCAAGGAAAAGAAACTGAGAAGATCTGATGGGATTTCAGAAAAATTTGCTAAGTAAAGGTTGAATTATTACAGTGACAACATATAGATAGAGATCAATCCTATGTGGTGTAATCAAAAAAGGCTTAGCTCATATTAGTTAAACGACTAAGCAGAAACCAAAAAAACAATACAAATAAAAACAAATCAATGGTATTGAACAAGAATTCACTGGTAGATACTAAGTTTTTGGATATTAAGAAAAGTCAGTATTAGGATATATGCATACATACACACATATATGTATATATGCATGCATACATATTTGAACGTATGTATGTGTGTGTATTAGAATGTTCAACTAGAGGTCCTCAAAAAGCATTAGTGAATACATTTGGCTGACCTTTTATTTCCATGGAACAATTTAGAAGCAAAATCAATATTTGCCTTGTTAAATGTCAGATGAACTTATAACTTTCCATCTGCAGCAGTATTGCAACCAATTAAAATCCCTAAGTCCTACTAAATGCACTATACTTAGCAATGTGTGTGTGTATGTGTGCATGTGTGTGTGTATTTCAAATGAAATGTTCTTAGTCAATTACTGTTCAAGAATATATTAGAAAGTGTATAGTGAATGCAGTTTAGAAATCTTTCATGATTATGGAAATGCAGGAAAATGTTGGCAAAGTGACCACCTGAAAACTAACATCACAAAATTTGCTGACTAGGCAACTGTGAAAAGCCAGAGAATACTAGCAGCTAATACACAGCTGGAGTTACACTATGATTATGTAACTAAGGGAAAGTATTTTTCTATATGTTGAGTTTTGTAGTATTTTTCTAAGCTATAGAATTATGGAGTTTGAACTGAAAGGGATTTCCAAGGTCATCTCTTCCAACCCATTACTTTTTAAGAATTAGGAAACTAAGTCCCAGAGTGAGTTTTTTAAGTTCACAAAAGGTAAATGAATTATTCATGGTCACAGACATAGTGGTTGAGCAAAGACTTCGATCCAGTTCTCCTGATGCCTAGTACAAAGACCTTGCCATTATAACACACACACACACACACACACACACACACACATATATGCTACTGAAGCAAGTACTTTTCATTACATCTTGATGTTTTTCCTTCACTTTATAGAAAAAAGAAATCAAACTTTAGAGGCACACTGAAAAATACCATCAAAGATTTTGATTAACTTGTCTTAATGATCAGAGACCAAGACGATGAACACCCATAGGCATAGTGAATTTTTCTCATTTTCAGGAATAGCTTGGAAAGTAAATATTGCCATGGAGGAAGACTTAAGATGGAATTTTTGTTTTTAAATTAACCAAAACCCATGTCAGTAGATAAATAATCCCTGGTACTAGGTAGGCGAAAATTCAATCTAACTTTTGAGTTATGAATTTATATGATAAATTTTGTTACATCCTTTAAGGCTATATATTATATTTGATAGGAAAATTAAGTCAAAACATTAAACCAGTTCTAATGAATATGTAGTGATTTAAAAAAAATGACTGGCTCTTACTCTTCAACTGATTTTTAGGGACTGGATAGACATGTTCTAACTGAAAGAGACAAATATTTTAAAGTTGAAAATGAACTACATTTCCAACTTTGACTGACAAAATCAATAAAAAATAACACCAAAATCCTGATAAAGAACGAAAAGTTCAGGCTTTCATTGGGAGACATTTAACTCTGGTGTTATATACATATCGCTTTAGTGACAGTACAAGTACTTTGAATGACTAGAGGATAAATTTCTGAACATGAATTGCAAAGTCTTCTTTCTGACTTCTCAATTTAAACACAATTTTATTGCTTTGTAACAGCCTGTAGCTGTTTTATTCAGCTCTATAGTACTAAATAACTCTTTTGGACTAGAAAACGTTCTTTGTGTAAAAGCCCTTTGTGATTTAGAAGAAATTCTCTTATTCAATTGGAGGATACTAGACTATCACTTAGGGACATCTTACAGGAGGATTACTATTCAGATATAAGTTATTCTAATATCCCTGAGGTCTCATCTCACTCTAAGATTCAGTGATTCTAATTTCATTCCATTAAGTTTCACTCACCTTCATGCAGTACTTACTGTGTACTGAGCACTATGTTACTCTTTATGGAAAATATAAAAATCAGCCAAGGTGTGGTCTCTGCCGTTATAAAATTTATAGTCTACTGGAGTGATATCTCACACAAATAATCACTATAATGAAAAGTTAGATGTTGTTGTTTGTCTTATGTTCCTGAAGAGGATCATGACACCAGGACGATGATGCCTTGACTTGCAAATGAATTGGACAGAAGTGAGGGAGGGCTGGGCAAGGTCGTCAGCCTCACTTTCTGCTCTGGAGCCATCTGCATCTGGTGGCAAAATATAGATCAGGATGAATGGAGTGGGAGACCTTGGACTTTTTAAATTAAGGTCTTTCCCAGATCTCACTTTAACTGAACAGTAGATTGGTCATGCAAATAAAGAAAAATGAAGGACAATCCAGGACAAGAGAGGCAAAAAACAGTAACGTTAAAAGAAATATGCCCACTATCTGAGCAAAACATACCAATCTCAAAGACATGACACTTAGAGATAACCTAAGGATCATAGGTCTTCTTGAAGGTCATGACAAGGCAAAAAACTTGGACACCATAATGCAAGAAAATAGTAGAAGAGAAGAGTCCAGAACTTCTGAATGGAGAAAATGAAATTCCATATTAAAAGATTCAGATCCCTGCCATAAAAACAAGCAAACAAACTCAAGGCTGAAAATTTCAAGACACAGCAGTTAAATTTAACATTTCAGTTCAGAAATAAATTCTTCCAGCAATGAGGAGAAAGACTAACTAGGAAGGAAAGGAAATTGGAATAATGTAAGACTATTCTGTGTCCACCATAAAATGCAGATGAGAATGGAACAATATATCCAAAGAGTAATGTAGGTCAGGATTCAGAGAGTGTGATCTACCCTGAACCTTATGGTTCATTTATAGTACAAGTGAGCTTAACCAATAAATGAAAAATAAAAGATGGCTGTTAATAACAAAGAGGATTTTGAAACATTCTTAGAAAGAAAATCAGACCTAAATATATTACTTGCTTCTTGAACATCCTCCCCCCAAAAATAAAGGCAAGAGAGGTAAATAAATTCAGTAGCTAAAGACATCAACAGCAACATAGAGACAACTCAGAGACCAGTAGGAGACATCTTTCTAAATGTATACAAGGACACAGGGATAAAGGTGAAAGTGAGGTAGAGGTAATGGCAAGGACGCTAGCTAGCCTGAGGCATTATAGAAAGAACCTGGCCAACATTCTGCCTTTAAGTGAATCAGTGGGTTTTGTTTTGTTTTCTGGTACTACATTACAAAGTAAAGAGTTTATGAAAGGAGAGGAGAGAAGCAGGGGGATAATGGTGTGTGTGATGTGCCTAAGCAAACTAGAGGCTAGCAATGAGGGAAAGGTGACTTCTTTTGGTCTCTCGGGAAGAGACCTCCTCAGGAGAGTTGGGAGGATGGAAAGTTTGAGAGTGATGGAGGCCTTATTTTGGTAGTGGGAGGTGTTACACTGATGAGTACTCCTCTGAGTGAAAAGAGATCTTCTGTGAAGGGATATGGAGATCTTGTGTTGTATGTCACCTGGGGGATTTGGTACCTGAAAAGACGGCTTCTTCTACCTGAGGTGGAGGATGGAGCTGGAACTCCTAGGAGCAACTGACACATTGTGGAGGATGAAGGAGCAGGTGATTTAGAGGCAAATGGGGAAAAGAATGCAAGGGAGGGTACATATCAGTGGCAGGCTGCATAATCAAAGACATGGCGGATGAGTGTCCTACTATGGACAACATCTCCTGCAGGAACTGACACTGTTCTGGGAATCAAGGACAATGGAAAAGAGGAATTTATAGGGCAAGCAGAAACTGCAGAGCTCAGAGCGGAAACCTCAAAAAATGAAACTTTAAAAACTAATGAATGTGATTAGTTAAAGGGAAGAGACTAGCAGAAATCTTCTAGAATTATCAGTAAAAAAGGGGGTCAGGGAGAGAAGAATTATATAACCAGATAAAAGCTGGAAAGAAAAAAGGAACTAATAAGCAAAACCCCAAAGGGAAAGTGATGACAAATGGGAAGAGGAGATGGAAAAATTATTATGTATCGAATTAATCCAAAAAAAGAAGTTGCATTTACAAAGTAATATTGGCCTTAAATTAAACTTAAATTTCCTCCTTCCCATTTCATTCATTTAACAAGAAATTATTAAGTACTTACTATGTATCAGGCACTGTACTGTATACTGAAGATACAGAGACAAAATACAGAACAGAGCCTGACCTTAAAGAATCTATATTTTCTTATTTTACTCATTGTTACTAGTTTTGCTGTCTAGGGCCCATGAGAACAAGTCTAAATCCTCCTGAAGTTAAGGCCTTTCAAAAATTTGAAGATGGCTAACATGTGTCCCCTAAGTTTTCTTATCTCATCTCCCTGGGTAAATGTCTCTAGTTTCTCCAACTAATTCCTTATATGCCATGCTCTCAAGTCATGTAACATCTTGGCCCTCCTCTGTTGGAAGCATACCCATGTTCTGCTAGAAACAAACACAATATTCAAGATGTTGTCTTACCAGGAGACAATACTTTGAAATGTCATGTCCTTTCTTGATGTACTGGACCTCTTAGTGTATTCTAAAAGTAAGTTAATTAGTTTAATTAGTTAATTAAGTTTAATTGTTATTTTTCATTTTGGATGGACTTCCATAGTTGGTTGGTGGTTGTTGTCCTTCGTCTTCAAAGAGGACCAAAATGACATCACCATGATAAAGTGAAATTTCAGTGTGTCTGACTGTGACTGATCAGACCAACATGAGCTCAGAGTGCATTACCACAGGTTGGGCACAGATAGTTCGTGTGAATATTTGGGGTGGATATACCAAATTTGCGCATCCTATGTTTACTTAGTGCTATTTCAATTCTGCTTTGATCAAAGAGCACAGCACCCTTTCTGATGTGGGCATGCCATGCTGAGTGGTCCTGTGCCAGTGTTTCCCATATTGAAAAGTCAAATCCAAAGTTCTTCAGAGACCTTGAGAGGGCCACCTGTGTGAAGGTTGTGACTACAACTCTCAGTATCCGCACCTGCTGCTTCATCACTTTCCTGTTGTCACAGGACTTTGAGGCATCATAGTGAAGTATAGGTGATGTCTTTTGATTCGTGTATAAATTGGATTTAAGCGAGACAGAGTTGCATGAAGTCATCAGCCTCACTCTCTCCTCCAGAGCCATCATAGTCCAGTGGCAGGACAGAGTCAAGATGGCTGTTGGGCTCAGGATGCAGTGAATGACCTTGGCGTCTTTGGTGTCTAAACAAGTTCCAAGTGCTCCCTATCTCCTGCTTCATCTGCCTTCATGGCCGTTGGAACAAATTGTTCTCATCCACCCATTCCATCAGAGGAAGTCTTCACATGCTTGGGGTAGACACCCCCCTAACTCACCAATGGGTTTGAGACCCCTTGGTTACCTTCAACCTAGTTTGATCCATCTGCAGAAACGGTTTACCAGGGTGTGGCTGCTGCGCATGCTGCAGCTTCTTGGAGTCACAGGTGAGAGTGAGGTGGAACAGGTGGGCACCAAATGTAGAAAGAGCCCCCAAAAGGGCTCCCAGCTATCACACCAAATGTATTGGTCCTCCCTGAACATACCCTACACCCCAGGCTTCCATAGTAGTGTTGACTAATACTGTTGACTCCACTAAAACCTCTCAAATGTAGTCACATGAATTTTTGTATACTCACATTTCCCCTATTTTTTACTTGCAAACTTGATTTTTTTCAAAGCCCTTAATGGCTTATTTATTTATTGCCAGGTAGATATTTATTTCTATTTAGAGCTACAATTCCATTTTGTAATGCTTAGGACAAGTATTACAAAATAGTTTGCACAGAAGCAGCCTCAAACCAATTTTTGAATAAAACTCAGTTGGAGTTAGAGATAGAGAGACATTATGACATTGATACTTGGACACAGAAAGGTCATTCGGTGGTTGGGAGGTGGTGGCAAGGAAAGATAACCTCATGTATGGCAGTGGGGAAGAGGAACTTCCCTACTTATTAACTACTTGATATTCAATTTTTAATTGATATTAAGTTGAATTGTTTCTGTTGTCTTGAAAAAGTACAAGCTCCATTGGTGCATCTAAATTTTTTGGCATCCTGAAAAAAGTCCCAGCAGTTCTCACTCTGTCAAAGACCAAGTTATAGTTCTGTCCCTACTAGCTTTTTTAAGATTTAACCCATCTTTCTGGACTGTTGGAAAACTTTTGATCTTGAATCTGTCATTCAGTATCTTACCAAAAATTCCTTTACAGAGGAAATCAAGGCAATACTCATCTTTCTTATTATGTACCTCTAAAACACTTTCTACATCTTCCACTTATTCCTATGTACTCTTTCCATCTTCTCCAAGAGCATGTTTTGTCAACTATTCTTTCTTTTTCTTGTATCTTCAATCTCTACTTTCCCAACTGTTTCTATGCCATGCAGTCTCTACTCAGGCCATCAATTGCACAAGATCCTTGGACTCTGCCCCTAAGACTACTCTGGAAACTGAAAAACTAATTTGAGTTTTATCTTGCCTAGTGGAACCCTTCCTGGCTGTCTCCACATCATTCAATCTCTGCTTAGGCCAGAATCTCTACTTCCTACTCACTAAACTTTGAATTCTGCTGTTAGAACCATCCTGGGCTTTAATTGGTTAGCCTTTCCTTATTTCTCGATCATTTCCCTGTGTATACCCTGATTCCAGTTTTCTTTTATGTGTTGTCTATCCATAGACAAGGAATGTAAGAATTATGAGCTTCTTGAGAGCAAGGACTATCTTGTTTACTTATACACAGAGTTCACATGCATCCTCTTTCCCTTTCCCTCATCTCTGCTTTGTTACCTCTTCCTCAATAGGCTTTATAAAATCATTGTTTACCTCCCATCGCCTATATATGAGTTTATATCAAGTTTATGTCTTTTACCCTTTTCTCTTTTGTGAGTGGGTGTAAAGTGGCTTGCAAACCTTGGAGTATTGGATAAACATGAACTATTATTAATGTCAGCCTAGCAGAAAAGGTTAAAATAAATACCAAATTAGAACGAAAAATAGAGATAAAGAAATTATACTGTGTTTCCCCTTTCTATACTTTCTTTGCTATGCATTCATTTTTATATAGACGATTCATAAAATGGTGTATCTAGCCTTAATCTTTCCAGAGCTCTTTGCAAGCTCAATTTGTTAGAAATACAACTCATATTCTTTCTTTTTAAATTCCTCCTTTTCCAATTGAGGGAATCACCAATTTTTAAATCAACTAGGCTTGCAAACTTGATAACACTTTTAATTTTTCCTTCTCTCTTTTTACTCTCCCCCTCATATCCAATCAATTTCCAAGTTCTATTGATTCTATCTCCATAGGATCTCTTCTATATTTTTCCTCCTTTTGACTCACAAAGGCACTGCTTTAGTTTAGGCAGCCATCACTACTTCCCAGATAGTTCCCAAACTTCTAGTGTCTCTTCTCTCCACTACATTTTCCACACAATTGCCAAAATTATCTCCTGACCAGACAGATCTGATTATTTTCTAGGCCTGCTATCCCCTTACCAAGTCCATCTCTTTCTTTTGAAAGCCTAACTTCAATTGCAGCTAGGATGCGAACACCACCTGTGTCCTTAATAGCATTAGTTTCTTGCCCAGCACTTCATAAATTTTTAGACATGCTTCCTCGGTTCCTCCTGGCAACATTATTTACCACCATGTGAATCACCAGGAGAGAGTAGTTGCTGACAGTTCTGACAGGTCTCAGGAGGCTCTCTGGCACATTCTGGATACATGACCTGGGAAGATAGCAGACCTCTCTATTATTCATGTCAGGTTGACAAATGCCTGCCTCCTCAGCAGGCAGCCACCAAATTCTACTACTTGCTCCTTCTTCAGATCTAAAAAAACACAGAGAAACTTATAACTGTTGAGTCCGTTACTTGGTGATAACTTCTTCCGCCATAACCATCCATGAAAGACAGAAATATAAAATAACCCATAGTCCTGTGAAGTCTCCTTCTGCTTCCCTAGTGCTAATAGCATAATGCCGGAAATGGGGCTTGAGAATCACACATGGATGTGGTTAAAAAGAAATGAGAGAGGGAACCGTATCTTGTTATGTTGATCTGGATCAAAATCATCAACAGGATGAAATTAAAGTTCAAAATCACAAAGAAATAGACAATATATGGGATATTTAAAAAAGTATTGTCCCTTTTCGCCCCCATCTCCAACTCAGAAATCTTATATACCCCTTAAGAACAAAGGTAGCTTCTATTTGTATTAACCTTCTATGTGGACTGATCTGCATTTCAATCTTAATGAGCAACTTTATCAATTTTAGTCAGAAATAGGAGTCTTTACTTTTATCAGTCTACAGGCAAGGACAAAAGCAAAAAGATTGAAAGGAAAAAGGAACCATGATTCTTTGCTTTAACAGAAGTGGAGACAGTTTCTAAGAGTTGTTTTGGTTGGTTGTTTGGCTTTCGTTTTCAAAGAGGACCAAACATGTGACAAGGGTGAGGGTGATTTCTTAACATATATAGAAGTGGGGCAGAGCCATGCAAAGTCCTCAGCTTCACTCTGTCATTAAAATCCAACGCTAAGACAAAGGCGAAGACAACTGGTGACTGGCCATGGCCCAGGATTCCTTTCTAAATTAAATTCTTTCCCAGGTCTCAGTTTGTCAGAGGCCAATCATGGACAATGACTGAGGGCTGAGTAAGAATGGATACAAAAGATGTTTCAATTTACCATCACAAATACATCAATCAGGGAGGCGAAGACTTTAAGAAAAAATATTTGATGACTCATCCTAAGCCATCAAAACTAAACAGTGAGCCGCACAGGCTTGAATTAAGGCTATCATTAGCCATTCCATGAGAGCCACAGTGATTTGAGTTTTAAAGTAGAGTCAAGTATCTCCATGAAGAAGAAAGAAGAAGAAATAGATAATGATAGATAGGCAGAATTATAGTTGTAGTTTATATGAAAATATCTACTATAGATGATGAATAAATAGAAAATTCTGTGGAGACCCTAACAAGGTATCTCAAACGAATTAGACATTATCTTGATGCTGGTGACCGCAAAACAAATACATGCATAAATAGGATAGTGAGAAATGGTTCGGAAAATGATTTGTGCTTTATAAATGCAAGAGGTTGAAGACTTTGACATTACTCATGTCTCTCATCTGTCACAAATTCTTTCTTCAAAAAGAATTGAAAGTTACCAGACATGGAGAGCAAGCACAGTAGCATGCAAAAAATGAAGTTGAGCTAACTTTCAGAGATGATAGATTTGGGAGCTATAAGAGACCTCAGAGGTCATCTTGTTCTACTATCTCATTTTACAGAAGGAGAAACTGAAAGGTCCAGAGAGATTTGTCTAAAATCATACAGATGGTAAGTAGTTGGGCTAGAATTTCAATGCACATCCGTTTTTCTCTGTTCCTCCACTGCCTCTAACACATATTTTCAGATAGACCTCATGTTCTAGCATGCAGAAAACTACTGATTGTTACCTTAGCAGGAGACGTTTCGGAATCAGCTGCCTGTGTCTAGTCAGATCATTTTTAGCTAGACATTATGACATTATGGACAGAGGCTGAAGCTTGGAATTGGGAGACCTCCTTTCAAATCCTGCCTCAGAAAATTGCCGGCTGTGTAATCTGGGCTTAATCATTCATTCTCTCTGAGATCAATTCTTTCATCAATAAAATGGGTGGCAGAGGGGAGAAGAGGATAAAAACCCCCACCTCACAGGATTTTGGTTTCTTTGTTTTTTTTTTACTGGATTTGGAATTGTTTTAGTATAAGGGTCTTCTGTTGAAGTTGAAAATCCTTGTGAATGTAGTTCTGTATCTTCTCTACAATTTATAGTCTTTAAGAATTAAATGAGAACACTGAGTGGTTAAATAACTTTCACATAGCCAGTATGTAAGAGGTGTGATTTGAGTCCAAGTCTGACTTCAAGGGCAGCTATCTACTCACTGTGCCAGGCTGCCTACTTTTGTTGTCTTCATTATGGTTCAGCTGCTTCAGTCATGTCTGAGTCTTTGGACAAAATCCATTTAGGATTTTCTGACAAAGATTCTGGAGTGCTTTGTCATTTCCTTCTCCAGCTAATTTTACAGATAAAGAAACTGAGGCAAACAGCATTACATGACTTGCCCAGGATCATACAGTTTGTAAGTGTCTGAGGCCAGATTTGAACTCAGGAAGATGAGACTTCCCGATACCAGGCCTGGCACTATACCCATTGTGCTACCTAGTTGCTCTGCCTATTTTAATGAGTTTAAATGAAATAATATGTGTAAAATATGCAGCATTACTTAAATATTTATATGAATATGAACTATTATCAAGGACAGATGATACCAAAGTCCAAAATCAGTCTCAGATAAGAAAAGATAAAGTTGAGAAAATGCCACCACAAATAATGAAAATAGCTCTAACCCACGGTGAAGAAAGAGACTGATTAGAGTCATTTTATAGAAACATTTAAATAATGTAGAAGAGGAGCCACCTAAGGAGGTCAAAATGTGCCTCAAATATGAGATTATTAAATATATAGATGCTATCATGTTGGAAAGACTTTATGTATAATAGATTAATGGATTGCACATTGGATGTTCCTATCTGTTTTCTCTAGGAATAAAGAAAAACAAAATGTACTTTGCCAGATCTCAGAGGTCAAGTACATAGTGTTTACCCATCCAAAAATAGGAGTATGATTATTTTGAAAATGACTAATGTGTGAATAAACTTCAGCAATAAAATATTCAACATTAATACTAAAATATCATTGATTTTGCTCTGTAACTCTAATATGATTAATTTCTTGGTAAAATCAGTTAATTTAAAAACTGAACACAGAATTTGCTCTATAGATGTATAATAATTCCTATTTGACTCAGTGAAGAAATTATATTTTTAAAATTTGAATTCTACTCAATTCAGGATTTTAATCAATTAAAATACTAACACATAAGAAATGGATGAAATCCTAAGATAAAATTTACATTACTTTAATTTTTTCTACTTTATTAAAGGATACACTTGGAAAATGGAAAAAAATAATATGTGTGTATTATTTAGTATTCTAGAGGCTCATCTTACTATTCTTGGTAAGAATATTGCATGTACATAAAAATAGACATAATCAATCAATAAGCATGTATTAAGAACTTATAATGTAGTGGGAATTATGCCAGGTACTATGGATACTGAAACAAAGAAACAATTACTACTCTTAATTAATTACATCTGACTCTGCCTCCAACAAATATATATATACAGAATAAATATAAAGAGGTTGAATACAAATAAATACAAAATAGTTAAATTAGGCAGCTAAATGATGTAGTAGGTAGAGAACTAGACCTGAAATGAGAAAGACCCAAGTTTGAACCTTGACTTAGAAACTTAATAGCTGTGCAATGCTGAGAAATATTACTTAACCTTTTCATGCCTCAGTTTCCTCACGTGTAAAAAGGAATTAGACTCAGCCTCGGGTGTCCCTTCCAGTTTGAAACCTATGATCTTAAAATAAGGTAGTTAGGCAGTTAAATAGAGATTATATTAGATGAAAGTTACCCTAGACATAAAATAACTAGTTTCAGAGATGATGAAAGAACATTTTAAAAATAAAACCCAAATTTTTAATGATGATGACATCAATAATGATATAATTTTATATGGTTTGGTAAATTTCAACGAGGTTACCACCTTTCTGGTATCACATCATTTTACCTTCTCCCTATATAGTGGTCTGTGTTTTAGGTGTTGGACCCACGTGGCCCAGATTGGATCTTGTAGTCTCTTAAACTGGATTCTCCCAATCCCAGCTAAAAAAGAAAAGGAAAATATTGCCTTGTCTTAATCAATTAATCAATAACTATTCATTAAGCATTTGCAAGAACTGTGCTAAGTGCTAGGAATATAAGTATACAGAATGAAGTAATCCCTTTTCAGAAAAAAAACTAAAATTCTAATGGGAGTAGATAAACATGATGTGCTAGGATATGATATGTAATATAATATAATGAATATAACCTAACAATATACTATTCAATTTATTTTATGTAATACACACACAACAAAACTTACAAGTGTATACATATAATATCTATACAAATTATGTATATCCAAGGATTCCAAGCATAATAAAACCATAACACTCCTGGGTGTGGTCCAAACCAAATGCAAATATAATTGGGAAATAACTAACAAAATAAATAAAAGTACAATAAAACATATATAATATTAATCTGTGGCTAAGTTAATACGTGACTTGCAAGAATTCTTATGTACATGTTAATGACTCCCATTTCTAGTCGAGCTTGACATCTCTGATATCTACCCCATGAGAATGTTTATATAAGAGTATATAATATAATAATATATAATGATGGGATACCAAAAAGGTGGTAACCTCGTTGAAATTTATTGGATCATATAAGTTATATTATTATAGCTATTATCACTAAAAACTTTGGAACAATTGATAAATATTCATGCTCTCATCTACTCTTGAACATGATATATATTAATATTTATGTATATATATATGAAGATATAAACGCACATATGTATATACATATATGTATGTATGTGTATATGTATCTACTGCGTTAAAGTGTAAATTGTTGTATACCTCTTACATATATGTATATAATATAAAGCCAATAAGTCAAACTGTATTCAAAGTAGTTAAATACAAGATAAGGTGGAAGGGAGGATACTAGCAACTGGAGACATAAAGAAAGGTTTCATGTAGGAAGTGTTTCTTGAGCTGAGAGAGCTCAGTGAAGTAGAGTTAAGGCAGTACATTCCAGGCATGTGGGATGAACAGTGTAAAGGTTCAGAGAAATAGGTCCGTGATTTGCATGAGAAACAAATAAAAAGCCAAGTTGACTAGATCATAGAATGCAGTAGGAGCAATAATGTATAATAAGAAAGATAATTGGGGGCCATTGTAAATGTAAAAAAGAAACAGAAGAGTTTCTGCCTTATTCTAGATGCAATAGGAAGACTCTGGAAAGGTTTGAGTAGATGAGTTGCATGGCCAGATCTATGCTTAATGAGAGCTATTTTGACTGCAAAGTGTGCAGAGCAGTCTGGAACAGGGAGAGAACTTGAAACAAAGTGACCAGTTAGGACCACTAGGTAGGTGGTGACAAGAACTTGAAGTATGGCTATAGCTGTGTGGGAGGATTGAAAGACTCTCCACTTATCTTTCTCTTCCCAACTTCTAAACAATATAAAACAAACAAACAAAAAACTCTCCTGTGAGGTAGGTTATTAGTGTTTTCTGAACTGAGAATGAATCAATGTTATAAATTCATATTGATGATGTAACACTAAAAATGATCCTTCCCAGATTCTTTTTTTTTCACCTCTAAGGAGATAATGTTCCTATATCTGATTGGTAGTACAAAAAAGTAACTCTAATGATAATAAGTTCAGTCCAGGTAACAGGGGATGGTGAATATCATGACATTCCAATGGAGAAGATATTTAGAGAGAAAATAGGAACTGCTGGCATATCTCAAAGCACAACCTTATAGACTATGAATAGGACAAGTCCAGCTCTCCAACCAGGCTGCCCTATGGTAGGGGTTTTTCCATAGTAACTTGGTTATTTTATCACATAGCATGAAATGCTTATTTTGAGCTTGGGTTACTTTAAATTGCTATTTGATGTTTTTACTGCCTGGTTTATCTTTATTTCTTCATAAGCATTCTTTTGTAGTAACAGAGCCAAGTAAATATTAGGAAAAACAGCTTGCATTTTCCTATCATCCTTTCCCCAAAGTACGAACAGATTAACTCCATAACATGAAGAGCTTTCACTCTCCTGGAACGGATATTTCAACTCTACCTACACAACAAATGGAATTAGAATCCAACAGGGGAAAAAATAGAAATGAAAAGTAGCAATATTAGAAATATTCTTAGACGATAAAGGAACATATTTTTAATCATTGCAAACTATTAAATATGAGACACTTTGGGAACTTTCCCCACCAGACTGGAAAGCAACTCTATTTTATTACTCAGTGGATAAATCACAGGGAGTTGCTTGCGGCACAGAAACGTTAAGGGATTTTTCCATCTTCAAACAGCAAATGTCAGAGGTAGGATTGGATCCAAGACTTCTTGCCTCCAAGTCCAACACTCTGTCCATTATGCAAGGCTGCATCTATAGACTTTTAATAATTAATGCCCCCTACACTACCTCCTTCATAACTCTCATTAGTATTTTTTTGGCCTAATCCTTTGATTTCACCGAAAAAGGGAAATTTCCAACAGAAAGAGGCAATTGTTTTATAATTTATAATTTTGGATACCTATCCACTAAGTAGCTAAGTATCTCATGAAGGGTTCCACAAATAATATGTGTCAGACTTGAGACTTAAACTAGGTCTTCCTGATTCCATGTTTGGTTCTTTATTGTCTCAGCTGCCTGACTGGGTAACTGAATACTCAGCTAATCCAGGATATCTATCCAGTCCTAGGCCTCAAACCTGACCATAAGATCATGCTTTATATCTCATTCAGCAATCCTCCCAGACTGTCTCATCATCAGATTTGTCTCCTTCTTCCCATGGAAAAGATACATAAACTGACTATTTAACTCACCATTTCTCTACTTCCTCCACTACTTCCATATGTGTATGTAGGTTTGTTGGAAAAGGAATAGTCTTATTTTTTGCACTTATATTCTCAATATTTAGCATAGTGTCTGGCTCACAGTAAATGTTTAATTAATGATTTTTAATTAATTTTGTCACACTACCTTTCAACCAGGCAATTTAATAAACTAGCTTTTCTTATAGGTGATGTGGTATCTTACAGGCCTGAGATAGCTAGTCATCAAATAATCAACAATATATAAATCAATAAGCATCAGAGGTCTGTGTGTTTAACCTCATCATTTTACATATAGGGAAAATAGATCCAGAGAAGGGAAATAACTTGCTTGAGCTCCCATAGATGGCATAACTAGGATTTGAACTTGTATTCTCTGACTCCAAATCCAATGCTCTTTCAATCTGCTTTGAAAAGCTGAGTTAAGTTACTTAGGGGTAAAGGACCTACTTTATTATGTAATACATGGTTTAGATACCAACTAGGTTGGTCTAGATATAAGACAATAATTTCAGGGTGATTAAGTTGGGCCTATAAAAAATAAGATTATTTCTAATTCTTAGGCTCCTCATTCAATCTTAGATATAAATCACTAAAAATATTCCAAAGAAACTGAAAGCATTAGTGCCCTTCCAAAAAATTCACTTTCACAAAGGCCTTATTTAAATTTAAACTATTATTCAAACACAGATATTTAATTAAAGGAAATTTTCAATATTCTGCAGGATATCCTAAAATGCATTTTTTTTGCTACTAAGTGAAGAAAAGATTTCACTACTATTTATCATCATCAAGTATGATGGTACTTTTTAGATTAGAAAAATTCTGTGTGACTCCGAATTTCTGTTTCTATTAGGAAATCTATGCCTGAAGTTCATCAGAAAAAGGATCATTTTCAGGAACATACATTAAGCATTGGAAGAAGTCTGGCTTTTCTCCATGAAGGAAGAAAACAACACAGGGAGTGAGAAGCCTGTCTTAAACTAAGCCTCTTTAACAGACTCAGTTTTAAAAAGCAAGACAACCTAATCTTTTCTAACTGCCTCTCTGTGCCAGATATGAGCTGGATAATTTTGAGCTGAAACCAGAAAGCTTTAAAAAAAAAAGGGTGAGAAATCCTACCAAGCTCTGCCTTAGAAAATCCATTTGAAACCAAAGTGACACAACAGTAGTGAGCTTTGCCTGTAGGGCCTAGAAAACAAATATCAGGATATAAATGCAAAATTAGAATTTAAGTAATTATAGTTCAGAAAGAATTTAGTCTCAAGGCAACTTCAGAAAGTCTTTGCCTTTAATTTAAAAGTTATGAGGAGGAAAGCTTCTTTACTGGATTCCCATTTGTAGTATCCACAGTAAAACCTTTCCTCAGGCTCCACAAAACTGGATGGGAGTTTGTCAAAGCTTTCCAATTTCATAACAATTAGATCAAATGGTAGCGTACATGGGTCACTGGAAGGCAACATAGTGAAGATGAGGTTCAAAGGCCTCAAAACAAATAAGGAAGGTATAACATGGTAACCCTCCCCTCCACCCTCCACCCTGACCCCGAAGGTGGTGACTAGCAAACTAGGAGAGAAACTGTTTTTAAGCAAGGAACCTTTAACACATCTTACTTCCATTTGAAAGGTACAGATTCGAACCAAGATTCACTTTGCTTTGGCAACTGATAAAATATCTTTATTTTTTTCTTTTACTTATTACACTGATGATATGAGATTTTCTTCCTTTCCCCTGGCCTGCTTTTCCTTTCTCCATTTTCTGTTAATCCATTGAGTTCATCTTTTGGTCAGGGTAGTGATGAGAAAATTGTTTAGAGACAAATGAAAAGAGGATTCTCTCCGACAGGGCCAAGCATGGTGCTCAGAGTACTTGTATAATGTCTTGGGCTGCTATGGGTAAAAATAAAAGCTCACTAAATATCTGTGGAATGATGAGTTCTTTAGGCCTGGCCATTGACGGGTTTCTTGAATTTCCTCAGTCTCAATTTGAACAAATTTCTCCGATCTTCAGTTAAGTGCAGTTTTTAGTGGGTAAAAATGCTTATGATCATCGCAGGTGAATCTAAATAGATTCTAGACTCCATTCAGCCCATAATTTTAAGTGATATTCAGACTAATTTTTCCCATGGTATGCTCTTAGTATTGCATTGATAATGTATTCTTGGCAGTGATATCAATTCCGTTAGGATTCTTCACTACCACTTAGTAAATTATGAGATATACTTGGATACTGGACTTATTGTTCATTATTTAAATAAAAATAATTCCCAAGGACTCATATTTATTAGAAATTTGGAGGTCCTGGGTTCTTAGGAAAGGAGCCAAATGGAAGAAAGGGATAAAGGGAGGAGATAAGAGACTGTCAAAAACAAACTTACTCTCCTACATTCTCTCTTATACACACACACACACACACATATACATACATACATACTCTCTCATACACACATACTCACATTTTCTCTCTCTCTCTTACACACATGCACACACACACACACACACACTCTCTCTCTCTCACTCACAAATAAATAGTACATTTAATAAATTATGTAGTATCATTTTGGAAGTCCTCAAAAAAAAAAAACTAAGACAAGGGGCAAAGAGATACAGGGGAACAACTACCTGTACCAGGCAACCCCCTTTTCCAGTCCTTTAGACATTCAAAGAGGTTTCAGACTTGTCCAGAAGAATACCTACTCAGAATGTTACTTGTTTGAGCCTGATCTTGGGAGAGGCTGATGGATAGAATAGAAGTTCCACAGGTGGGATGGGAAAGCAAAGAGAGGAAGAAAACTGTATCCTGGTGGATGGGTATAGAATGGTAGCTGTAGAGTCAGAGGAGTGTCCTAGCTTGAGTCTAGATGCTGAATTCTGAAAGCAGAGGTTCAACTGGGTATCATTTAAACATCCTATCCCCCCAAGAGGCAAGCACTAAGGAGTCAAGAATATAATCCCAGAACTTCCTAGTGCCTATTTAAATCCCAATAATAATCTAATTGTTTGTCACAACTCCAGTAACTATCTAAATGCAAAAATTGGAACTGTGATAAGTTTATTTCACACTGACTTTGTACTTATTCTTTCTGGGAGAAAGACATTCTGTTCCCTCCTAACCTCTCCTCGTTCCTTTCGAGAGGTACTTAATCATTTCTTCTTTTGGTGTATGTCATGGATCCCTTTGTCAGTTTGATGAAGCCAAGTGCTACCATGATTTGTTGCCTACATTCCTAATGGAAGGAAATGCTAAATTTCAATTAGAGGCTAGTAAATATAATGATGCATGTTATTTTTTCCCATCCAATCTCATGGGTCCATTGACATCTATCCTTGGATCTCAGGTTGCAAATCCCTGGTCTACTTTTTCACTAATGGAGAAATTAACAGAAGTGAAACCAGCTATGACTATGCTTATGGCAGCAGACTATAGCTGCTTCTCTAAGTAATATACTGTAAACCATATTGTTTTAAGCACTTTCTCAATGTAGCATGTACTGAAATACAGACTGTCATCCAAATCTGGACCAATTCTGCATATCTGAATGCTCACAGTGAGATTATGAGAGGAAAAAAATCCTGGGGAGAGATGTAGAGCAAAAGTATTAGGGATTTTCTCTTTACAACTCAAGTTAATGTTGCCAAGGTAAGAATTCTGGCAGAGGGTCCAGGGAGATAAGCACTAAGAGGTTGAGATTTTCTTTGATGGAAAAAGGAAACACCTATGAGACCCAATAATTAAAAAATCCCCACAGAACACAAGTCTAGTAATTATGAAGCAGGGAAGGGAGGTGAATAAGCTTTGAGTTGGCTGCCATTTCTTCCCTTGTACTGAAAGTCATACATGATTTTGAAAGGGGTCCCATTGGCTCCCTAGTTTAGGGGGGCTGCAAACACCAACACATCGTGGTAAACACACACACACACACGCACACACACAAATGAGGTTATCTAAAGGGTCCCAAGTTCACACGGGAATTCTATCCTTGTGAATATATTGATGAAACAAATGAATAGCTTATAATTATGCCCCCAGTTGGAGAATGAAAGCTATTTAACAATGAGTTTAGAGTTGAGATCTCAGTCCTACACTAAGAAAGGTTACTGTCTCCTGTGTGGCTACGAGGGCTGTTTCGCATCACCATGTCCAGAATGAAGAAATGCAATGGCAAGGTATACCACATTTTTATGAGAAATAAGATTAGGTCAATCCATTGAGGTCTTTAACAGAATAAAAGGAAATGATTTGGAATGAGTACCCTTTCCACTGAACAAGAAACATCAGTTCCACTTGTCTATTTTTCTCTTAGCATTCTAACCACTTGAGTAAGTTCCTGTGATTTAAAACAAAATTAAAGAAAACAAAATCCTACAGTTTTATATTTCCCATTTTCCCCTTTAATTTTCATTTCTCCTCTGTCTTGCTTGGAAGCTTTGGTCCAGTCCTCTCATGAAACCCTCCCAAAATTACCTACTTTAGGGAGAAAATCCCACTCTCTAGACCTGATCTTATATTAGCTTTCTCTCTTCCCACTTTGGGAAGAAATACAATTCTGTAATACAAGTTTCTCATCTGGAGACTCACTATAGTCCTGCAGTCCTGGAATCTTCACATTGGCAGTGCCCTTCTCCCCTGGGATCTCTCCCTCTGATTGGATGACTCCTCCCAGAATCTCCATTTAAGAAGGATTCCTTTGGCCAGCCTTCCTGTCCAGGATCTACTCTGGACTTTTTCTACCATTCCCTCCCTCACCTTTACTTCTTCACTCACTTTCAGCTCTTTTTTATGAATAATCTTCTCCCTTTAGACTATAAGCTTCTCAAGGGCAAGACTGTCTTTTTGCATGTACTTGTAGTATAACCAGAGTTTAGCACAGCCCTTGGCATAGCATAAATGCTTAGCAAATACTCGCCTTGACTCCCAGGCTTTTTGTGACTAGTCTAAGCTTTATCAGAAGATCATTAGAATATGATTTCACAATAAGAAAGTGATGGAGAATGAAATAGTTATAGTTTGAGTATTTCACTCAGTGAAAACATCTTTGTATACTCAGCACTCAGTAATAACGTTAATACTCGTTGACTTTTATATGATATTTCAAAATTAAATTGCCTGAAAAATGCTTCCCAACAAAACGGGGAGGTAGGTACTATGAATACTCTTATCTTCATTTTAGAATTGGGAAAAGAGACTCAGGAAGGTTAATTAATTTGTCTGTGGGTCACATAGGCAGCAGGTCATATTAGGAACTGAAAGGAATCATTAAAGATTGCTTGCCCCAGAATTTAACCCCTTTGGGGTCCACAGACAGATTTCAGGGGTTCTATAGGTAGATTTCATGGGGTCTATGAGATGCCTGGATGACAAAAAAAAATTTATTTTCACTAACTTTTGATTTCTTTTTTAACCCTAAAAATTTAAAACATTCTGAGAAGAGGTCTATAAGTTTCACCAGATTGCCAAAGGTATTTGTGACAAAAAATGTCAGAAATCCTCCGATTTAATACAACTCCCTAATTTTACATATGAAGAAACTGAGCCTCATAGAGGTTTGATTATTTGTCGATGGTCATGTAACATGAGACGTGGAATATGAAACAATATTCTTTGGGATGTCATGCTACTGTAAAAGTCAGGCTTCAAATCCACATCTTTCCAACTTTGAGTTCTAAACTCTTATACCATGATGGTTTGTCAACAGTTGTCTGACAAATGCTTGTTGTTTTAGAATGTTTTAGTCCAGCATTTCATGTGGTGTCTGATAAATAGAAGATGCTTACGAAATACTTGTCAGCTGATATGGTCAAGTATTATGTTTGTTGTTGGTGTTCAGGTGATCCATCATGTTCAACTCTTCATGACCCCATGGACCACAGCACTCCAGGCCCTTCTGTCTTCTACTGCTTCTTAAAGTCTTTTGTTATTCTCTTTTCTTTCAGGCTTCAGTCTTTCCCAATATCAAGATACTTTCCAATATATAGTCTCATTAATGAGCAATTTTCATATAAGTAGAATCTCAAATATATTCAACAAAGAATGATGATTAAGACACTTTACCCTTTCCTTGATGGTTCAGAAAGTACTGCAGGGGGTTGAAGTGATTTAGGCTTATTGATATAGATGTAAATTATTACTAAATGTATAGAAAATTATCACTAAATGTATAGAACAGAAGTGGGAAACCTGAGGCCCAAGGTCACATGTGGCCTTCTAAGTCTTTGGAAGCCTTTTGACTGAATCCAAGTTTTGCAGAAAAATTCATTTTATTAAGAAGATCTGTTCTGTGAAGTTTAGATTCAAAAGGCCACACTTGAAGACCTACATGACCACATGTGGCCTTCAGGCCACAGGTTCCCCACTCTTGCTATAGAAGATGTCTCTATAGTGATATTTAGAAAGCTTGATTAATAGAAAATTCTATTGATAGAATGTCAGATAAGTACACTTTTATTGTATTAAACTTTGGATGTAAGTATTTGTGCCAGAGGGTATCACAAAAAGTTTTAGTATTCATCAAACTTTGCTACAAATTGAAATTGGTTTGGGGCTGGGATTAGGGAGCAGGTGGCTTTAGCAGTAAATGAAAGTCCATTTGTGTAATTATAGGCTTGCTTCCTAGTCATTGGTTCTTCCCAGTCCCCTCTTCAGAATATCAATTAGCCATATATTGATTATGGTCTGCAGAAAGGCTATATGAGTCCAAATCTGTAGAGGAATATCTAGAATGACTATGAGGTTGATGGATCTCTTGACTATTTCAGGTTCACATTCCCAGAATAGTCTTTGAGTAACCGGGAATTGCCTTTAAAACTGAGGAAGGAAGCCATTATGATGACCATTTAGACTAATGAAAGGAAATTCACTGGCCAAAGGATATTCAAGGAGTTTTAGATTTAAGCTAGAAAGCAGGTCCTTGTGTTTGATTGACTGGCAAGATATGTTATTTTGCATTTTGGAATAGAGCAGAATGACTCTTCTGAGCTAGTTGGGTATTTAGCTAGTTAGGTATTAAAGTAATTAACAATAATTTCAGTGTTTGAGGGGTGGGGGAATGATGTAGCACATGAATTCTGCTTTTGGAGTAAGATTTTCAAATTTCAGTATAGTACTTTGCTTCAGAAGCACTTGGCTTAGAGGGTATGATTCTTTCAGACAGTTTGGGACCTTTATGACCTGTGAATTATGATGCCAGGCATCATGTTGACAGTGATTCATAACACTCAATTCTTTGAATTCTGGAGCTAGAAGGGAATTTAGAAATCATACAGTTGGCCCCTCTTCATCATTCATAGATGGGAAAGTTGATATGAAGAAAGGTTAAGACACATAGTCCATTTGTGATGTACCTAAGAAAATAGCCCTAGAATGCTACTTCTTAATTCAGTGAATGACCTTTCAATTCCACCTTGTGGCCTTCTAAGTTATTCTGTAGCAGTCATTCTTAAAGTGTGGTCCAGGATACTTTCTGGGAGTCTGAGAGGTTAAAAATATTTTCATAATAGCAGTAAGATATTTTAATTTCTAATATGGTAGTTCCTGGTGGGGGAGGGTCCTTGATAATTTTAAAGAGTTTAAGATCAAATTTGAGACCAAAACTTTTGTGAACTCCTGCTTGCAGTGTGAGTGTATAGCAAATGTATTTCCCATTAGTGCTCCATGGTACATGCTCATAATAAAAAGGAGAAAAACCCAAAGAGGGTCCTTAACTATCACCTAATTTGGGATTTTTCCGCAATGCCCATTTGTTCTTCTTGCCCTCCTTGTAATGTACTTATTCAGCATTCTGGTCAAGAACATAGAAACTTATGTTGAATCTGAATCCAGCAGTTGTGATGGAAGGTCTCTTCCTTCTCCACTTTAGAGCACGTACACATATCTTCTGATTGCTTCCTATAGACCATGATGACTCAGGGTTTTGCACTGGATATCAACAATGAAATTTTAGCTGGAACTCCTTGGATATCCTTGGATGATGTATGTTTCTCAGGTCCCTAGTTTCTGCTGGTCTTGCAGTGTAAAGATGATTCTATGAGTATTCTCAAGTGGAGGATGAGGGCAGGGTATACTTCCCACCACAAGGTCACAATAAAATATGACTGTCTAGACAAGCCTGTGCATCAGACAGAACTATCTCCTGTTTGTGATTATTTTCTTTTGCTACAAAGCCTTCTGATATCTTTTTAAAATTAAATTTATATATTTTTAGTTTTCAACATTCACTCCCATAAAATTTAGAATTTTAAATTTTCTCCCCAACTATCCCCTCTCCCTGCCCAAGATAGCATGTATTCTTCTTGCCCTTTCCTTAGTCTACTCTCCATTTTATTCCCCCCCCCATCCCCTTCCCTTCTATTTTATTGCAGGGCAAGATAGATTTCTATACCCTATTGCCTATATATCTTATTTCCTAGCTGCATGGTTTTTAAAACAGATTTTACTATTCATTTTTAAAGCTTTGAGTTCCACATTCTCTCCCTTTCCCCCTCCCCATACACCCTCACTGGGAAGTTAAGCAATTTGATATAAATTATATATCTGCTGTTATGCAAAACACTTCCACAACATTCATGTTATGAAAAACTAACTAAATTTCCCTCTATTCTGTCCCACATTCTATTTATTCTATTCTCACCTTTGACTTGTCCCTCTATAGAAGTGTTTGCTTCTGATAATCTCTTCCCCCAATCTTCCATCCCTTCTATTATTCCCCCCACCTTATCCCTTTCCCCGCTACTTTCCTGTAGGATAAGATTAACTTCCATATCCAATTGAGCATATATGTTATTCCCTCCTGAAGTCAAATCCGATGAAAGTAAGGCTCATTTACTTAGTCCCTCTCACCTTCCCCCTCTTCCCTTCCACTGTAAAAACTCTTTCTTGCCTTTTTTATGTGAGATGATTTACTACATTCTACCTGTCCCTTTCTGTTTCTCCCAGTACATTCCTCTCAACACTTAATTTTATTTTTTAGCCATCATTCCTTCATATTCAGCTCACCCTGTGCCCCATTCCATACATACACACACATACACATACACACACACATATTCCCTCCAATTACTCTAATACTGAGAAAAGTCAAATTTTCTAATCAGCTCTACTCTTTTCAACAATAGTGCTTGGAAGTCCTCTATTTCATTAAATTCCATTTTTCCCCCTGAAGAATTACACTCAGTTTTACTGGGTAGGTGAGCCTTGGTTTTAATTCTATGTCTTTTGACCTTTAGAATATTATATTCTAAGCCCTCCAATCCCTTAGTAGAAGCTGATAAATTTTGTGTTATCTTGATTGTGTTTCTACAATACTTGAATTGTTTTTTGCTGGCTGCTTGTAATATTTTTTCCTTGACCTGGGAACTCTGGAATTTGACTACAATGTTCCTAGGAGTTTTCCTTTTGGGATATCTTTCAGGAGGTAATCAGTGGATTCTTTCCATTTCTATTTCACCCTTTGGTTCTAGAATTTTGGGGACTGTGTTCCTTAATTATTTCTTAAAAGATGATGTCTAGGCTCTTTTTTGACCATGGCTTTCTGATAGTCCAATAATTTTAAACTTATCTCTCCTGAATCCATTTTTTAGGTCAGTTGTTTTTCCAATGAGATACTTCATATTTTCTTTTATTTTTTCATTTTTTTGGTTTTGTGTTATAATTTCTTGATTTCTCATAAAGTCATTACCTTCTATTTGCTCCATTCTAGTTTTGAAGGAATTATTTTCTTCAGTGAGCTTTTGGACCTCCTTTTCTGTTCGACCAATTCTGCTTTCTAAGGCATTCTTCTTCTCATTGGTTTTTTGGACCTCTTTTGCCGTTTGGGCTAGTCTAATTTTAAAGGTGTTATTTTCTTCAGAATATTTTGAGTCTTCTTTAGCTGTTGACTCTTTTTTCATGATTTTCTGCATCACTTTCATTTTTCTTCCCACTTTTTTCTATATTTCTTATTTGATTTTCAAAACCCTTTTTGAGCTCTTCCATCGCCTGAGACCATTGAATATTTTTCTTGGAGGCTTTGGATGCAGGACATTTGACTTGTTGTCTTCTTCTGGTTGCATATTTTTATCTCCCTCATCACCAATGGAGTAAGAAAATACTTTTGCACCACAGAAGTAAGAATTCATAGTCCCTTCCCCCCCCACTCACTCATCTTTCCAGCCAATTACTTGATTTTTAAGCTCTTTGTTAAATGGAGAGCTCCAAAAGCAGCTGCAGCTTTGGCAGTGGGGGGCTGGAACTGGACCCTGTTCCCCTCTCAGGCAGGTGAGAGACCCTTCTCATTGACCTTCGAAGCTGTCTTTGGTGTTTGTGGGTTGAGAAGTCTGGAAACTGCCACATCCACCAGTGATTCAGTCCCTTAAGGCTTGCTCCAGCTCCATTATCACTGGTGTGGTCCATGTGGAACTGCACTGTGCTCTCAGTCCAATGCGATAGACCCTTCCTGTCAACCTTCCAAATTGTCTTGCGCTGGAAATGTGCTGTGGTCTGTTATTTTGTGACTTTCTATGACCTAGAATTTATTTAGGATAATTTTTTACAGGTTTTTTGAGGGGTCTGGGGGGAGAACTCAAGCAGATCCCTGCTTTTGCTCCTCCATATTGACTCTACTCTCAGTCTTCTGATATCTTGAAAAACAGTCTGTGTCTTCCCCTTTCTGGTGCCCCTAAGCATTAGGGTAGTAGCAACAGTAGCAAAGGCAAAGTGACCATCAGGAAGAATCACCAATAAGAAGAGAATGAGATTATGAGAGAACAAGAACCCATCTGGCATTGAATATGCCATGCTTAGTGAGAATATAATGTAAAATGACTAATTAGTAGCCTTGCAAAGAAATTGGTTACAGATATCCCAATAATTCTTAAATACTAGCCTTTTAACTGATCAGATTGGTAGTGACTGAACTTTATTCTAATCATTCAATTCTTTATTAAGTAATTCCAATTTTGGTGCAGTTTCAAAACTACCTGTTCTACATTTAGCCAGTCAATCAATACAAATTTATTGAACATCTACTACTTGCCACACACTGTGCTAAACACAGGAGATTTAAAAAGAGGCCAAAGACAGTTGTTTTGCCCTTAAGTAGCTTACAATCTAATAGGATTCATATTTACATTTTTGGTTCCTTATTAACTTTCCCTTCTTTGTGGAGAGAAAGCTTATACTAGAGCCACAAAGAGAATTATTCCCTAGGAATCTGAGGTTTGGGTAGAAGTGAGGGGGAAAGCTAATTCCTCTATGGCCATGACAGAGAGCACCACAGTAATGAACGCAGAGTAAAATGCAAGTGTAAGTAAAGGTTAAGGAGTGGTCAAGATTACTGCCTCTTATGAGCTTAGCTGAGAGGTGCCTAGTTAACTACTGAATTCTATTTCTATCAGAACAATTGTAATTACTCACTTTTTAATCAAAGTAGTATAATTATTTGTATATATTTGCCATTAGAACAAATGTAAGAGCATAGATTTATAGCTTGAAATGACAGTATGAATCTGTTTAATGAATATTCTCATTTTACAGATGAGAAAACTGAGGCCCAGATGGATAAGGCGGCTTACCCAAGGTCATGTAGGCAGTACAAGGCAGAACTAGAATTCTAATTCACAATCCAAAATTCTTTCGATTGTACAAAAAACAGCAATAAGCAGAGGCTACATTTGGTCATCCAGGAGATAAATTATTAGGAGAACTTTATCAAGATAAATATTGTAGAAGTTCTGGCAAATCTTTTTGAAAGCTTTCATCATTTCTGAGAATTCTCAAGAAGGATTAACTTTAAGATGTGCTAGCAAAAGCACGCCAAGATCAAAATATTGTGTATTTTTAGGCTTTTGAAATCTATTTTTTAATTAACACTCCTGTCTGCATTTTCTTTATGTTTCACTTCAAAGTATCATGCTTTGAAGAAGGCAGTGTTGCTATAATGGATAGGGCTGACCTGAAAGCCAGGAAGACTTGAGTTCAAGTCTTGTCCCTGACTCATACTATCTGTGTGAAGCTGAGCAAGTCCCTTAAGTTCTTGGTATCTCTCAAGCAATTCTTTAACAGTGTAAGCCGTAGAGAATATTGCAGCTTACATTAATCAAGGGAGTTTCCTCACCTTTGTTTTCAGGAAACATGTTTCTTTGCTTTTTATGTGCCATCTTATGTTTATAAGGCAAGGAATACCCCTTAGCACCAAAGAATCATATTTGGCTTAATTACATTCACATTTTTAGTGAAATTTTATAAAATTTAAAATCATCCAGTTGATTTGTTTGTCTTTGAACTGCCAGTAATAGTTCCATGGAGCAAAGCCAAGATAGCTCCATTTAAATAATGATGAACATGGTAATGCTTATTTTAACAATGGATCATTCACAGATAACTGGTTATTATCCATGACAAATGTTAGTTTTAATTCTTTAACATACATATTGTCATTATTTTCAGTATTTAACACTTGTGTTGCTTATTACCATATGGTCATCTATGTAGTTCATTACATTACATACATAATCTGTCATAATTTTCAGTATTTGGTACTTGTGTTGCTTATAACCATATGGTCATCTATATAGTTCATTGTTCACAATTATTTTTTATAAATTTAAAAAAGAGTTAATATAATCACCATAGAAAGAATTTTATTTAATTAAATTAAGCAGAAAATTTTTTGTATCAAATAGTCTTAGATTAAATGTCTTCTCAAATTGCAGTGAGTCACACAATACTTAGAATTTACTTAGAATCCTCTGAATATTTCTTAGAAACAAAGCTATAATTTTAGAAAATACTTGTATAGTGAGAACTGGGATAAAACCCTCCAAAGTAAGTTCAAGTTTTCTTCTAGACTTTGGCTACTCAAATCGTTAAATTTCCCATATATACCAACATGAGCTGGTGTCTTACTCTGTGATTTAATTTTTTTCTGTCAGGTTTTCTTTTGCCTCCAGGAACAAATACAAAATGCTGCTTAGTATTCAAAGCCCTTTATAAACCAATTCCTTCCTACCTTTCCCATCTTCTTGGCTATATACTTTCTGATTCAGGGACACTGACCTCATGGATATTCCACAAACAAGATATTCTATCTCTCAACTCTGGGTATTTTCTCTGGCTGTTTCCCATTCCTGGAATTCTCTTCCTCTTCCACTCTGACTACTGACTCCTCAACTTCCTTCAAGTACCAGCTAAAATCCTGCCTTCTACAGGAAGTTTTCCCCAAATTCTTAATCATTCCAGTGACTTCCTGTTAATTATTTCCTATTTATTCTGTATATAGCTGTAACAGCAACTCCTACTCCCCACCACATAAAAGAGGGTCTGTTGCACCAGTTCTTTGATCTGCTTTTCTAAGAAAAGCAACCTTTAAAAGGGTAAACAATCTTACTTTAAGCAAGCACATCTATCATTCACTTAGTGCAGGGGGAAAAGTCAGCACCCTGAACTTCAGAGAAAATATAAACAGAAATTACAAGCAGAAATTACAAAAAGAAAGACCAACAGACAGGGTTTTCAACTATTTGATCATAGACAATACATACATCATTACCAGAGAGTGAGGCACTAACATCTGGGTTCTCAAAGGGGCAGAGGGGGGCTCCTTAATAGTTACCCAGAGTTTCATCTGGTCTAATCACACAAACACTCTTCCAGTGATTTGAGTCCCAAAGAAAAACCTCACCTTAGAGTATATATATACTTTTCAGAGCAGAAAGGTGACCCAGTGCCTCATTAGCAATTAACTAAAGGTGAAGGCCTTCATACTAAACAATCTATTCCTAATCATACTTGCTTCCCTTAATAGCCCCACCTGAAGTCTATTAATGGATGGGGAAGATTTTTAACTCCAAGTATAATAGCTTGGTTTTTATATATTTATTTGCATGTTGTCTCTCTTTTTAGATTGTAAACTAGCTGAGGGCACGGATTATCTTTTTTTTTTTGTATTGCCAACTGTTAGCAATGTGTGTGGAACATAATAAGTACTTAATAAATGCTTATTGACTGACTGGTTTAAGCAGAATAAAAACTATTGGGTTACTTTCCAACTGAAAATTCAGCTGATAATTAAAATAACTTATTTTCAAAAGAGTACCTTTGAAGTAGGTAACATTTACTTATATGATCTCCTAGGGCTTAGAGGTAAGGACTGGATCCATAATTTCATTTGTACAGGGAATTCCTAGGTGAGGAAACTCTTTGTACCAATGTAGGTCAAGACCTTCCCTACAATGTACATATTCAGAGATGAGATGACAAATGACTTACCTATGGTCGTACACAGTCAGTATATATTAGAGGTATCAGCCAGCATTGTAACACTTAGAACTATATGGATGTGGAATAGGATTTCTTAGCAGGCAATGGCTCCCTCTTCATTTAGCAAAAGACTATATGAGTATGTGGAGCAGCTAGGTGGTGCAGTGGGTATCACCAGTGCAGGAATCAGGAGAACCTGAGTTCAAATCTCACCTCAGATACTTGACACTCACTAGCTGTGTGACCTTGGGCAAGTCACTTAACCCCAATTGCCTCATCCTGGGTCATTTCCAGTCATCCTGATGAATATCTGGTCACTGGATTCAGATCACTCTGGAGGAGAAGTGAGGCTGGTGACCTGCACAGCCCCTTCCTCGCTCACAAAAGAAACAAAGTCAAATACAAGTCATGTCATCATTTCTCTGATGGCATGGTCTTCTTCAGCAAAGAAGGACAAAAACACACATATGACCATGTGTCAGATGTATTATAACATGGATATCTAGTCTGAATGGATGATAGTGAGTTGGACTGGATGGTTGATGTCTCATTCACATCTGATATTTTGTGATTCAAGAAAAGATTACAATGAAAATAAAATACTTTTTACAGCTACAACAGTACCAATATAAGTTATTTAAACAAACTCTGAACTCTGGATAATAGGAATGGGGCAGAAGTAAAGATATAGATTATTTATTGCTATTTCTTAGAGATATTAATCAATGGAAACTAAGCAATTCAATATAGATAAAAGTGTTCAGAAACCATCTGAAATATATAGGAAACTCTATTTTCAGTGATTCCAAACATCAAGCTACTCTTTTAAAAAAATAACAGTATGTTACTAGAGAAACTATATGGTTGTGAGTCATGTAATACCATGATTCTTTGTAGATAATACTTTTAAGTTGCAAAGGATAATGGAAAAACACATAGAAGTGTATAAGCTAGTGGCAGCTTGTTGTCAAAGATGCTTTTTTCCTGGAGAAGTGGCATAAAAGACATTGAAAACAAGTATAAAAACAAAAGAGAGAGGATAGTGAAAGGTTTAGATCAATGGAGAGCAGGTGCATAGTTAAAAAAAAAGCATTGCATTCACAATTACATTAAATGAGAGGAAGACTCAAAGTAGATCCTGAATAAAGTATTTAAGGAATGTCAAGGACTACAATAACATGATATAAATGAACCAAAAGGCATTTATGAAGCACTTACTTATACCAAAGCATGCAGCTGAGTAAGTGCTGGGTATATAGATACAAAAGTGAAGGCAATTCTTGCTCCCAAGGAGCTTGCCTTCACAAATGAGACATGGGAGACTTGGCCAAGGAAGGATATTTTGGTCTGGAAAATAACAGGGACAGTCAGTAGGATTTAGGGGAAAACACTGACACATCCTGTCCAGGAAAAAATGGCAGAAGCAATTTATTTATACTTCCTGGTTCCAGAAGTGGAGGGGATGGTGAAGATAAAAGAGTATAGTGGCAAGGTACATAGTGAAGAAACTGTGGAGTAGGTGATCAGAGAAGAGGAAGTGAAATGAATCATGGAAAAGGCTTTCCGGACATCTTGTTTTGGGAGAGGCAGTCACTGAACAGAGTAGAAGAATCAAAGGGTCACAGACATAAAGACCCAAGAGAAATATAAGCAAGACGCTCATTATAAGAGGTCAGGGACAAGGGAAGATTGTATTTGAATATACACCACCTGATATTACAGCTAGGTAGCACAGTGGATAGAGCTTTGGGACTAGTCAGAAAGACCTGCTTTTACATAATATGACTGGGGAAATCACTTAACCTCTGTTTGTTTCAGTTTCCTTATCTGTAAAATAGGGATAAGATTACCGCCTGCTTTCCAGGGTTGTTATGAGGATCAGATGATGAAATATTTTTAAATCACTAGCACAGGGATTGATACATAGAACATTTCCAGGACAAGGTGTTCGGTGTGGGTTTAGAGGCTGAAAAAGCATGGATGGATGATGATCTTCATTGATACAGTCTTGGAACCATTGAAATGGGCATAATATTCCTAACAAAATTTGAATATTGGGGTAGTATCCTCAGGGATGAAAGTCTCAATCTCTGTCCTAGGTGACTAGTGGCCTTTGAATAAGATGAGTCTTCAAAAGACTCTCAGATTCTTCTCCATAAGGATCGTCCTTCTTTATCAGGAGAGTTGGGTGATGATGATGAAGGTTGCTTTCCTGAAATATCAATCTGAGTGACGTATTCAGCACGGCAGCTGTTTGCTAAATTGGTTCATTCAGTTTTTCCCAGCATAGCAATATATAAGAATAACCTTTTGCAGACCTAAATAGGCACATAAAACTATTGCTTTTCTAGTTGAAAATTGACAGCCATAACTAATGTTTCTTAAATATCTTTTGCGTGCACAGTATCATTCAAACACTGAGAGAAAAACAAAGTTTTGATAAAACAAGACCTCTGCCCTCAAGGAACTTACAGTGTATGGAAGATAAGACACTAATACAAATAACTATAGGGCACAATATTGAATACATGTATTAAAGTTATAACTAGTTCTCTCTTCAGCCCTCAGCCCATAAATTAAGGACAATCAAATGAAACACTACAATTGCTTTTACCTGGAAAAATCACAAAAAATAGAATAATTATAGATTAGTGTTGATTGGGTAGGAGGGGGTGTCAAAGAATCCTTTTTGGATGAGGAAGCATTTGGATTATAAATGATCAGGAGGATTTTCATCAGCAAAGAGGCTTATTAATGAGGTTAAAAGTACTTCTCAGTCTTGCTACAGCCTCTCTTCCCAGACTTATTGTATGATGTTGCCTTTCATGTACTCTATTATCCAGTCAAACTGACTTACCTTCTATGGTATTCTCTCTCCCATCTCCATGCTTTTGCACAAACTATCATCCATGTCTAGAATCCATTCCTCCTACATTTTTACCTCTTAGAGTACATGGCTTCTTTCAAGTCTCATTTTAGTATGCTATCTTTGACACAAGACCTCTTCGGATTCCCTCAGACTTAGTAGGTTCGCCAGGACACAGTATTATTTTTTATATCCTCTAAGTTTACTTATCTATGTTTTTGTTTCTCCCTAACCCTCAGCAGAGTATAATCTTGAATGTAAGGCCTGTTTTTACCATAGAGCTTCGATCTTTAACCATTGTAACACAGTGATGGGTGGATAGCAGATCTGTATGTAAGTGTCTGAGGCAGGACTGAAACTCACATTTTCCTGATTCCAAGTCCAGCAATATGAATTGTGCAATTATTAATTGTTATTATTGTTAATTATTGCACCTATAAGCCCATAATGTGTTTATTAATGGAAGAATGTCAAGATTAACAGATGTTGCCCCAATTTCTGGATTAATCCACAGTTGCTAATAGCAAAAAAGCAATGATTCAAAAAAAAATCATATGTGATCTAAGAAAAAATGCATTAACTTAATGAAGAAATATTATTAATTTAAAAGGTTAAAGGTTAGAAGATTACATTTTTCAGCTTTGAATTATTCTCACTAAGAGATATAAATTATAAGATGGCAAAGATTTAACTTGCTTTATAACAGCAATTAAGTTGTGCTTAATATATCATAAGATAATGACCAAATGTGTAGAATCCCTTGCCATGAGGAATCATTTAGTTCAGAGGCTGCAAGATTTCCCAGCATTTGGAGAGCTTCAGTGAAATCAACTTTCTAAAATAGCTGGAAATATGATTAGCTCTACATACAACAGAGGTCATTAAAATTTCCACAGGTTCTCACCTGGGCAGTCCAATCTTGTATTTTTAGCTGCTTTAGATGTTTCAAATGCATTTCTAAAAATAATATTTTCTTTGCGCATGCAATTTTGTGCATCATTGCCCCTAATTGCATCTTTAAAATGCATGCTGTGAATATTTAGCCCTAAAGCACACAATGAACTTTCTAAAATGGAGCACGTTTTGATTGCTGTGACTTCTTAATTTTCCCCATGAAATGCATATCCCTCATGTATAAACTTCAGATGAGAACAATGCTGGAGAAAGCCTGTCTCCCCCCAGATGGCCTGTGCAGTTTGAATTCACACAACATACATATTCAACAAAGATGAGGGCACGATCATCTATAATCCCTAGGCAATCCTGAGGCAGCAGAAACATAAGGGCTATCAACATTTCAGGCTCATATAAGCTCAGGGTCAGAACAGTATAATTTCCCATACTACCCAGGAAAATGTCTTTCAAAACTTCTTCATAAAGGCTGAATACTTCTTTGATTTGCTTTTCTGTTCTTCCAGTGAGGTCTTATTGATTTACATTTTCTTTGTCCTAAAAACCACAACAAAATGGTGGCATGGAGAAATGCGTGTGGAGTACTTAAAATGGTAACATATTAATCCAAGGTGATCATAAATGGTACCAGCCATAAATTAAGGGCAACCACATGTAACACTATAATTTTGCTCCTTCTTGGGGGAAAATACAGCATTATGATGCATCCAGTGTGGGATGTTATATAGAAAGTATAATGATGAATGAAAGAGTTCTAGATGTGGAGTCAGAGAACTTGGGTTCATAGCTCAGGTGTTCCATATATGTAAATATGTATAGGTATGCGTACATATGTGTACGCATACCTATACATACAAAATACTACACACAGATACATATATATGTATATATGTACATATATAAACACTCATACACACACAACATAGATGCAACTAATTCATAGTATCTTCGAGGGGGAAGAGAAAAATGTCACATCTAGAAAGGTGAAGTAACTGTACCATTATTTAGTCGCAAAGTTAAAACTATAGGTCCCCTGATGTCTAGTCCACTGGACTTTTCACTATGGGAAGAGAAAAAAAATAATTTAAAAATGAAGAACAAAATCCCAGCATCCTTAGATCTACAAGGATTCTTGCAATAATCTGGTCAAACTCCTTCACTTAAAGACAAGGAAACAAAGGCATTAGAAATTAAGAAATTTGGTTGAGGTAACACAGGTAAGTAAGAAATGAAGCTGACAGTTGAAATCCATTCTAGAGTTTCAATCAAAAGCTTTTTCAAAAACCCTGGCGCAAATGATTAGAAGGTGAACTGTAATCTATCTCCTGCTTTTCCTCTAAGTTTATCCATGCTTTCCTATCATTGAAGAGACAGAAAAGGTATAGTAATACATTATACTGAGCAACTGATTTTGAGCTTAATTAGGCTTCAGGAGGTTCATTTCTAAATAGGTTGGTCAAACAAATTTCTATCTCTTAGAAATCATGAGATCATCCTCTTGGGATTGTTCTTTTCTTTCTATATCTGAATGCAAAAAGAGTGAGCACATATTGAATTAAGAGGTATAGTGGAAAGAACATTAGATTGTTGATTCAGAATCTTGTTTCTTATTAACCATGGGAACCCCAGTTTCCTCACATGCAAAGTAAGATGATTAGGATGGATGACCTCTATGGTCCATGAAACTCAATTCAATCCCACAAACTTTTATTAAATACCTAATATATACAAGGTGACAAAACTAAGACAAGGCAAAAACAAAAGTAAGTCAGTTAATAAAGATTTATTAAGTGTCTAATTGTTTGCCAGGCACTGATACAAATGCTGGAACTGAAAAGGAAATAAAAAAAACAGTTCCTCTTCCCTGCATCCCCACCCAAATATATTACGGCCTGGTGGAGGATACAATATGCAAACAACTATGTATAAGCAAACTATATGTTTACAGGGTAAATGGGAAATAATCAAGAGAGTGAAGGCAGTAGAATTAAGAAGAATCATGAAAGATTTCTTGTAGAAAGTAAGATTTTATCTGGGACTTGAAGGATACCAAGGAAGTCAGAAGGTATAGATGAGGAGGAAGAGTATTACATGCATGGGCAACAGCCCATGAAAATGTTCAGGAGTCAAAAGATGGAGTGTCTTAGTTGAGGAAGAATAAGGAGTCCAGTGTTATTGTATTGAAGAGCATGTGGTGGGGTATTAAGAGGGTTTAAGCATAAAAAGACTGGCAAGGTCAAAAGGGCAAGTTATAAAAGGTTTTGAATACCAAAGCATTTTTATATTTGATACTGAAGTTTACAGGGAGTTACTGGAATTTATTCAGTAGACAGATGACATGGTCAGATTTGGTATTTAGGAAGAATACTTTGACAGTTGAGTGGAGGATGCACTGGAGGGGGGAGATCAAACAGCAGGCTATTTCAGTAATCCAGATGAGAGGTGATGATGGCCTATAGTAGGAGGGTAGCAGTGTCAGAAGAGAACCACAGAGTAGAGATGTTAATCAAGGTTTACCAATGGGTTGGATATGAGGGGCATGAGAAAGTGACAAATCAAGGCTGCCATGTAGGTTGAAAGCCTGAGTGATTGGAAGAACACTGGTGTTCTCTAGAGTAAAAGGGAAATTTGGAAGGGGAACGGTTTTGAAGAAAAGGTAATGAATAGTGAACTTTTGAACATAATGAATTTAAAATGTCTACAGGATATTCACTTCACGGTATCTAATAGCTGGACATGTGAGATGTCATCAGAGAGGTTTATGACAGATAAGATGTGAGAATCTTTAGCATAAAGACAATAATTGAACTCAGGGTAAGTGAGGAGATCACTAAATGAAATGTTATAGATGGAGAAGAGAAGGTGGCCCAGGACAGAGCCCAATGGGAAAACCACAGTGAGCATCTGTGACCTGAATGCAGATCCAGAACAGGAGATGAAGAAAGCCCAGAGAGGTAGAAGGAAAACCAAAGGGAGTAGTATCATGGAAACTTAGAGAGAAGAAAATATCAGAGAGGAGGGTGATAAACAGTGCCAAAAGATGTAGAAGGGTCAAGAGGAATGAGGATTGAAAAAAAGTCATTGGATTGGGCAATAAAGACAACTTTATTGGATGGTAACTCTGGGGAGAACAGTTTTGGTTGAATGATGAAATCAGAAGTCAGAATGTAGAGAACTAAGAAGAGGAGAGGACATGAAAGCATATATTATAGGTGGCCTTCTCAATGAGTTTAAATACTGGATGATAGCTAGTGGAGGTAGATGACTCAAGAGATGAAGTTGAAGTAGTCATGTGTGTATTTGTAGACAGTAGGGAAGCATCCAAAGTACAGGAAAAAAGCTAAGGATAAGTAAAAGAATGGGAATGACAGAGGAAGCAGTCTCTTGGAGAACACAGAATGGAATGGAATCACTTATGTATGAAGAGGGGTTAGCCTTGCAAGAAGGGCCACATCATTATCATCCAGGATAATGAAAGAAATAATGGCAGAAGCTATCTGGGTGCTAGGAGATAAGGAAGAGGAGAGAAGAGGAAGCTCTTGGTAAATGACCTCTTTTTTTCCATTATAATGTGAAACAAGTCTCTAAGCTGAGATAGTGGAATGAAGGGAAATGATGGGAGGTTTTAGGAGGAATGAAAATGTTTAGAAGAGTCACTGTGGTGAGTTGCATAGTAAATTAATTAGGGAAGTGTTCAAGGATTGCCTTTCTACTTTGAAGGCCCAGTTTAGGTTATATAGCAAATTTTTAGTGAACTCAGTCAGTGTGATTTTGTGATTTTCTCCACCTTAGATCAGCGGCATGTGCACAGGAGCAAAGGCAGGGGATGAAGGGAGTGATGCAAGGATGGGGCTTGACAGGGCAAGATCCCTTCTTTTGAGTAGCTTATATTTTTATGGGTGGGGGCAATACAACATACAGACAGATAAGTAAATAAAAATATTTTTTGAGGAGGGTGAAAATACGAAGAACTATAAAGATTAGGGAATTTTTCACTTGGGAGGTAGCCCCTGAAATGGGTCTTGAATTAACATAAAAAGAGGTAGAGGGAAAGAGTACATCAGAGACATGGGGGACTGTCTGTGTGTGGGAGTGTAATGCTGAGTTTGAGGGACAATTAACAGTCCAGCTTGATGGAGTGTAGGATGTATGAAGGGAAGTCGTATTAAATGCTTGGAGAAGTAGATAGGAGGCAGATTGTATTAGATTTAAATGCCAGATGAATAGTTTTTATTTTATGTGAGCAGCAAACAAGTATAACTCAAGGTTTCTCAGGAGAATGACACTTAGAAAATGTCTTAGGAAGATTATTGTGACACTTGCGTGGAGGAAGGATTTGATAGGAAAGGTACTGGTGATAGTGAGAACAACCTAGAAGTGAGTATGGGAGTTTAATAAAGAGATAATATGGCCCTGAATTAGAGGAATGACTTGGTTAGTGACAGGGGTATAGATTTGAGAGATATTGTAAAGGGAGAATAAACAAGAATTGTAAATAGAGAGTTAGGGAGAAGAAAGAATCAAAGAAAACTGGAAGGTTATAAACTTGGGGGATTGGGAAGATTGTAGTTTCCTCAATAGGGAAACT
>CM053770.1:346714825-346876647 GCA_028658325.1 Potorous gilbertii
CCTCTCCTCTCCTCTCCTCTCCTCTCCTCTCCTCTCCTCTCCTCTCCTCTCCTCTCCTCTCCTCTCCTCTCCTCTCCTCCCTCCCCTCCCCTCCCCTCCCCTCCTGTCCTCTCCTCTTCTTTCTTTTCTCCTCCCTCTTCCTTTTCCTCTCCCTCTCTCCCCTCCTTACCACCCAATCTTTCTCCCTCTTTTTAAAAAGCTGTTTAAAAAGTTGACATTGAAATAAATTAAAAGAAAATACAACCCAAATAAAATTAAAATGGAAGAAACTAATTTTCATACTTTAAAGATAAAAATCACAATGAATTTAATGTTTCATTATGTCAAGGATCTACAGTTTCATCACCATGGGTTCTCTACCTACTAACACACATACTCTATATAGTACAGTGGATTGTTGAGTTACTGTGGGAAAAAAATATTCTTCTAGTGAGTATGTTAGAATTCAGCTATGACATTCAAAAGGCCAATATTTGAAGATGTTCCTTAATAAGTCCTTCCAGAATTTAGTATTTTAATATTTCAAAACTTTAAATGTAGACCACCTTTAGTAATTCAAATGTGTAAGACATTTTCCTGAGGTTTAATATTTATTAAAAAAACCTGATATAATTTAAATAATTTAAAGATTTGCAAATATATCATTTGTTCTTCACAATCATTTAATGTGATATTATGATTGTGTTGTTATGATTATAAATTATTTATACACTATTATGCAGATGAGGAAATAAATTTAGACAAGATAAATGACTTTTTCAGTGTTTTGCAGTTAGTTGGTTCACCAAGGCATAATTCAAACCCACATGTTGATTGTGGGTTTAATGGATAATGACTTCATAAAAATGCTCAATTTTACCTCATCATTCCCAGTTATTTTTGCCATCAAGGCATTGTAGTTGATATTTTGTTGTATAGTGTTTTCAAAATTATAGTGAAAAGGCATTAACACTATGGAAGTTTAGAGAAACTTCCCATACCTTTGTCTAAGACCAAAATATCCATTTCTCCCTCTTCTGACTATTTCAGTGTATGAATATACATTCATGCCACACACTTTTAAGGTAACAAAATTCTTAATAGTCTCAGGATAATAAGCAGAGATTCCATGCATCCAGAATCTGAGTAATTCTTTAAATCTGGTTGTTCTTGAGACCTTATTTCAAGAATAAGGGTGAAGGAGTGCTTGGGAAGGCTGCACAGCCATTTTTCATTCTTTATACACATTGAAGATAAATCAAAGACTTCATTTGCCATTGCTGTCAATCTGAAGCCACTTGTGGGGATTGAATCCACTTTAAAAAGTATTTGAAAGAAAAGAGACAACATAAGTCATTCCAAACACACAGTAAAGTGATCAATTGAAAGTAAATTATGAAAGAAAGAACATTTTCCCCACCAAAATCATGTTTCCATAAAGGTGAAATGAATGGTCTTAGATTTATTCTACTATCAAAAAAGATGAGAGAATTGGTTTTAGAGGTGCATCTTAGACTAGCATCCAAAGCAACATCCTTTCCAAAATGATCTTAGCCTCTCCATTTCTTTTTCTCTCTTCTTTCTTTCTTTCTTCTCTCTTTCTTCCTTTCTTCCTTCCTTCCTTCCTTCCTTTCTTTCTTCCTTCCTTCCTTCCTTTCTTTCTTTCTTTCTTTCTTTCTTTCTTTCTTTCTTTCTTTCTTTCTTTCTTTCTTTCTTTCCCTCCTTCCCTTCCTCTTTGTTTTCTTCCTTCCCTTCTCCTTTTTTTCCCTTTGAATATTTCATAAGAACTGACCTCACAATACTTATTAGTTTCTACAATATAAAATTAATCAGAGTAAAGTCAAAATAAGATAAATAAAGCATGTCAAAGTCATATTAAAAAGGAAAAAAACTACATTATTTGACTAGGAGAGATCCCTTGCTACCTACCCAAAGCCATAAGCTGTCAATGAGGCATTTTGCCAGAGAACATTCCCCCTCACTGACTAATCTTAGAGCAGTTTCAGCTTTGATTTAGGATTTTGCTGCCTGATTGTGCACCTGAGGTAATTTGTTTCTGACTGTATGTGGTACAGAATGCAATATTTTGATAATTGCCAGAGATGAGCATAAAGTCCCAACTGTCTTTTTCATTCTCATTTTAGTTTTTGATGAAATACTCATTCTATTCTCCCCACAGTCTCATTACTTTAGAAACCTATTAATTTGTCTCACTTTTACTGCTTTCATTATTCTTGAACCCTGGTTTTTATTTTCATCTATTGATTCAATAGTATCTCACTCTATTTCCCCTCTTATTAACTTAAAACTCAATTTCTTCGTAATTTCTATATTTCTAGTCAGTTCAGTTCTCTCATATTTTCTTTTTAAAAAATATCTTATTGATGCTTTCTGGTTTTACTTTTTATATCACTGACCCATCCCAATATCTACTTTTGAATAAAATCCTCTCTCATAACAAATAAAAACAGTTAAACAAAGCAAACTGAAACACAAATTACATCTAACAGCATCCATGACACTCTGTATTCAATATCCGCCACTTTCTATCGTGGGATGGGAAATATGAGCTCTGAATATGACACAGTGGAAAGCCTGCTGTATTTAGAATCAGAGATGCTAGATTTAACCCCTGGCCTAGCCATTCAACTACCTGTCTTCCGGGGAGAAGTCACTTAACCTGACTGGGTATTGGTTTCATCATCTGTAAATTAATGGATTGGACTAGGTGGTCTCTAAGTCCTTTCCAAGGTCTAATCTATAATCTTTTGATTTGTAATCACTCCTGGGAGGAGGATGTTTGAGCACTTGCCCTATATGATTCTGTAGATTCTTTGTATATAAACTCAACATTGCATTATGATGTTTCATCATCATTTATTTTTTGAAATAAAAAATGGTCAAAGCATTAGTCTCAATTCTGATTTCTTTTAGAGCTTTAACATTTAGGGGCTTTAACATTTTAGGGCTTTTTAACATTTTTGTGTTCGTGACATATATTGCCTTTCATTGTTTCTCTTAATCTGCATTAGTGAATTAAAGCGATACAGAATTTCTCCTAATTTCTTATATTTGTCATTCTAGAGAATATAAAGACCATGGAGTTTGAGCTGGAAAGAGTCTTAGAGATAATTTATTTTATAGATAGTGTCCTTATTTTGCAGAGGAGCAAATCAAAGTCAAGATCATTTATGTAATACATGACAGAGTGGTAGAGCTGGAGTTGAACTCAGATCCTCTGCACCACAATGATGCTGTAATATTAACGCATTCCACTACTTGACCATATGTCATTTAGTCATTTTTGAATAAATGGACATGGATTTTGTTTCTAGGTTTTCTTTTCAACATACATAAAAAATGTTTCTATAAATAATGTATATATAGGGCTTTTCTTTCTTTGATTTAGTTGGGGGTATATGCATAGTAATAGTAAATATGAGTCAAAGAGTCTATGCACACACATAATATATATATATATATATATATATATGTGTGTGTGTGTGTGTGTGTGTGTGTGTGTGTGTATTGTGTATGTGTGTCTCCTTTTCACTCTTATTTTTTAACTAATATAGGGGAGACAAGAGAAGGGGGAGGGAATATGGAAGAGAAATGTAGAAGAGTTGGAAAGGTGGGGGAAGGGATAGGAGGGATGAGGATAGGTGAGGGGAAAAGACAGAAGAGATGGGAAGAAGAAGGAAGGGAAAGACAAAGGAAGATTCCCTAATTTAATTCCCTAATTAATTTTTCTCTTCTATTTCTCCTTTCTGTATGTTCTTTCTCCTCTTTATTGCTAAACTTCAGGAATGAACTTATTATAGGATACTATGTACATTAATTTATGGAATTAGTATTATGTGGATCAAAAATATCCAGATGTTATATGGAACTGAGTAAAACAATAATATAATTTGTTTGGAAGAATGAAAGATCTAGAATGTCAAGTAAAATAAAGAAAATAAAGATAAATATTAAAGGAACTCATAAAACCTAATATCAAACTATATCATAAAGTAGTAATCATTTTCAATTCAATTCAATAAACATTTCTTAAGTATGCCAGGCACTGTGCTAAATCTGGGGTCAAAAAAAGGCAAAAGATAGTCCCTACCCTTAAAGAGTTTACAATCTAATGGGGGAAACCACATGTAAACAAATATATAAAAAGCAAGCTATATGCAGCATAAATAGGAAATAATTAACAGGAGACTTAAATGTAGAAGACAGTGTAGAGATAAAGTGGTTTGCTCAAGGTTCAAGTTAGGAAAAAGAGGAGAGTACAGCTTAAGTAAGGATGATGGCCTAGGAAAGAGGGGTAGAAGAAATGGAGGTGACAGTGAGAATGAGGAACACTATTTAGAGAAAAAAAAGATGATGAAAAGATTGTAATTAAAGGAAGTACACAGTTCATGAGCAAAGAAGTAGATAGAACATTTGTGTGTAAAGGAAAGGTCTAACCCTTTCTGTGTGACTGAGATGGAGTAGAAGATTAATTTATAGGAAAAGAGTAAACTGAGTAAATGGAAACTAAGTGTTATATATAACTAAGTTAATATATATTATATATATAATATATAACAATATATATTAAAGTGAGAAGGGGACATAAATGAGAGATGCATTCAGTTATGAGAGCAGGAAACAAGTTGGAGAGAAAGATGACGAGCCAGGTATTGAACTTCTTGAGGAAGGACAGAATACCTTGGGGGATGGTAAAAAATAGGTGTCATAATTCCTACAAGAAGTCATCCCTTACCACTTCTGCTTTTATTAATGGGTGCTATATAAATGTGAGCTATTTATATTTAAAATATCACTCCCCAGGTGTCACTGCAGTCATAGAGCTAGAATAAAATTAGGTCTTGGTCATAATCAGGAACACTCCATGTAATTTCTATATTATATATATACATATATATGTATAAATATACACACTACATACACACATCTCTCTGTACACACACACACACACACACACACACACACACACACACACATATATATATATATATATATATATATGTACTATATATTTGAATCTCCATTTTGGTGGAAAACAAAGGTTTAACATCTTACCCTCTTAAAGGTGTTGGAAGAAATGACAAAAATTAATTAAGCATACTTGCTTTCTAGCACTAATCAAGTAAGTCTTCTCAGTTTGTTTTACCTTCTAAAGGTAAACATTGGAAAACGTCATGAAATGCACTCTACAGACATCTGATAGTAAAAATCTATTAGTGTAAGAGCCCTCACAATATTAAATATAAAAGTATAATAGCAGGATACCAACTTATTCCTAGACCATGCTTATCTGAACTCTTCAAAAAAAAAGATTAGAATGATATAGTAATAGCAACATTTAATATTTTAACATGGTATCATAGGATGCCAAGTACTTTAAACATGTGATCTCATTTGATTCTCACAAAAACCATGTGTAATACATGCATTTTTATTTTCATTTTAATTCATTATTCCTCATTGGAAAAAAAGATGTAGTTAAGTGAAATAAGGTCTCATATCTAAGTTTTCTGATACCAAACCTAATGCTCCTTTCAATGACAATCAGATTCATATGATGTCTATGTGTTAAAAAACTATAGTGTTCCAGTTTCCACTTTGTGATATGATTTAGTGGTGAAATTATGGTGTCTGACCTTACCTTTGGGTCTCAAAGGACCTTAAAGTTTATTTCCTTGTAATTTATAAATATAACTTTAAACCAATCATGATGGTCCAGCAAAATAAGAGTGATTGGAATGAAAAAAAAATTGGAGAAAGTAGTCATCAAAATAACAAAAATATCATTCATTACCTGGCAGTATAGATATCCCTCATTACACGGAAGAAGCATCTTCCTGAAAAGCTTTTTTGTTATTTAGTCATATCATGCACTTTATGATCCAATTTGGAGTTTTCTTGGCAAAAATACTGGAGTAATTTGTGATTTTCTTCTCTAACTCACTACATTTGAGGGAACGGAACCAGACAAGGTTAAATAACTTGCCCAGAGTCATACAGCTAGTGAGAGTCTGAGGCTGGATTTGAACTCAGCTCTTGACTCCAGTCCTGGTGCTCTATCCATTGCACCAACTAGCTCCAGCCTTCCACAAGCTTATGATTAAATAAAGCCTACTTGTCTACTGATTTCTATAATAAAATTAATTATATATTTCTCATTAAAAAAACAAACAACCCAATATGCTGAATTGAAAACTTCGGTTAGTTAAGGATTTAAGCTGTGTGTTACTGTGTTCAGGATGATTTGTGACTGGAACTCCTCTGTGGACATTTTGCAATTCTACTTCTCTGCTACGCATTTCACTCCCTACTCCCTTCTTGTGCAGTTTTAGAATATCTTGCATTGCCTGAAGGATTCCCCACTCCTCAGAAATCTTTCATCCTAGTCTATCTGGATATTTATGACATTTAAGAGCAGGGCTATAAAAATAAAAATTTGTCAGTAAATGCTATCGCCTAATTTAGTGTACTCCAGACTGAAAATTCTTTAAATCTAAAACTTTAGATTATGAAAAGTTGGTTAGTATCATATTTCTTTTAAGTCCATAATAACTTACATTTCACTTATTTACAGAGCAGACAATAGGAGCAAAACTTCTTTGACTGAAAATTATTCTTTTCAAAATATTTGGCTGTTTCTCAACTTTTAGCAGTTTTCATGACTATGACCAGTTTAGTTTTTCAAACTAGAGCCTATAGGATTCCTTTATTTTTTAGAATTATGTCATTCTTTTATTTTGTATTTTTAAAAATTACATATTTCTTCAACAATTATTTCTTATGAAAGAAAATATCTATTTTAAATACACATCTTTCTCTTGGAAAGACTAAATGAATTAATACAGATTTAGAAGAACTAAGGAAATAAGATAAACTATAACCATGATACCATAAAGGAAAACAACTTTAAAAAAGATCAGTATTCAGATTAATGTAATTAGTTAATGCTTGATTTCAGAAGAGAACTTATGATGAAGCCCAGGCATATTTCTCTTGTGGTGGACCATGTTGGATTCTTCATATGCTGTCAGACCAGAGCCAGGGATGGGGAACTTGCAGCCTTGAGATTACATGCAGGCTTCCAGATCCTCAAGTCTGGCTTTCTGACTTAATTTGATTGGAAAAAGGCTGCACTTAAGGATCTAGATTGGAAAAAGGCTGCACTTAAGGATCTAGAAGGCCATATATGGCCTCAAGGCTGTAGGTACCCCACCTCTGAACCAGACTAAGTATCTAGTTTCCTTAACTGCTTCTTTTTATCACAATAGACCTTGTAGGATTCTATGGAGAATCCTGGGAAGTGACAATGATAAACAAAATATAAATTATTAATAAAACATTTCTCAAATTATCCATATCTTCTTTAACACAACTCACAGGTAATAAATTAACATGTCTCCTATTTTACTTGCATTATAAGGTCTTCTCATCCCTTTTCCACAAGTCCTCATACCTCAGTAGAACCTATTGACTTCCAGTGGAGTTTTACATGGACTGGAGACCTGGGCTCTTGTGATTAAAAGCATTTTAGGCGATGTTGTGGCAGCATGTCCTGAGCTATTAAGAAGCCAGGAAACCCTTTTGAACTGGCAAGAGTAGAGTGATATTACAACATGCAGGATAGGTGCCTAGATGCTGCTATGAAAGAGAGAAATAGCTTCTCAGGAACACTTGGTAAAATGGGCAGCTGGTTGATCACTTTTACTACTGTGAATGATTGACTAGAAACAGAGGCTATTGTGGTAGAGCAGAAGTGTTAATACTTGGACAAGTAACCTTTTTTTTCATTCTGCCAACAAAATGATTGCTTTGAAGCTCATAAAAATGTTGGGGAAAAGAATTCTTTTAGCAAAATAACCTTATTCTGAGTTAAAAGCCATTAGAAAGGAAAGTCATTGCATTGTAATATATAAACCTAAATTGTTTCATGACTACAGTTTCTATATGGTAAATATGGTTTTAACCCACTTAGCTTCATCTATAGTCTGATGTTCTTGCTTACCCAGTAAATACAGATTTTTTCTTTTAATGAAATGCTGAGTTTGAGAATTTAGATGAGCAAAAAAAAAATCAAGGTTTTTTTTTTTTTCTAACAACCTCTATAGCTCCTCATCATTGCGTTGAAAAAACTCCCTAGATTGTATATCCTTGGTTGTCAGACAGAAAAACCAATACAAAGTTAACACTGGGTATCAGCTCTTAAGCAATAATGTGTGGAGTAGAGCCAGCTGGAGCTCTGACTTTCTGAGATTTCTGCCAACAGTAGGGCAGAATTCTCCTTGATAAATGTTAATTGCTTTTACTTATTCTTTCTCCAGTTTTGTCCATATTTGTCACCATTCAAATCTTTAGAAACCCAGTTTGGGAAAGTGTAACCCAGATTTTCCCTTTTCCTACTTTCTGTAACAGATGGAAATATTGACTTTCATAGATAATAAGTAGCCAAAAGAATATTCACAAACTTTTTGTTTTATTTTTTCCCCTTATTTACAAGTGTTTACTAAAAACACTCTAGCCCTTCCATACATACATACATACATACATACGCAAATACACATAAACACACAATTTTCAAGCTCTGGCTATTAGTCTGTACTACTTAATTTAGCAGGCTGAACTTAGAGTCATAGAATCTGAGTTCAAATCCTAGCTCTATCACCAATTACCAGTTGTGATCTTGGGCAAATCACTTAAGATTCTTTGGACCTCAGTTTTCTTATCTAAAATGAAGGAGTTGAGCTAGATGATTTTTAAGATCTCTTTTCCAGCCTTAGTTCTCTGATCTCTGACTCTGTGATATAACATTATATAAGCTATTGCAGGGTTAAGGAGGGGGAAACAGGTAGGTCTATATAGACCTCTGATTTCATTGCTGTGGGGAACTTCCCAGTGAGGAAATGCTCTTTATTAATGCACATAAGTACCTCTCCTGCAATTTCTAATTATAGGGTCATAGGATCATAAATTTAAAGCTGGAAAACTCCTTAGAAAACCTCAGTTTCAATCCTTAAATTTTATAGATTAGAAACTGATAACCAGAGATGTTCAATTACTTGCTCAAGGTGACACAGAGAGTAAGTGACACAACAGGTATTTGAATCATCTGAGTGCAGTATGCTAATGACTGGAGAAAAATAAAGAAAATAAGATATATAGACATATAATTCAAAAGAAAGCTTCATTTGACTGGAGGGATATAACACACAAGATAAATCCATATAACATGTACACATATGTAGAGGGGAATCTTCCCTCTACACTTATCTTTGCAGCATGTGTCATATCCATCTAGCAGAATGTAAGTTTTGTAAAGAGAACTGCTTCACTCTTGCCCCAGACCAGGCCCAGTGCCTGGCACACAGTAGGTATTTAATAAATGTTTATTGGTTGACTATATGCACTCACAAGTAATAAAATTACCTTTATTTTAAATATTCTTTAGTTCCTCCTTTATAGGTGGAAGTCAACACATATTAATTAAATATTCACCGTGTCAGGCCCAGTGCTAATCACTGGGGAGGTACAAATAGAAGCAAAAAGAAATACGGTCCTTGCCCTTAAGGATTTTACAGTATAATGGAACAATGCAACACATAAGAAAATGATAGTTAGCATTTAGTAGTGATTTTAAGATGGGCAAAGTGTTTTTTAAATATTATATCATTTGATGCTTACAACAGCCCAGGATGATGATGAAACTGAAATAAGCAGAGGATAAATGATGAAAAGATCACAAAGCTATTCAGTTTTGGGCCTAGATTTGAACTCTGTTATTTCTGAATCCAGATCCAGTGTTGTATCCACTGTACCATCTAGCTAGTGGGATAGTGGTTGGAAGATGATAAAGTCTGGAGAATGAAATGTGCCTGGTATGGGTCCTTCCTTAAAATGTATTGAGAAAAATGTGTTGATGGGAAAAGTGACCCACAGGAGAAGAAGAAATTAATTTGGAAGATTGAGTGGCATGATGATACAAAACTGGGGAGTCAGGAAATATGGGTCCAAGTCTTGTCTCTGACACAGATTGTGTGACCCTTGCTATAGCAAGACTTTGGGACTATAGGAGCAGATAATCTTCGTGAGTAGGGAGTTTCCTCACTGGGACTTCCTAATATCAAAGAAATCACAGATTCACTGGCCTTCTCCCCCACCCCCCCAATCATTAGTTCTGAATTCTAACACAGATTAACCTGAATTAATGAGTTTTGTTGAGTGTCCACAAGTACACACCACCATGTGTGGATTTACATTATACTGTAAACTCCTTAAGGGCAAGGACTGTATTTCTTTTTGCTTCTATTTGTACCTCCCCAGTGCTTAGCACTGGGCCTGACACAGTGAATATTTAATTAATATATGTTGACTTCCACCTATAAAGGAGGAACTAAAGAATATTTAAAATAAAGGTAGTTTTATTACTTGTAATACTACCTGTAGTATGGTAGAAAGATATCTGGGCTTGGGGGTCAGAGGACTGAGGTTTAAATATCATATCTAGCACATACTAGCTATAGAAAGTTGGGCAAGTCACAACCTTTTTCCTCATCTGGAAAATGTTCATGTTAATAATTGAGTTAATATCTTATTGCATTCTTGTAAAGACAGTGCTTTATCAACTTTAAGGCTTTTGAATATTATTATTTTTAACTTTCATTTGAAGCATCATTGCCATTGTAGATTACAGAAACTGGTCCTGAAAAAATACACAGAAAACAGTCAGCAAGAAGCTGAGAGTCATCTGGAGTTATGAGGAACCTTAGATGACCTAATGACTTCTCTTGATTAACTCCAAGGCTGGTTTAAAGGGAATGAACTTTTACCATTCTAGGGAAAAGGCAATGAACCACAACTCTTACATTTCAAAAACAATCATATTACTTACTAAATAAGTTTGATCAGATTTACATTAATTAACCATTTTTTTTCTGACTTTAACAAGCAAACAAAATAAAACCAAACAAAATCCATAAGCTCCCCAAGGTGGATCCACTACAAATCTATGTTTCATAATCTTAATAAAGCCCTTGCCGCAGTAGGACAATTCTTTTGCACTTCTCTAATTGATCATACTCCCCTTCACCATAGCGGTTTTTCAAAACATTTTTATCCCTTTTTAAATCATCTATTTTACCCCCTTACACCTTTTTTAGTTAAGAAACTTGACTCATATTACACTGAAAAAGCTAAGGACATTTGCTAAGAACTCCTATTCTCTCCTCTTAGCAGTCTTTCTTCATAATCTCCTCCTTCACCCCTGTCCCATATGAAGAGTTGACCTGTCTCTCTGTAAAGGCAAATCCCTCTGCATTCCCTACTGATTTCATCCATTTCATCTTCACTAACAGATCGTTCCCTCTATCATCCTCATTCTATCTCAAATCGTCAGTCTCTTCCCGTCTGGAAGCTACTTCCCTGCTGACTACAAATATATCCATGTCTTCCTCATCCTTAAAAAAGAACAAACTTCACTTGATTTGACCGTCCCCAGTGGCTGTTGTTTAACATTTCTCCTTGCTTTTATGTTTCAGTTCCTTGAGAAATCTTGTCTATAAGCTGCGGTTCCACTTTCTTTTCCTTCTATCCTCAACCCTCTGCAGTCTGGGATATAGTCTCATCATTCAACTGGAATTGTTCTCTCTAAAATTACCAATAATTTCTTCATTGAGAAACCAAATAATCTTCCCACAATCCTCATCCTCCTTGAAATCTCTGTAGGTTTTTATATTCAATCACATTCTAGATACTCTCTCCTAGGTTTTTGGGACACTGATCTCTCTTGATTCTCCTACCTTTGTGATCATTTCTCCTCAGTCTCCTTTGACAGATTTTCTACCAGGTGACACCCGTTTACTGAGGGTGTTCCTCAAGACTTGGTCACTCTTTCCATCTCTCTCTGTCATTATTTCTCTTGGTAACCTCATCACTTCCCACCAAAATTGTGCCCTTTTCTAACTTTCAGATTATCGCTGAGGGTAACAAGAATATTCCTTTCACCTGTGGTGTTGAAAAAGGTTTGAGAGACATATTTTTTGGATAATTTAATCATGTTATTAATAATGCCAGTATTTTAATAAAAGGATGGTCATTTGGCCTCTCTTAGACTAAAGATGATCATGGTAGCGGGCTCACATCTATATGTCCTTCTGGAAGAGGAGTGTTCAAATGAAGACAATCAGCTCTGATTGGTTAACAATAAATGAGAGGCAGACTTTACAAAGAGAAGTCCACTTACTAAAATGAGGGGATCAGAGAGATCAGAGACTGTCTCTATACTCGGACTACCCTTAGCCTTGGGCAATTTAGGCAAAAGGGTCTCTCTTCACCCAAACTCTATTAAATGGAATTTATCTTAGGCTAGAGATTCCTTGCAAGGTTGGGTGGGGTTGGGTAGAGGAGAAGGTCAATTCAACCTTCAGAGACTGAGGTCTTAAAGTGAAGCTAGGGAAAAGGGGGAACTCTGAATTTTCCCATATCTCACATCCAGGCTCACAAGGTACCATCTTCCATTCCTTTTTTATGCTCATCTTACATATCCAAACTATTCCCAACTCAACTATTCCCTGCCTTTTTTACTTTCTCAACATCTCTACTATAGGTCTTCTCTCCATTCATACAGATGCCACCTCATCACCTCAGGTCCAGACTATTGCAATAGCCTACTAGTTCATCTTCCCTGATTCAAGTTTCTCCCTATTCTGGTTCATCTTCCAATAATCTACCAAAGTGATCTGGCTAAAGCTAAAGACTAATTATGTCTTTCTTATCTTTAGGATTAAATATAAAATACTCTAACTTTTAAAACCATTCATAACTTACACCTTTCCAACCTTTTTAGTCTCCCTACACTTTGATCTCTCCCCTTCCCATGTCCAGACTGATACTCTTTATGCACACTACATTCAGTCTCCAACTCTACTTTATCATTGGCTGTTCTCTCTATCTTGAATGTTCTCTCTCTTCATCTGGGCTTCCTGGTTTCTCTAACTTGCTTTGACACTCATTCCTAAGCCAACCTTCTCCAAAAGTTCTTTCCTGCCATGTCGTGTCTCCCTTTCTGCCACCTTCCCTCTAAGATTGCTTTCAATTTTTTCCTGTATATATCCTTTATGAACATAATTACTTGTATGCTGTCTTCTACACTGAAATGTTAGGTTCTTGTGAGAAGGAACTATTTTTGCCTTTCTTTGCGTTCCAATCTCTTAATAAGTGCCTGGTACATAGTAGGTGCTTACTAAATACTTGTTGATGTGACATTCATCATCATTAAATAATATTTCCAGCTTTCAAAGGATATTTACTGGGGTGAAACAGCATTTACATCATGTTGTTTTCAATTGAAGTTGAGTTTATGTAAAAGGATACAAGTATATTGCATAGAAAAATTGTTAAAGTGTATTTTTTCATCTTGTGCTTTTTTAGGAATATTTTAGAGTATGTTTTATTATAGTTGCTACATATGTAAATATTGTTTATGTATTTATCTATGTCTTCTACAGAATACAGGATGTGGGAAATGGCTATAGCAATCATTTAACTTCTCCCAAGGGCTAAGTGAGAATATTTTTCTTCTTTCTAGTTTACAATATATTTGCTTCCCTGTATATTTCTTGCTGGAAGAAGATAATCTGGAGTCCCAGGTGTCCCTTTGAGCCTGGAATCCTAACATTCTACAATGCCAAAAGCTTCACTTAGGCTAAAATCTCAGGAAAAAAACAGTTCACCTATTCAGACTTAATCTGTCATATTAAGTAAAGAACTAGTAAAACATAAATTACAAATGATTATTAATGAAGTGACTTTGAGGGGTAGCTCTATGTGAATACGGTTTCATAGAGGATGGTTGTATAATAGATTGAGAACTAGAAGAAAATTTTATACACCTCATTCAACAGATGTATAAGTGGAAGTCTAGGAAGGATAAGTGACCTTATCCAAGGTAAGAAAATAGAAGTTGTCAGAACAAAGATTTTAATCCAGATCTACTGATTCCATGTATAGAACACTTTCTAATATGAGTCTCTCTCTGAAATTCTATTTTCTTCTTCTGCTACGTATAAAACTCAGAACATATTAAAAATGTGTGTGTACTAAATATTTTATTATAGAATAACTGGTTAACTAAGAAAGAGGTCACTGTTGCTTAACCACACTTGACCATGACTACTTGCTAATCAGAAACTATACATGTTGCATCTCCTCTTAACCTAGAAGAGTGTAAGCTCCTTGAGGGTAGGCCTTTTTTTGTTTGTATCTTCAGTGCCTAACACAGTGCCTGGAACTTCTAATATATCCAATTACCCTACTTCTTATAGTTTATAATTTATTGCTCATTCATTTTATGAGATTTATAGGTGCAGAGAAAAGGCATAAATAGAGGGGAAGGGTAGACAAGAGGTGTTTGGGAAGAATACTAATAGGTATTTAATAAATATTGTTTGAATTAAATTAAATATTTAACTGAATTGAGGGAGATAAATAAACCCAAAGAGCTGACATTCTCATTTGCAAAACTGTTCTAAAATTCTGATTATTAGAAAGAAATTCACCTTGCTAATCACTATCAGGAAAACATATTTACATCTAGTTATTGATTTGCCTGAAAATTTCTTCCAGAATGAATGATAATAGACTATACATTTTAAAAAGGCATCTTAAAGGAGGTTATAATATACCAATTCTGGTATTAGTACTTTATTTAAGTCAAGATGATTCTTTTTTATGTTTATAATTTGGAAAATTCCATCATCAGTTTTCTCGTTATAGAAAAGGCTTTAGTTTTGATTCATTTTTCTTTTTCATTTATCTGTCACAGTTGTCATTTTTTTCAGCTTTGTATAGTCATGCTGCTGAGTTACTGTTGCAGAAAATACAAGAGGCAAAAATCATCTGGAACTTAGTCAAGTATAATTGTTCAGCTGCAACCTTTTCACTGAGTAATAACTTCTAGCCTATACTGTGCGTGTGTGTGTGTGTGTGTGTGTGTGTGTGTGTGTGTGTGTGTGTGCATATGGGGGAGGGGGAAGAAGGAGAATGAATTTTAGGATGCTAGGAATAGGTCATATAGTTGCCCTGAAGGCAGAAATCTTTTATAGAGCCGACACCATATTAGTTAGCAGCTGCACAGTAAGTTGCAACTAATGAAGATAGCATTTAAAAGGCATCTCCTCTAGGAGACTCATACTTTCATATTTGTCATGTGATTTCCTTCCTGGTTTAGAGCTCCAGGTAAGTTGGTAGGCACTTGGAGCTTGGTTGTTGGAAATCACCAGTTTATTGGTTCCACTGAGGTTTCTGATGCAGAAAATCACTATGATTTTGGAGTTGCCTTGGACAGGAGTAGGGTTATGGTCAAGGGAGACTTGTAGGATTTACTACTATTTTAAATTCTTTGAGGGAAGGATGTGCTCATTTGTCTATCTAGCTATTTTGTCTGTGTATGTTGAATGCCTCACGTTATGCCTTGGTTATTATTTTTTAAACATTTTGTTTTGTTTTGATTTTTAGAGGTGGGCCACAAAGTCTTCAGACCTATGGTTTAATTTGTGTTAAACTCCTTCCATCAAGGAAGATGATCAACTTCTTTGCAAGTTATAGTTGCAATGTGAAATTAATTGTCTTACCCAGAATCATGCAGCCAGTAGGTATCCTAGCCTTGACGCCTGCTTTTTCTTACTCTAAAACCAATTCTATGCACTATGGGCACACAGATTTGCTTTGTCTTAGACATAATAGATACTAAATAAGTGCTTATTGACTTTCATTAGATGGTTCCTCCACCATCAAAACTAGATAGATGGAATAGTGCTAAGTATAGAGCCCTGTCCATGGTAACTGCTGATTATTCTATTGTATTGTGTTGTAGATAAGGTAGTTTCAGTATATTGCACCCAGGATTCAATCAATCAAGTACTTACTAAGTGCTTACTATGTTTTAGGTAATGTGATACAGAGACAAAAGCTAAGTTGTCCCTGTACTCAAGGGGCTTGCTAGAATGGGGAGAAAACAGAGACATATAGTAGTTAACACAAAACACACAAATAAAAACCATATATAAAGCAGATAACTTTTGAGGGGAATACTCTATGGGTTGTGGAGATCTCATCCTCTGTAATGGATTGAAACCCCTTAAGATCTTTGGCATCAATCCTTTCCATTTCTGGTCTTCAAGACTCCTGGGTTTCACCTCCATTTACTGGTTAAATCTTGTAAAATAGAAATGAGGTTTCAAGGGTGGGGCAGGATTGGTAGCAGGGTGAAAGAGGGTCTGAAGTGGAAAAAGAGACAGAAGTTGGACAACAGAAGAATATCACAGAGATGGAAAGAAACTATACCATAGACATAAAAAAGTAAAAAACTCAACGAATTTCAGGCTCTTCCTGAAGAGGAAAAAGCTGGCTATTCTGAAGAGGAATCTGACTGCTGCTTATCATCCAATGAAGGAGAAAGTTGAAATATAAAAGCTAACAGATGAAAGATCATCCAGTAAAAGTCAGCAGAAGAAAAGAAAAGTGGTTAAGAGGTAGCCTCCCTCCTCAGGAATACAGAGCTATTTGTCAACCTGATAACAGCAATAGAGAGGTCTTTTGTCTTTCCATGTTATGGGTTTAAATCTTGCCAAAGCAGATTACAACTATCCATTTCTCGTGATTCACATATGCCCAAATGATATTGCCAAAAAGAACCTAGAAAGTATTGACAAAGATTACAAAGTCTTAGGTTAAAAAAAGAAGATCCTTTGGGTACAAGTTAGCTTTACTCACTGTTTTTGACTGAAGGTAAGGAATACAGAAAAAAATATTGATTTAGTAAGTAAAAAGCTGGCTAAATGAGGGTATCTGAGAATGAGATTTGGATTTAATGATAATAGGTTAAAATATAAGAAGACAAGGAATAAAATATACTTAGCCAAAGCTGATTAGAATGCATTTGCCCAGTGTCCTGAAAATTTATTCAAAATGACTTTAGTACAGAAAGTAGGAAAAAGAAAGAAAACTGCCTTTGGATTACTGGAGCTAGACACTATAGAAAACAGCTATGTGATAGGAAGAAGAAGAAGATTTCTGAGACCCAAAAATCAATGGGAGGGTCAGCGGGTCAAAAGGAACCAGGTATAAAATCCATGTCTCCAATGTGTAGGCATACAAATTCCCAAAGTTTAAACAGTAAGCGAATGGAAATAGAGATGAATTTGTCTTCTGAGCTATGGGAAAAGGGAGGGAATACACACTTACATTGCACTTACTATGCATCAGTTCCAGATTTAGCACTATAAAGGACCTCAGAGGTCCTTTGTAAAACCCCCTTGTTTTAAAGATGAAGAAATTCAGTCCCAGAAAGGTAAAGTGACCCCCAGTTTCATGTAGGAAGGGGAAGGAATAAGCATTTGTTAGGAATCTACCATGTGCCAGGCATTTATCTTTGCAACAACCCTGCCAGGTAAGATGCTATCATTATTCCCATCTTGCATCTAAAGAAATTGAAACAAAAAATGGTTAAGTGATTTGCCAAGGCAGACTCATATAGCTGGTGTCTGAGGCCAGATTTAAAATTGGGTCTTCCTGACTGCAGGCTTTATTTACTGTGCTGTCCGCTGCCTCTGTACCACTGAAACTTGGTGGGATAAAATCCATGGCAGGATTAAGGCTCTGAATGAGTATACTTATTAAAAATATTATATGCAAAAGGGGCTGGGGGAGAAATGCATTTAAGAAAATATATTCATAAGAGAGATTGCAGAGTCCAGAGGAAGGAAGCATATTATAAAGTAATTGAATGAAAGTCAGTGAAAGCAGAAACAAGTGATTTTTAAAAAATTGGTAAATACTGAAAATCACCTCTGGAGGAGAAAATAGATGAGGAAATTGAGAGACCAATTCCTAAGTCTGGCACAGGGACATGATAGAGTGGTGATGGGAACTTTAATAATTTAAAACTTTAGAGCTCTTTCCCTGCCAACAGAAGAGTAGGCTATGACTTTTTGGCATGTTTTGATAATTTAATTCTTCAAAAATGTGGAGGAAATAACAAGGGGAAATTCTCCTTTGGCTATGATTCTCACTAACGGAGAGGGACTGATTGTTGCAAAGCAAATGATAGCACTCCTGGGAGTAAGTGATCCTCCCTGTAGTTTGTGGTTGGAGAAAAGAAAATTGGGCATAGTCTTTCATAATCCCTAGATTTGGGGAAAGTATTTCATTAACATGGAAAAAGAGAGAATGAGTAAGGTGCCATGGAATAAAATTTTACAGAAGTAAGCCCAGGAGAGATGGGAAATTCTTAAGAATGAAATTAAGAAGATGGGCATAATAACGTTAGTGGGGAGGAAAAATAAATTTTCTGGAGAGACTAATGTGGATACATAGGAAACTCATTAAGCAAATTTGATTGCAAAGAAGACAGGTGTTTTTCTGGAAAAGATAACAACATGAATAGTTCGAGTCAAGCCTATTATCTTTGAGAAAATTTCCAGTAAAGATAAAAAAGTTTTCCAGGTGAAGCAATGATTCAATGAGACTAAAGAAAAATCAACAATTGTTTTTCTATCCAGTGCTAGATTGAATAATTAGATGGGCAGAAACCTGTAAGCATTTTAACTAGGAGATCAGAAATCAAAACAGTATCTAGCAAATCTTCTTCTGAAAGACAATGAGATCCTGAGTCCTAGCTTATTGGAGCTGCACAGTGGGAGAGAGCCAACACCTGGTAGATGAACGCCAAAGGGAATGGAGGAGATCAAGCATAGTTGTCTGGACAACAAAGTAGAGTTCTCCGGAAGACTTAAAAAATCTAGCCTAATCTACATTAGACGGTCACCTGTCGGAATTCACAAAGGGACAAAGTCATTATGAAATGATTGTACCAGATGAAGTTACCAAGGACACTGGTATACTCTATCAGTAAGCACCCCAACATACACAGTGGGGACCTGCCTTCACGGGTTCCTAGATCTGCATTCATAAAAGGAAAGGTAAACTTTGAGGGGTTAGCAATCATTTTAATCAAGCACATGTATCAGTCCTTTAACCAAGCACCTATCTCATTCACCTAGTTCAAGGGAGTCAACACCCTGGACCCCAAAGAAATCAACAGACAAGGCTTCCTCTGTCTGACTGTAATTCAACAGACAGACAGTTGTCTGACCATAATTACCAGAAAGGGAAACATGATATCTGGCCTCTCAAAGCCAGCACTGTTCTTCCCAGAGTCCTCCCCTGGCACCCAAACCTTGTTACCAAAAGAAAACTCCAGAATAAAACCTTACTCTCAGAGTATTTATATACTTTTCAGAGCCAGGGGGCATAACTCTCTGACCTAGTGCCTCAACAGAAAAAAACAAAAGGTATTTGAGACCCTCCTGCAAAACAACTCCCCTAATCAAGCTTCCCACAAAGGGCATGCTCTTCATTGAGTGAGAAAGATCCTCCCCAGTCACATTCAAATAGAGGCATTATACCCCTTGATCATACTAAAATAAAAACACTAAAAGATCCTATTTTACTTGCCATTACATACACCTCAGCATCTTCCAAGAGATCCCAAACCAACATAATCTCCAATATCTGTTCCAGATCTATTATGGACTCCAGTGAATAAAAACCAGTTTTTAGTAGGTGACTAAATATAGAGAAAAAGACCAAGTTAAGGCTGAGGACAGTATCCACATTGGGCTATCAGGTAGACACAGAAGGTAGTGTACAACTGAATTCCAAATTGATATTGAAGTGGAAATGTAGAGGGTTTAAAGGTTAACAGAACTCAAATTATATTATAAATCAATTTCTATCCTCAATTTTTCTTATAGAATTTTGTTTAGATGGCTCCTTAGATACCAGGTGAAGTGGTGTAGAAGAAATAATTTTGTCTTAGAATCAGAAGACCTGGGCTTGAGGTCTGTCTCTGACACTTAATCTTCTGTGACAAGGAAGTAATTTGGCCTTTCTAAATATCAGTTTCTTTACCTGTAAAATAACAGCAACTACTTTTATCATCTTTCTCAGTTATTCTGAGTTTTTAGATTATAGAAGTTTGAAAAGTTAGAACTAAAAAAAGTCACATAGTGATTATCCACACAGCAATACTCATTACATAGATAAGGAAACCAAGAAACAAGAGTTATATGACTTGGCCAAGGATATAGTGACTTTGAAGCCAGGGTTTAGAAGCTAGGTCCTCTGACTCCATGGCCAGTGTTATATACATAGTGTAGTAAAACACATTAGGTAGGAAAAATATGGATTAGCTGGGAAAATTGTTCTTGAATATAGATTTTATATGGGGAAAAATGTATACACTGAAATGCATAGGGTAATGCTATTTTTATCAGAGGAGAAGTTAGAACCCATGGAGATCTGGTAATGTAATAAAAGATTAAAAAATGTATAGGACAATGTATACTGGAAAGTTTCTAGCATGCAATGGAGTACTCATGAGGCAAGTTGCTTAACCTTGCTTTCCTCATCTGTAAAATAATGGAGTTGGTCTGGATGACCTTGAAAGTACATTCCAGATTTAGACCTAAGATCCTAGGAATAAGCTACTAAATTTGGTTAGAAAATTAGTCATGGAAGCACGTGAAGTAATAGAGAAGCTAAAAAAGAAAAGTAAGTATTGTGATGTGGGAAGATATGGTAAGAATAAATAATCTCCTGCTACATTTTGGGAGTATTCTACTGACTACAATCACTCTCACATAAAGGGCTGCTCGAACTTATGTCCACAGGGAGTTTCCAGTAGTATTTTATTTTTCTTAGCAAAAGGAATAAGAAGCTGTACAATGAAATTAGAAAGAGTGAATACAAGTGGAAAATATAAAACAGAATGTGAACTTGGGACAAAGTTCCAAGACCTGTCTTTCACCTTCTTGAGGGATACTCGTGAATATGGTGTCCTATCTGCAGGAGTGAAGTTAATTATTTTACTGAAAAGCCATACTTTGTTAATTCCTTTCTTTCTCTTGTTATCTTAGAAGCACAGTACTATTATTTTGTAGTTTCTTTTTCTTTAGTTGTCATAACTTGTTCCCCTCCTACTCTATGCTTTCTCATTTGTGATTCTTCCTTATCTCTCCTGTACTGTCTTATTAGTCTTAGAAGACTCTAAATGCTTCATATTTTTCACTGATAATACAATAGTCACAGGATCAGAAAACCTTGTTTGATCTTAACAAAATTTTCTCCATAATTTCTCATATATTCACACACATACACACACACAAACACTTCCTTTTATTCACAGTCACCTTCTGATCCTTATTCCCTCCAAAATAGACTATTGCAATAGTTTCCTATTTGATCTTCCTGCCTCAAGTTTATTAGGCAGTCATTCAATAAGCATTTATTAAGAGCCTAGTATTTTCTAGGCACTGTGCTAAATGTTGGGGATACAAAAAGAGGCAAAAGATAGTCCCTGTCCTCAAGGACTCAAAATGTAACAGAAGGAAAAGTAGCAAACCAATATATACAAGCTATACAAATATGTCAAAAAACAAGGAAAATAGGAGGAAAGACACTAAAATTAAGAGGGAATAGTAAAGGTTCCCAGTAGAACTTGGAATTCTATCATTGAAGGAAGCCAAGAAAGCCAGTAGTTGGAGATGATTGGAGAGAGAGCCTTTCAGGCATGGGGTTCAGCCAGAGAAAATGCTCAGAGCTAAGAGATGGAATTTGTTGTTTGAGGAACAGGACAGAGGCTAGCTCCAAATTAAAAAGTATGTATTGGCGAATAAGGTTTAAGAAGACTTTGAATGGCAGAGAATTTTGCATTTGATCCTAGAGGTGATAGGGAGCCAGTGGAGTTTATTAGTTGGTGGTTGTGGTGGGGGTATTGGTTGGTTGGCTCTGTTCTTTAGGAAAGTCGTTTTAGTTAGACAAATGGATGATGAATAAATGGAGGTAGATAAATGAAGGGGGAAATCAACAGGCATTCACAACAGATTAAATTGAGGGGACAGGTGAAATATAGTGAGGAGTCAAGGATGACACCTAGCTTGTGAGCCTGGGTGACTGGGAGAATGATATTGCCCTAGACAGCAATACAAGTTAGGTGATGGGAATGATTTAGGAGGAAAGATAATGAGTCTGATTTTTAACATGTTGAGTTTGGCATATCTATTGGACATTGAGTTTAAGATGTCTGAAAGGCAATTGGAGATGCTAGATTGGAGGTCAGGAGAAAGGTTAGGGTAGAAAAAGTAGGTAGATTTCCCCTCTTGAATTAGTTCTTACAGCCCTTTTCCTAAAACATGAATCTGAACTTGAAACCCTCTTCTCTCTATAATAGAAGGAGTGAGTAGGCTCCACATATTTAGAGAGATAAGTATGTGGAAAGGGTTTGTCTTTGTGTGTGTGGCTTGAGGGAAGGGATAACAGACATCTCTAGCTTCTTCTTCCTCCAAACTTTCACCAATGGAAAGTTTCATTCTTGCCAGGAGAAGAAGGAGATAGGACCAGAAGCTACTCTACTGTCCTTAGAGAGAATAAGTAATGAGCTAGAAATGTCTTTCTGCTCCCTTAAATATTATTCATCTAGAGGTTATGATTGGAATCCTTCTAACTTTTGATTGCTTTGTCATTTTGGGGTAAAGGAAGGTCCCAAGATCTATATCTAAGGTTTTATCTCTTTCTCAAATATCAGTTCCACAATGAACACAGAGAATAGCCAAAAACAAAAACAAAAAAACAACAGAAAACCCTATTTGTCAAAATCTTAGTGAAACGTAAGTCAGAAAAGTTATACATAGGAAAATATACTAGACAATACAGAGTGATGAAATTCTGACATTGAAAGTGACATAACTCAGCTCAACCAAGACAAAGTGTCCTAGATCTCATCCAAGGAGAAATTCTCCAAAATCTCTAGAGTAGCAAACTGATAATAGGGACATGATGAAGAGTGTCTCCTCCTCTCATATTTTTCCAAGGGTCTTTTTCTATGGCAGCCTGAAGTGAGGTTGACTTCTTTCATCTTCTCCCTGAAGCTGGAAGCCAACTCAGCACTCAAAGAATACTTTCACTTGGAGAGTCTTGAAAGGGATTGTCCCTGAAGAGACTGCAAAGAGGAGTGGTGAAAGCTTGAGTTCTTTCACTTTTCACTAACTCCACAAAGAGAAAGTCTTAGGAAAAGAGTTACACATTAATAATCTCCAACTGCTAAAGTACCATTATAAACTTCTTATTCCTATACTTCCAATATTTTTAGGCATCACTACCTCCATGAACTCTGTGTTTCAGCCATGATAGTTTACTTGTTTTCCACATACAACACTCCATCTTTCATCTCCATGTCTTTGCACCCTTTCCTTCCTTCCTTCCTTCCTTCCTTCCTTCCTTCCTTCCTTTCTTCCTTCCCTCCTCCCTTACTTTATCCTTTTTTTCCTTCCTTCCTTTCTCTCTCTTTATTTCATTCAAATCTGGCCTCAGATACTTACTAACTAAGTGACCCTGGGCAAGTCATTGACCTTTGTTTGCCTCAGTTCCTCATCTGTAAAATGAGCTGAGAAGGAAATAGCATAGTACTCTAGTATCTCTGCCAAGAAAACTCCAAATGGAGTCATAAAGAGTCAGATGCAACTGAAACAATTGAACTATCACAGCAGCACTTTCTTTCCCTTTCATTTTTCCCTGTTGGAAAACAAACAAAATCTTGCAACAATTAGGAAAATTCAAGCAAGACCCAGCTTAAGTGATACCTTCTGCAAGCCTTTTCTAGTCCCATCAGATGCTAATGCCTTTCATTTTATGACTACCTTCTATCAACTCTGTCACACACACATAATAGGGAAAACAATAATAGCTAAGTAACATTTATAATAGTACTTACTATATGCCAGGTGCTGTACTAAGTACTTTTAAATTTATCTCATCTGATCCTTGCATCAACTCTATGTGGTAGATGCTATTATTATTCCGTTTTAAAAATGAGGAAACTAGTGCAAAAAGAGGTTAGGCAACTTGCCCAGTGTCATACAGCTAATATGTGTCAGAGGCACATTTGAACTCAGGTCTTCCTAACTCCAAGAGTAATGTTTTCCACTATATTACCAGCTCCCCCTACTTTATTCATTGCCTGATTGTTAAATTTAGAGTTGTAAGGGATACGAGAAGTTGTATAATCAAACCCTTCTCTTTAGAGAGGAGGAAACCAAGTCCCAGAGAAACTAAACCTCAGAGACAGGATTTGAATCCAGGTCCTGTAATTCAAGAGCAATACTCTTTCCAATGTGCCACAATTAATTTCTGCAACTGGAGACTCAGTAAAAGAAGTTTTTCTGCTTGAATCTATTCTTTATGAGGACTTCAGACTATAGAACAAATAAGATTGGTCCAATTAAAAAATTAAATTCTCTCTAAGAAGCAAACTTCCTATAAAATAATTTAATGATGGTACATTGACTGCAACCAATCTACAATAGGTGCATCAGAAGGAAAGAAAGGAAAGAGATTAAAGTGAAAGGCAAAGTGATTGAATATTATGAAACAGTCTCACATTTTCAATGTAGGAAGTGAAGGGGAAATGATGTGAAAAGAGAATTATGGGCTGGATGGAGTAAGACAGGAAGCAACATAAAACAGCATATAAATATACAGCTATTTAAAAACAAATTCCATCACCGTGATGAGTAAGAAAGACAGTGATGGCAGACTTAAGGTTTTATTGTCTTACCTGGTCAGGGGATTTTAGTCTAGATGGATATCTAATAGGAAGGTATAAATACAGGATATGGCAGGAGGGAGAATCATTAGAGGATACTTAAGAAATGTGATCCCTTCTGTTTTGTTTTCAGTTTGATGATGGGATTTTTAGGGCTCTTTAGCATCAACTCTCCCATGCAGCTTCTATAATTTTCTATGCAGCTTCTATAATTTTCTTTCTTGATCCCTCAATTTTGAGTACCTTAGAGTGCTCCACAGTCAATTACAAGGGATGTCTCTGGATCTGATGACTTCAACCTACGTTTTATTGCTGAGGTCAATGATATTTGTACAGCTGCAATCCAGTGACAGTTCCAGTTAGAGCTTCCTTCCATGGTTTTCATTTCTAGTGAAGATTTGGGGATAGGCTATGTTTGCATCTACAGGTCCACCATTTGAATGATCAGAATGAAAATAAGACATTTGCATGATCTCTTTCATCTGATTAGCCCAAAGATCTTCCCATCATTAATTTGCTAAGGCTTACAGCACCACACAAGTAAGGAAGTAGAAAATATTTTTTGAAATGAAGCACAGTTACTGTTTAACAGCATAAAATTATAAAATTCATAAGTTTTGGGCAGCTGTGTGGTGCAGTGGATAGAGTTCTGGGCCTGAAGTCAGAAGACTCACTTTCCTGAGTTAAAATCTGGCCTCCAACATTTATTAGCGATGTGACTCTGGGCAAGTCACTTATCCCTGTTTGCCTCTATTTCCTCATCTGACAAATGAGCTGGAGAATGAAATGGCAAACAACTCCAATATCTCTGTCAAAGAAGCCCCAAATGGGGTTACAAACTGACATGACTGAAAACAAAGATTGAATGTAAGTTTTGGGAAAGGGAAAAAAGAAAAATACTGCGATTAAAGGAGAAAAAAAGATTACAGTTACATTATCAGAGTCAGATGATAACAAGTTTTATTTGGGAGATCTTGGGTCAATATAGGCATCAGAAGTAGTAGTAAATAGTATATATTTAACACAAATTGCCCAGTGATGATTGTGAAGAAGAGTATTACCAGAAGAACAGGTAAAAGAGTTATTATTAATTATTATTAGGAATATTAATATTATTAAGTGCCCACTATGTTCAAGGCACTGTGCTAAGTGCTGGAGATACAAAAGGAGGCACAGATTAAGGAGCTTACGATCTTGTTGATTCACAGGGCTAAGAACAGTGGTCCTATTACTCCCATTGCTTCTTCCGTTCATTCGTCTACTCCACACATCAATAGCTTTTCCTCTTTTGAAGTCCATGCAACCTGTTGATTATTTTCATTTATCCTGTCTATAGCTTGTCTGCACATATTTATTTGCATATTGTCTCATCCATTAGCAATGATCTCCTTGAAAGGAGGGACTATTGTTTAGCTTTCTTTGACTCTTCAGTGCTTAGTCAGTCTCTGACTTAGTGCCTGGCACATACTGGGCACGTAAGAAATGTTTACTGAATGACTATTCATACAATTCGCAACCAACGTTTTTGCTGTTGTCTACCATCTCAAACTGATTACACTCTCTAGCTCTAGATCTCTCTCTTCATCCTTAGCCCTGCTTTCAGTTAGCAGGGTATCAGTAGTCATGGTATGATTGATAATCCAGTTAATATGACTACCCAATTCGTTGACCTCAACTCTGATGACCTCATTTCTCTGCCTGGCTTGAGTCACACACTGATATGGCTGTATCTTAGACATCATCATCTCTCAGAGTTGCATCATGTTAAGAACTTTGAAATTCCATTCTCCAACTTTGCGACTTTTTCATTCTTGCTAAAGCTATACTTAAACCTTATTATAACCTTGGATTCTTTTATGAACATTTATTCTTTCATTTCATTTCATTTCCCCTACTCTTATTTCACTTGTCTCCAAACCCAGACTTTATTCCACTATCACCTACTTTCATGTTTCAATAACCATTGCTCTTTGAACATCCCTGCACCATCTTGACCTTTCTTCATTCCCTATATGATGATCCATATCCATATCCTTGGTTTTCCCTGATTTTCAGATCCTTCATTGTTACACTTTGGTTACTGCAGTACATCATTGAATCTATGGTCTCATGACTAAATTTTCATATGCAGTATGAATTCTACACACTGTGGCAGGGAAAGGAGACATTTTAACCAGAGAAGTTTTCAGTATTCTTCAAATATGAGCACAGATGCAATTGCTTACTCTTTGTAGAAGTACAGCTACTTCTTAGCAGGGTGAAGTAGTGAAAAGAACAATGAATTTTGAATCAGGTATCTGGGTTTAAATCCCTACTCCCTTACCTGTAATAGTGTGATTTTGGTTAAACTACCTAATCTCTATGGGCCTTTGTTTCCTTATCTATAACATAAGGGAGGGGTGAACTAGGTGATTTTTAAGTACCCTTTCTACTTTAAAACTATGATTTGCTGAAGCACATGCATCCTTCTTCCTTCCTTCCTTCCTTCCTTCTTTCCTTCTTTCCTTTCTTCCTTCCTCTTTTCTTTCTCCCCTTTCTCCCCCCACCCCCAGGCTAGAATTATAGCACCTCTTCACAGGTCTTATCCCATTGTTTATTAGTATGGAAGTTTTAATCTTTTATTTTTTTTTTTAACCTGGGTGGGTTGATTTTTTTCTTAGGTAGCCTGATGACCTTCCAATCCTGTGGGTTTATCATATTAGTGTCAGATTTAGTGAAGATACCAGATCAGTTTTAGCCCTAGTACATCTCAGAAATCCTAACTCAAAGGATCCTTAGCCTCTTCCAGTTGCTGGGTACCTACCATAGATGGATGTAATACATATTAGTAAACAAGGACTTACTAGATTAAGATATCTGTTTAATAGTTATGTCTAAATATTCTGAGGCTGTTTCTCTGTACAGACTTAAAAGCAAACATATCAACACCTAAACGAAGACTGAATATTTTTAAAATATGAATTTATTCTTTGAAAGACTCCCCTCCAGGTATGGAACCAATTTGGCCTCTCTCAGATGGGATCAAAAGCAATCAGAACATACACAAAAGCACAGTGGCAGGTTGGCTTCATCATTTGAAATATCAATTTAAGTTAGGAAAATTTATAGTATTGGTGTTATGTTATAAAAAAAATCATTCTTATGATTGATTGTAAAGCAGTATGACCATGAATGTAAATTCTGATTCCTGAAAACTCACAATATATCTTGAGCTTTATGGACTAGATTTCTTTCGTAAGGATGATGCCTTAAACCCAGATCACTCTAACTTTCTTTGATTGGTCAAGAATGGGTCCAAGATCAACCCCCACTTGCTCATTATTTGGTCTCTGATGGCTTAGAGTGAATATACATAGCAATTGTTTCTTTTTTGGTCAGAAACTCTGAGGATCTTCCCCTCTCATGTTGATACACACACACACACACACACACACACACACACACTGGTGGTGGTTGTTGTCCTTAGTTCTCAAAGAAAACAAAGATGACATTACTATGCTGTAAGTGCAAGCAAAGTGGGATTTTTCTTGTTTTCTTTTTGAAGTTCAGTTTCCCAGATTCAGATTAAATTGTGAACATCTGAAGAATTGATCTCCTTTGAACCCTGGTAATTCACAGCTGTGCTGAGTCACATAGCTTTTGTGCCTACTGACTCCAAGTCAATAAGGGACTGAGTCTTTGTTATATACTGTGGGAGGTTGGCATTTTGCTTTGGGGGCTCATTCATAAGAAGGGTTTTTCTATTTCCTGGATAGGACTCTGAGTAGCTATTTGTTAAGAGCACCCTAACTACTCAGATTTTGGTGCTCTCTAGATCTGGTGGTGTATGTAGGTAGTTGTATTACTTTGTTCAGACAGTTGGAATCCTGTCTGTTAAATCTCTGCCAATTTCTCTGCTTTCTACTTAGCTTTAAAGGTGTCTTTCCTTTAGAAAAGCAGGTCAAAGAATTTATGCTAATAGTGCACATTGTGTGCTAGTGTGGTTGCTAATACATATGTCAGAATCAAATTACGATGTGTCTGACTATGGCTGTTCAGACCAATACAAGCTGATCAGGCAGAAATAGTCCTGAAATTTGGGGTGGATTCTCTAAATTTGTGCATCTCCTACTTATTTTGAGTTATTTCAATTCTACTTTTCTCATAGAGCAGAGTATTTTCTCTGATGAAGGCACATCGTGCTGGCTGGTGTTAGGCAAGTGTTTCCCATGCCACACAATCAGTTCCAAAGTTCTTAAGAGAGACCTTGAGTATCCTTGCATCACTTTTTCTGACTATTATGTTTGAGTTCTCCATAAAATAGTCTTTTTGGTAAGCCTAAGTTTGGCATTTGAACACTGTGGTCAGCCCACTCTCGGCAGTAGATTTTGAAAACTTGTCAATTCAGTTCCAGAAAGCACCTCAGTGTCTAGTATCATATCCTGAAAGGTGATCTTCAAAATCTTCCTAAGACAATTCAATAGAAGTGATTCAGTTTTCTTGCATGGCACTTGGTATACTGTTCAAGTTTTACAGACATACAACAAGGTCAGCACAACAGCTCTGTAGACCTTTAGTTTGGTAGTCAATCTAATACTTCTCTCCTGCACTTTCCTTCAGAGCCTCCCAAACACTGAGCTAGCTCTGGCAGCGTGTGTGTCAAGCTAAAGTGTGTGTCAAGCCAAGGTAAATGAACATATCCACAGTATTCAAAACTTCTCCATTTACCGTAACTGATGGTTCCATGTTTAGATTGTGTGATGTTGCCTGATGAAGCACCTGTGTTCCTTGGTGTTAATTGTTAAGCCAAAATTAGCACAAACTAGGTAAAAGAATCTATTCTTTGCTTCATTTTAATCATGGAATGGAAATTGCCACAGTCAAAACTGGGAAACACCTGAGCTTACAAAGGCCATAGCCTCCCACTGCATCCAGAGCCATCTCCAGTTGTCCTGATCTACACCTTGCCACTGGACTCAGATGGCTCTGGAAGAGAAAGTGAGGCTAGTGACTTTGCATAGTCTTCCCTCACTGGGATCCAATTCATTGGCAAGTCATGGCATCAAAAATCAGCAGCAAAAATAACAATATAGCCATGAGGTAGGTCAGTATTATATCCTTTTTATAAAAAATGACACTGAATCTTTCAGGGATTACATAACTTCCCACTGATAATTGATACTTGAATGCAATCAATTTCAAGTAAAGAGACACCAATTAAAGAGATAATAAAGGTCCTTTTGAACCTTTTCTATGTTCTTAGTTAATAATGTTTTATTGAGCATGGTTAATATGCTAATTCCCTCAAGTTACAACACAAAGAGCTTAAGTAGATGGGAGGAGCTCTGGAAGAGCTTTCCTCATTATTCTATTGATTTCTACATGAAGATCCTTAGCCCACAATGAATAGAAAGTCATCTCTATCAAATGAGATAATGTATGTAAATTATCTTGCAAACCTTAACATGCTTTATAAATGTGAGATATTGTAATTCCTCTTATTCCTATCATTGACAATTTTACTATCTAATGAAAAGATGGTGATGATATGAGAATTTTGAAGTTATCTGGTTGGAGCTTCTTCTACTTTTTTCTTAAACATATCTCCATCTGAATATTTATATTTGGTCCCTCTTTTTTCTTTCTAGTCTCAAGTACTTTTTTCTTTTCCATCTTTGGGAATTTCTATCTGCATTCAAGAAAATGTTCCCATGGCATGGCCTACAGAGGCTTCTTCTTGATCTTCTAGTCATTGATGATCTTACTCAACTTATGGCACAATGCCTGGCATGAGAAGATGTTTAATCAATGCTTTCTGAATGCAAATGAAGTTCATCTGTCCACTGGGTCTCAGAATCTTTTTTCCTCTTTACCTAGGGTGAATTTCCTATTCTACTCATGCCCTACTTTTCAAACACCTTACCCACTCCATTGTTATCTCTTCCTTTTTCTATCAAACTTGAACAGGATTACCTTGCCTGAAAACAATGATAGCAATTTTTAAAAAAATAAACGTTTAGGATAAAGGATCCTACTGTTTCTTCTAGCTATTATTTATTTCTCTAATTTCTTTTTCTCTTGCGTTTTGACTTCTGAAAGCATCATAATACTGCACCTGTCATCGCCAATGATTTTCTTCTACCTAGATTCAAAAGTTTCTCCATATTGCAATCCTCTAGCACATTTTAAAACTATTGATCATTCTTTTCTATTTTAAGGATTTTCCTGCTTGTATGACATTTTGATATCTTTATTTTTGCCCTCTTTGAGGCTTCTTTCTTTCTGTACCTCATTGGCTCCTATTTCTCTTTTTGTTGGTAATTCTTATTTAATCCAGTGAACATTTATAAAGCAGTCATTCATTTAATCAATAAACATTAGCACCTCCTATGTATATGCAAAGCTCTTTGCTTAGTACTGTGATACAAAGACAAACCCAATGCATTCCCTGCTTTCAAATCTTGTCTTCTATTGAGCAAAAGACATGTACACAGATATATCAATAAAATATAGGGATAAGAGACTTGACCTCTAATTTTATTGGTAGAGAAAGCCTTTAGATTTTAGATGAGGAAATTCCTTCTATCAACACAGATCAGCCTCTTCTTGACTTATATTGTGGCATCTGCCTACAATGAATGAAAAAGCATTTATTGGAAACATTGCCATTCCCAAGGATTTTGAGTTCTGTATCCTATAATGCATCAATCAGTGTCTGAGGGAAGATAGTAGTCAAAGTGGTGGTGATGACCTAGGATGACCTATGATGGTACATGCTACCTCTTGTATTTCTTTCTGAGTTCCCTGCTGCTTTAAATAGGCTGGTTCACCTATTCTGGGGATGATAGTTGGTTGTCATTTGGTGGGGATGGCTAGCTCCTTCTCTACAAGGAATTGCTTTCCCAGACAGTGGCTGTCTGGGCTGGTCCAGAAGTAGGGCCAGTCATGGAGGTTGCTGCCACTCCCAGGTCTGTTGTACTTAACTGCTTATATTGATAGCTGTCAGTCAACAGTTGTTGCTAGTGGTGACAAGGAAGAGGGGACCTTCTTCACAATGATTTATCCTCCCTATACTAGCTCCCAGGACTGGATTGGAAGCAGGTCTGGTGGTTTGTGGGCACCATTATTCCCAAGGCTTTTGGGCTCAAGGCCCTTTACTCTCTGCACTGGGGTCTGAGAGAATATGGTGGTAAAGGTGATGGTGCTTATTCAACTTGCCTGGCACATACACGTTTATTCCTGTTTATCCATCAGGGTGCCTTCCTACTTTAGCTAGGTTATTTTATATGCCCGGTTAGAGCACTTGAAAGGTTCAAATAATTTACCCAGTGTCACATAGCCAGTATGTATATATCAGATACAGAACTTGAACTCAAGTCTTCTTGGCCCAACATCTGTTGTCTATTAAACTTCTTTTGACCTCTCAAAATCTATATCGTAGTTGTTTAGTTGTGTCTGACTCTTCGTGACACCATTAATGGTTTTCTTGGTAAAGGTACTAGAATGGTTTGGTATTTCCTTCTCCAGCTCACTTTACAGATGAGGAAACTGAGTTTGATAGGTCATAAAACTGGGGTAAACAGGGTTAAATGACTTGTCCAGGGTCACACAACTAGGAAGTGTCCAAGGACAGATTTGAACACAGGAAGGTGAATCCAGGCCAAGAACTCTATCTACTGTGCCACTTAGTTGCTGTGGCTAAGCTCGGACCACTGTCACATAGACTAGTCTCCTCTGTCTTGAAGGCCAGCTCTCTATTCTCTGTATGACTGAGTTATCCCTCAAAATATATGCAAAGTAAATATTGTGTTCATTCTTCATTGTCGAAGAAGACCATGCCATTAGAGAAATGATGACATGACTTGCACTTGACTTTGTTTTGAGTGAGGGAGGGCTGTGCAGGTCACCAACCTCACTTCTCCTCCAGAGCCATCTGAATCCAGTGACCAGATATTCATCAGGATGACTGGAAATGACCCAGGATGCACTGGGAGATCTTGGACCCTTTAGGCCAAGGTCTTTGCAGGTAATTACTTAGGGTGAGGCAGCACCCATTCATTGAATAGGCCTGTTTAAGAAGTAGCCAGGGCATGGCTCTTTAATGAGGCCAAGAAAAAGAAAGATATCAGGCTGGGAGGAAAATAGCAACAGTTATGTTGATAATCACTCTAAAGCTAAGAGGGTCCAGAAGAGGCCTTAGGCAGGGGTCCATTGGCACCCCAGCTTCAGAGTGTAGCATGTTTGGTTTTGGGAAAGGATAGGACAGGACAGGACAGGGAAAAGGAAAGGACAGGAAAGGACAGGACAGGAAATGAAAGGAAAGGGAAGGAAAAGAAAGGAAAGGAAAGGAAAGGAAAGGAAAGGAAAGGAAAGGAAAGGAAAGGAAAGGAAAGGAAAGGAAAGGAAAGGAAAGGAAAGGAAAGGAAAAGGGGCAGTAAAACTCAAGTTAACTGGACATTGCAAAGTAAATATTAAGAGATGGGAGGAGGAGATATTAAAAACTGGGAGGTTAAGATGAGCTTCAATGTGGTGAAGGAAGCTAGAGATTTGACATAAGTAGGTAGGGGATACCTTCCAGTCATAGGGAACTATTCCTGAAAGGAGCATTTATAGGGAGATTTAATGACATATGCATGTTTTGTTGGAATGCAGAGTGCATGGAGGGAAGTCTTAGAAACTCACACTGGATCCAGATAGTGAAGACATATAAATATCAAACAGAAACAAAAGTTTCACAGGTGTATGGAGGATGAACTGCAGAGGGAGAGAAATGATTATCAAGATGAATCATTTAGAAGATGATTGTAGTTCTTTAAGACAGTTCTTTAAGACTGGCCTAGGATCCGGCTGTATGAGAGGAGGGAAGGGGATGTAAGTGATACTGTGAACCTCCAAGGTCCCTTCCATCTCTAAATATGTGCTCTTAAGCTGGAAATTGATTTTACTCATTTACTTCAAAAAAAATTTCAGTCACCTAATTTGACAGCAGGAAGGGATATTAGTGACCACCTGTTCCATGCAAAACTGAAAAGGAATCCATATTATAACATAGCTGACAAGTGTTCCTCCTCCCTCTATCTTTAAGATGTGCCATATAGGAAATTACATTAATTCTCAAGATAGCCCATTTTACTTATGGATAGATTTAATTTTTTAGGAAGTTGTTTATTTTTATTTATTTTTTTGTTTTGGTTTGTTTTTTTCCCCTATTATCAAGTCTAAATAAACCTTGAAATTTCTGTTCTAGTTTCTATTTCTAGCATATATAATCAGAGTGCTCTCCCTCTGAGATCACTTCCAATTTATCATTTATCCTATATAAATCTTATTTATATATAGTTGTTTGAATGTTGTCTCTTTTATTAGACTGTGAGCTCCTTGAGAGAAGAACCCCCTCTTTTTTGGTTTTCTTTGTATCCCCAGGATTTAGCACAGTGCCTGGCATATAGCTGGCTTAATAATGTTAGATGACTGATTTGACTGAGCAAGGTCTAATCCCTCTTCCACATGGTGCTCGGCAATATTGGAATTATGCAAGACATTCTGAGATTTCAAGAAAACTAACATTTCTAGCCTTTTATACCTTTCAAAGCCCTTGCTTATGTGTTCTTTCATTAGATTTTCACAACAGCCTTGTGAGGTAGTAAGGAAAGCAAGTACTACCTTCATTTTACAGAAGCACAAAATAAGACTCAGAGAGGTTCCATGACTTGTCCATAGTAACAAAATTTTAAGTGTCAAAAAACGGGAGGGGATCCTCAGGTGTTCTCTTGTTAGTTAAATGTTCCTTTTCACTATATTATGCTTGTTCTAATTACCTATTAAGCCATCATTCACCTGTATTCCTTTTCCCTTCATTCCAGTCAGGCCAATACATCTGCACATTTCTTTCCTTCCTTCCTTCCTCCCTCCCTCCTCCCCCACCTCCCCTTAGTGCCACATTTCTGACTGTTTGTGCTATTTTGTCCTAGGAAGTTTTCTTTTTTAGTCTTTTCAGTTGTGTCCAATTCCTCACAAACCTCATTTGGGGTTTTCTTGACAAAGATAATAGAGTGGTTTGCCATGTCCTTCTCTAGCTCATTTTACAGATGAGGAAACTGAGGCCAACAGGGTGAAAACATTCACCTAGGGTCACACAGTTAGTAAGTTTATGAGGTCAGATTTGAACTCAGGAAGATGAGTCTTCTTGACTCCAGACTCAGTGCTCTACCCACTGTGCCACCTAGCTGTCCATAGCCTATCCATTCACCAAGAAGCAGTTCACGTTCCATCCCCTCTATGAAGTTATATTGAGGTCTCCTTTCTTTATCTACTCTTGTCCTTTTTATCTGTACCACATAGGTCATTCTTTTATTATATGGTGCCTTGGTTTGTGGTTCTTTCATTCACATTTTAGAAAAGGGGAGGAATGGGCTACCTTGGAAATTAATTTAATTTCCCATATTACATATCTTCATCTTTAGAAATGTGTTAATTTTTTGTTTTTTATACCTTCTCTCACATATTAAAGTATCTACCAATGAATTAATCACATAGTCATTCTCCTGACACTTTAGGTTTGTTACTGGAATGAAATGAGATGCACATAGATCATTCAGTAATTAACAAAAGGAGGCTTACTTAGTCACATCAAGGAAAAAAATCAGTGCATTCACTGCACCTAATATTCACGTGCCTATGCACACTTCATTAGAAGGGAAGGGAGAGAAGGGTCCAGTATATGTGTAACATTAAATACATCTTTATTCCAAGGTCAATGCCAACATAACTTTTCAATTCAGTAAATGCAATGAAAATGGAAATTAAAACATCAGCTACACTAATTAGTTGGCATTCACTTTCCTCCTATTTTTCATCCACTTATCTTAAAATATAATCTCTTTGAGGACAGGATTTTTTTTTGTTTGTTTTCATAATTATTAACAATAATTTTTATTATTATATTTTATATTATAGTAAATTTATATAATGTTAAATGTTAACACATTATATTATTATAACAGCAATATTTATTATACTACATGCTGGGCACTATTCTAAGCATTGGAGATACAATGAAAGGCAAATTCCAGCTATTTAGTATAATGTCTGGTATATGGTAGACGTTTAATAATTTTTAGTAAAAGATAAGAGACAGTGCCTATATAGTGCTGTGAAAACTTTGGGGTGAGGTAGGTCCTATTACTTAAAGCAAAATGAACCAATGCCCTAGAGCATTGCCATCTCTAGCAAATGGTATTGCCATACTACATTTTATCAAATACATGAGATTTAGGTAACCCAGATGGCAAGTGTGTTCATTTCTAATAGTCTTTATCTGCATAGATATTCATATAATATGACCTAGATTTTTATTTATTCTTCAAGAACCAATTGATTATTCACTCTCCTGAGGTATGCGCCACAGAAATCTGCTTGGCAATGGGTTTGTTATTTTGGAAGATGAATTTAACGTCACATTCTTTCCACAGCTTTCCTTTTGTTCAAAATGTTTGATTGTTAATAGAACATCTCTTGCTTTCTGTCTTGTGACTTTGTGAAAAAATGATTTGGAGAAACTACAATCCATGACTTTCCTTAATCCCTTTCTGTTCAATAGGCTCCCAACCCTGGCAGAAGTTGAGTTTGTAAGGTGTTTTTCTTTACTGTTTAATTCTGTGCTCCTCTAATGCCTGTTGGCGGGCTAGGTTTTCTCAGTGAGGGGGCCCCTTCGTAATACTAGGTACATAGATTAGATTACTGTAACATATGCAGCTATTCTCTTCCTGAAAAATTGCTTTATTATACTTCAATTACACAGAATACAGACTTCCGACTCTGCCCTCTCCTGAACTCGGTGTTTTATTCCTCTAAGGAAATGCAATTGATTTCTTATTGAACACCAAATTGATTTTAAAATTTAACAAGTTAAAGCATAGGGGACAGGAAAAGATGAGTCTATTTTCAAGTTACTATCCCCGTATGAACCCAGGCAGAATTGCTTTGGGTTTTCTGAAGACATGTAACTGGTTATTCTACAGGAGAGAAAACATTTACTGAATGAGTGAGCACTTTTAGCTATTATTGAATTTGAATTTGGGTCTCAAAAATGACCCCAATGAACTGGTTGAAATGTACACTCAAGCCTTATCTTTTAAACACAGGCATTTTCTGATGAAAGGTTTCCTCATCTCTTTTTTCTTTTATATGTAGTTATTGAAAAAAGCTATTGGGATGCTATAGCACAAAAGATGCAGAGCAAGCTTCCTTCTCATTACAACATGGATTTGTATTAAGAAGGAGATATAGACCTGCCAGACGTACTGACCAAATACCAACACATGAAAAGAATCTTGCTCATATACTCCATTGCTCCTAGTTTCTGCTCAGATAGATGTTAAAGTAATAATTTGCATTTATATAATGCTTTCAGATTTGCAGAAAGCTTTATATACATTAACTCATTTGATCCTCATGACAATCCAATGAAGTAAATATTGTAGTTATCCTTATTCCCATTTTCTAGAAGGCCAAGCATCTTTTCTGTCTGTAGTCATATATCTATTAAGTGTGAGAGATGGGATGTGAACCTGGATCTTTGTTGAATCCAGCACTGAAGCACTCTTTTTCAGCCTAGCTCACTGTTTTATAGTGGAAAGAACATTAGACTAGGAATTAGTCTATTATTAATTAGTTTAATCAAAAGCACTAATATTTCTGGGTCTGTTTTCTCCAGGGGGAAGTGAGGGGTTTGGACCAGACGACCGCCAAGTTTCATTCTACCTCTATGCTTTGACTTTCCTCTATGATCTATATCAATTTTCAAGCAGGATTAGTGTAACTGTCATCATCTCATAGACAAGAAAACCATATATGTATTTACAGTCCAAAGCATAGGTATCATAATGTCAATGAAATTTGTAAGAATGATTGAAATTTCATTCGAGTCATACTCATATATATATGGAATAAATAACTAATAGCTTAGTGTGTATTATAGTTTAGGTGACTCAAGTGCTTCAGGTATTTATATTAGAATAAAATGACACGGATATTTATTCACTCCTGTCTGGCTGCCCTACTTTGAGGTTTCACTGCCTTTCCCATCATGCTTCAAGAAGCTCATTTTTGGTAAACCCTATTATCTTGCAAGATACAATCAGTCCTGATATGCATCTTACCATTATTCTTAGACTTCTTTAATGAAGCAATAGAGTCATGAACTCTAAAATCTCCATTTAAGGAGGGGAATCAACCCCAACATCTTCTCATTTCTTACCTACCTGCACTAATTTGGGAATTCTCTGAATTCTCCATCTTGATCCCATGAGGAGAAAACCTTTCCCAGTAATTTTCAACTTCCTTCTGCCTTATCTTCCTGCATTAGATTGTAAAGTTCTTGAGGACGGGCATTCTCTTTCTTTTTTTCATATTTGTATTCCCAATTGCTTGGCATAGTGCCTGGAATATAGTAGATACTTAAGACTACTGGTATTTATAGACAATCTAATAGTTAATAAAAAGAAGTTTATTTATCCATATCAGGTAAAGGACATTGGGCAAGGATACAGAACTGGTTCAGTTCCGTGCAGATTTACAGTGCTGGTCTGCTGGTCCAAAGCCTGTGGTAGCTGTTCCTAATTCTGTTTACTCTGGTTTTTATGCTTAGGTCACCAAGAAGCCACATCAGTGATCTCAATTTAGAATCCTAATGTCAATTAATTCTGAAATACAACTTCAATATCTTTTTTAGGAAAAAATTTTAAAAAATGATCATTTAGGGTTAAGACTTTAGGATAACTGCTCCTATCAGAAGTGGTTGCAGGGGTTAGGAATCCTAAATACTAAAAATTAAGGGAGGAAGTGGAAGGAATAAGCATGTATATAGTGCTTACTACATGCCAGGGACTATGCTAAGCACTTTAAAAATAACTCATTTGATCTTCACAAGAAAAACAATGACATGTTAATAATTTGCCTTTATATGGTGCATTGAAAAGCATTTTTCGTATTTCATGAGAAGAGATGGTGGGAATCATAGGCATTGTCTAATTAGATCCCTTAAGTTTACACAGGAGGAAAATTTATGCTTTACAGCAATCTAAGGGAAGTCAATCATATATTATTAACTCCTTTTTTAGATGAAAAAACAGGTTTAGAGATGTTAAAGGACTTGCTGAAGGTTACAAAGCGAGTAAATGGCTGAGTCAAAACTGTTGAACCCATAGGCTCAGTCCAGTGCCAGCACTATAGTTCAGTGCAAGGGTTTGTGTTCCTTTTGACTTCACATGATACATTAATTTGGAATGGAATTAGTCCATCAAATGCAAATAGGAAAGGTTACTACTATGATTCATACTCTCCCTACTCAATTATAATTAATACTTATGGATAAAAGTGAAATCTTGGAGGATCATATTTTTATGGAAGTTTTACGTCTAAGTTACATCCTTGTAGATCTCATAGTAGTATCCTACTTTCCTACAGAAGACTGAAAAATCCTGTTCTGAATCAGTGACTATTGTTTCTATCCTAGAAAAAGGCACGTGATTTTTTTCACTAGATAGGAAAAAGATTTCCAAAAGCTACAGGAAGTGACTGTAGTGATGGATAGGCTTGTAAAATTCACAATCTTGACCAAGTAGCTGACATGTCATTTTCGTAGAGATCTCTGCATAGTGGAGAAAATAATTAGAGGTTAGCAAATCAAAAACTGGAGGTGGGCAGAACCTCTCTGCCTTTCATTTTCATATATTTTTCTGCTCCTGAACTGAAGTGTGACTTTGATGTATAACTGCAGCATGTAGATTATCCTGAGTCATTGGAGATAATCTAGGAGAATGAAAGTTCTGGTAGCTCCTATCCATATGGAAAGTGATTGTCTAAATATCTGCTGCCTAACAACAATTATAGCTAAGTTTACAGGGGATTAGAAGCAAGAACTTGATTTCATGGTGATGAATCTTTTGGCCATTACTCTCAAAGATCATTTACAAAGCTGTAGAGCAGTTGGCATCTGTATAGGTGGAAAAAAATCCCTACACCAATAAAATCATACCCTTTTATCTAGCAATACCACTTCTAGGGCTATATCACAATGACATCAAAAAAGGAGAAAGGACCTACACTTACAAAAATTAGCTGTTCTTTTTGTGGTGGCAAAGAATTAGAAGTCAAAAGGATGCCCATTCAGTTGAGAATGGCTAAACCAGCTATGGTATATGAGTAAAATGGAATATTACTGTACTATAAGAAATAATAAGCAGGGGGTAGAAGCCAAGATGGTGGAGTAGAAAGATCCACATATGCTAGCTCCGAACCCACAGCCTATGGATTTCCTGTAAAAAGAACTCCCAACAAACTCTGGAGCAGTGGAAGCTGTGCAGCAATGGAGTGAAGGAGATTTCCGTTCCAGAGAGCCCTGAAAAACCGATCCCAAAGGTCCGTCGTGCACCAGACAGGAGTGGAGCCCAGCTCTTCCCTGGCTGCACAGCACCAAAAGGAGCAGATCCGAGCAGGCTTCAGGGACAGAATCTCCAGTGGCCACAAAGGTCCCTCCACCCACAGGCACACAGGTCAGTGAGAGAGACGTCTGGGCTGACTGAGAGGGGAGCGGGGTGTCTCCATAACTCAGGCCCCGTCGGGAGGCAGTGGCAGAGGCAGTGGGTGGCCAAAGGCTCCCAGACCAGGCAGGAGCTGGGGTCCATTACTGAAGGTCTCCACATAAACCCTTTGAGGGAACTGAGCCTGGGAGGTGGCCCTGACCCCATCTGAGCACCAGAACTTAAGCTCACATTGAATAGCAGCCCCGCCCCCCACTGAAAGCCCTGAGGCTGGTGAGCAGCATTTGAATCTCAGACCCCAAGCACTAACTGGGCAGATCTGGGTGGGGTGGAGAGGAATCTCAGAAGTCAAGTAACTGGCTGGGAAAATGCCCAGAAAAGGGAAAAAATATGAGACCATAGAAGGTTACTTTTTTGGTGAACAGGTGTTTCCTCCCTTCCTTTCTGATGACGAAGAACAATGCTTACCATCAGGGAAAGACATAGGAGTCAAGACCTCTGTATCCCAAACATCTGAAATAGATATGCAATGGGCTCAGGCCATGGAAGAGCTCAAAAAGGATTTTGAAAATCAAGTTGGACAGGTGGAGAAAAAACTGGGAAGAGAAATGAGAGAGATGTAAGAAAAGCATGAAAAACAGGTCAATATCTTGCTAAAGGAGACCCAAAAAAATGTTGAAGAAAGTAACACCTTGAAAAATAGGCTAACTCAATTGGCAAAAGAGGTTCAAAAAGCCAATAAGGAGAAGAATGCTTTCAAAAGCAGAATTAGCCAAGTGGAAAAAGAGGTTCAAAAGTAGAATGGAAAAGATGGAGGCTAATGACCTTCTGAGAAACCAAGAAATCACAAACCAAAACCAAAAGAATAAAAAAATGGAAGATAATGTGAAATATCTCATTGGAGAAATGATAGGCAGATTTCAGAAAAACCTGGAAAGACTTACATGAACTGATGCAAAGTGAAGTGAACAGAACAGGAGAATATGTTGTACACAGCAACAACAATGTTGTTCAATGAAGAACTGTGAATGACTTAGCTATTCTCAACAATATCCAAGAAAATCCCAAAGGACTAATGATTAAGCATACTATCTGCCTTCAGAGAAAGAAGTAATATTCTTTGAATAGACTGAAGCATGCTATTTTTCACTTTCATTCTTTTTCTTTTGAATCTAATATGGAAATGTTCAACATGATTAAATATGTATAACCTATATTTGATTGCTTACTGTTTCAGGGAGACAGGGAGGGATAGATTGGAACTCAAAACAAAAAAAAATATTAAACATTGTTTTAACATGTAATTGAGAAGGAAATGTTTTTTTAAAAAATAGTTTGCTACCTATGAAATAGCCAGACTCAGAGTTTTCATTCATAGTCAGTGTCCATGGGTCATTAGATCTCCAGTACAGTGCCCAGGAATCTGTACTTGGTCCTGTGCTATTTAAACTTTTAATTAATTATTTAGATGTGAGCATAATTGGTATGCTCATCTAACTTAAAGATGACATGAAGTTGGGAAGGGCAACTAACATACTGGATAAAAGAATGAAGATTCAAAAAAGTTTTTGAATTATTATACCTTATTTCATTGGGCTGAATCTATTAGGGAATTTAAGATGTAAATTAATCTTATATTGGATTCAAAAATTCAACTTCATTAAGTATAAGATGGTTAGATATCTTATGTTTGAAAAACTGTTGGTATATTTTTGTGGATTGAAACTTCAATATGAATCAATAGTGATATGATAAAATACAAATAGAAAACAGAACAAAACAAAGCAAAACCTTGCCTATGGTCATACAAGACAACAGAGCTATGATGTTAACCTAGGTTGTCTGATTAGAGAGTATAAACTCTTCTTTTCCTTGAACCAAGGACTTCATAGACAGGCTTTCTTTGGCCACATAAATAGTAAACTTCATTAAAGATCATAAATATGAGTTCCTTCCTTCCTTCCTTTCTTCTTTCCTTCCTTCCTTCATCTATCCCTCCTTTCTTTTTTCCTTCCTTATTCTCTTTCTCCTTTTCCTTCTTCCCTCCCTTTTTTCTTTCTCTTTCATTATTCACTCCTTCTGTGGCAAGATCTTAAGTTCATTTTTTTAAATAAGGGAAGAGAGAACTATTTTCATTTCTTCCCCTGAAAAAAACAGTTGTGTGCCTCACTCAGACTTGTTAATGCTTCTTTTGCCTATCTTTTCCATGTGTAATTTTGTGCCTTCTCTCATGTTAGTCCCTATGTCCTTTTTGGTCAGGTCCACTCAGGTACTTTTCTCTAATTCTTCAAGACTCATTATTTTTCACTTCCTGAAGAAAGTAATTCCAGATAGAATATAAGGGACATTAAAATTCTTTATAAACTCATGACCTACTCTATCAAACTGCTGTAATAAAATGAACTAAATCTATTCTGTATGTAATTTAATTTATTTTTCATTTCATAACCTTAGATGTATTTTTTGTTACCTCACAGGTATCTATCTCATGGCCTTATTACACATTCAGATATATAACTAGCATTTTATTTATTTATTTAGGATGTTTTTAGAGGGCTAGGACTATTTTCCCCCAGTTTTATTGGCACAAATTCCAGAGTAGTAACATTTGTGAAAGAAAAGTATTATCTGATTATAATGTACAACAAAATCATACTTTCACTGAGTAGGCCCTAAAATGTATGAATATGTTTTTGTGTGTGCACATCTTTGTATTCTGTGGTAAGGAAGGGGATCTCTAAGGATGCTTAAATTTCTACTGTGGTACAAAGTATGACTTCCCAAGAAACACCAAACAGCATATTTTCACAAGGTAAGAAGGGAGAAAACATTACTCAAAGAAGAAAATCTGAACATGTTTTATTGCTTCCAGTTACAGCATGGAAGAACAAAAATATTTTCCCTCCAAATGCATGGATTATTTGGAGAAAATTTATAGTAAAGTGACATGAAGAAAGAACTGAGGAAGGCATGGTTATATATCTCTTTGAAAAACTTCTTTTGTGGATTATAATTTTAATATGAATCAGTATTGTGGTGTGACACCCCGAAACCAAAACAGAATAAAACAAAGCCAGATCTTGCCCATGATCACACATCTTTGCTGGCAAAGCATGATTCTTAACTATTAATCTTTGCTGTTGATTAGAAACAACTACTAAAGTACAGGAGAATGTCCTAGATGGTCTGCAAAAGGATCACTATATTATCTACAGGCAAACTTTAAAGAGTGTCAAATTCACTATATCTAACGTGTTGAGTACAAATTAATTCATTAGGTTTCTATATAGTTTCTTCTGCTTTATATAACTTGGAAACTAGGCTCCTTTCCTTGAACTTGGCATGCTTCTTTAACCTAGTTATCGCCTGCCCTTGAACCTTCAAACTGGAAGTTAAGGGACTATTCCCAGAAAGTGCTAAACGACTCAACCTCTGAACTCCCTAAGGCCATAATTGTTTACTCTGACATCTTCAATCCTACTCTCTACATACATACTATCTTTCCTCCCTCTTCTCTTCCCTCTATGCACTTCTTATTCTGAAAACTGTAATCATATCAACACTATCATTGCTTCTGGAAAGGACACACCAGTCAGCCAGTAAACAAACATTTATTAAGTATTTACCATTTATTAAGTATTTACCAGGAACTATGCTAAACATGGGAGATACAAAGAAAGACAAATACAATAATAGGGAAGACAACATGAAAATTACATACATACAAGACATAGACATGGAAAATGATAGCAGTCTGAAAAGAGAAGATAGCAGCAGCTTTGGAAAGTGAATAGAGTAGGGAAAGTCTTCGGTATGTGGTTTTGATCCTAAGCCTTGGAGGTGAGATTGAAGAATGTCTCAGACTTTGGGGTTGACCAGTGAAAACACAAAGAAGACAGGAAAAGGAGTGTGTGAACCCTGCTAAGAATGTCATCATTGCTGGATATGTGGAAGGGAGTAAAGTGTGAGAAAACTTGAAAGGTACAAAGGAACCAGATTTTGAAAAATTTAAATGACAAATAGAATTTATATTTTATTCTTATGGTAAAAGGAGCCCCTGATACTCAGCAAGAGAGGGTGACATAGTAAGATACCTTAGGGAAAAAAATCACCTTGGGAGCTGAGGAGAATATGGATCAGAGCACTGAGAGACTTAAGGCATGAAGACCCAGTGAATATTAAAATAGAAAGCCATTCTAAAAGTCCAGTCATGAGATGATGAAAGTTGAATTAGAATGGTGGTCATGTGAGTATAAAGAGGGGGATGTACTAAAGATGTAGAAACAAGAGAACTTGGCAATGTTTATGTAAGGTGAGTGAAAGTATGAAGGGAAAAATCAGGTGAAATTGGAAACCTGGATAAATAGAAGGATGATATCCTTGACAATAATATGGAATTTCATGAGAAGGGATTTTATGTGCAATCATCTTTTTTATTATACTGTGTTAGACAAATGCTTTTTTTAATTCCATAAATGAAAGAATGAAATAAACATTTTATTTTTTAAAAGAAGGGAAGGTTTGGGGAAGAAGATAAGTTCTGTTAGGGGCATATCTTATTTGATATTTTTATGAGACATTCAGGTCTAGATATTCATAAGGCAGTTGGTTCTGTGTAATTGTAGCTCAGGGGAGAGATCAGGGCTGGTAATCACTGGCATAGAAATGATAATTGAAACTAAGGGAGATAAGATAACCAAGTGAAAGCTATACAGCAACAACTGAAGAGGTACCATGGGACACCCACAGTTGATGGGCATGACACTGATGAAGAACCAGCAAAGGAAACTAAAAAGAAACATGTCAACCTACTACTTCATTGTTCCATCCATCATCCTTTAGACTTCTCAAATCAAAATATCCTTCCTTCCCTCCATTCCCTTATTTGTATTGTGCCACATTTTGCCTCTAAGCTCTCTGAGGGCAAGGGCTTTCTCACTTTTGCATTTGCATCCCCACCATTTTGAATATGGCCTGAAAAATGCCTTTATTCATGATTTTGGCCTGGGAAAGAGTTCTCTGAAATTCTTAGGGCTTAGAAAAAGTTTCACTGATTCCTAGCCTCTTGCTTATTCCACATTCCATTTAAAATGCATTGAAACTGGGGTTTTAACAGTGTAACACTTTCATTGAGCCTTGATACATGACAAAATCTCCTCAATAAAATCCTTGAATATGTAAAAGAGATTGATCAAGTTTCCAGTATGAGAAGAGAATGGATAAAAAAAACATATTTCCCTAGTCTAGGACCTCTGAGAGAAGAAGAGAATGAGAAGAGGAGAGATATACAGATTAGATAAATAGAAAAGGTGCTTCAGATGGATCATTACAGTACCTCAGAATGAATATGATGAAATCAGAACAGATTGCATTTGGGAATTACTATGGTGCTCTTAAAGATTTCAAACTACTTGTTGCTGAAAACCCCTCTGCCGTTCTAACCCCAATATTTTCCTTGTAATGCTGCATGGCTGTGAATCATTAAATACTGTAATCTCAGAAGAATAAAAATTAAAATTAAGTCAAAGGGCAAGGGGAAGACTCTTAGAAGTCTTAATTATGCTGTTGTATGTTATCAATGATGACTTGAAAGACAGAAGTGCTGCAGAGGGCATTATCAGGGACATATATAATCAGAAAAAGACTTGAGCCTTTCATGTAGTGAAAATGAAAGACAGCAGATAAGACATGAACAAGAATCACACAAAATGTGTGGAAGGGCTAATAACATTTGCTTACATTATGTGGTACTTTCAAATAAATATATATATATATATATATATATATATATATGTACATGCATATATCTATATCTTATTTGAGTCTTCCAACTATCCTTTTGAGGGATGTACTATACATATTCTTATCTCTATTTTCTAGATGAGATAGAAGATTCAGAGAGGTTTAATAACTCATTTATGATCATGCTATGTGGCACAGGGAATGGAATAATAGATTTGGAGAGGAAGACCTGAGTTTAAATTCAACCTTGGACACTACCTAGTTGGGTGACCCTGGGCGTATCATTTAATGATTATCAACATCAATTTCTTTCTATTGTAAAATGAGGATGAATATTAAAGCACATATCTCATAATATTTTGAGGAACAAGCAAGACAGATAATGCTGATGATAATGATATTAATAGTACTAATTACTTCATAAGTAGAATTTCAAGCCAGCTTTACCAAATCTATCACTCTATCTGCTTGACCTGAGGTGTCAAATTCATATCCCTGGGCTATAAGTGGCTACAAAATTTTGCAGTAAAAATGTAATTGGGAAATGTTTAATAAAATAAATAAAAATGTAACTGCATATATAACATTAGTTTGTGATTTTCTAAGTCAATATGGGACCTGGAAGAATTTTCTTCTATTTGTGTTTGACACCACTGTACTAGACCATCCTATCTCCTTTTGAGATTCTTTTCGGGTAGGAGGAGTAATCCTGCTCGAGCAAAGCAAAAACAAATGATTAAAAAAAATCCTTGACTTCTTGCTTTTTCTCCAAAATTCTTCCTGGATTTTTTTTCTGGTCATCTTTCCTACTTCAGATTTCTAATGTAATTTAGATAATCTAAAAATAATATTTTTTTCCATTTACATACATTTTTCATAATCTCTTTTTGTCTTCTTTTAATGACTCATAGTGCTCTTAGTTTTGGTCAGTTCTGGTACTTGATTTCATCTTGAAAAGGCAAGAGGAAAAGAGCAAGACTCCATATGGATTGTGTGTCTGTCATCTAAGAAACAGAGATTGGCCACAAGGTCAAAGAAGCTAGTGAATAAAATCTACTCAGACACAGGGGAGATTGTAATCTGCATCAATGAAAGGAATCCCTATAGGTGAAATAATGATCCCTGACATTAAAGCGGGAATTATTAATAGGAATATTTTATTTTGTCTTACCGAATTTACTCATTAATTGCATGAAAGCAATATGTTCTGTTTGATGCTAATAACACTGCTTAGCATAATGAGGAAAGAAATGAATCTTGCATAAATAATAGACCCCAATATTGTAAAGGTAGAACTTGTAGCCCCTAATTTGCTTTGACAAATCCCTTTGCAACCTTTGATTCAGAAAAGCCCTTGGACTAAAGAATTGGGTTGCTGTCCATGGTTGTCATATTTCTTTCCACTTTCTTTATTAGGCTGGTCATGCCACATACTGAATGACTACTCAGAACATCCCACCTCTCAAATCTCTGTATATAAAATTTACTTTTTTTTCTACACCCTCCTATTCTTCCATCTGCATTCCCTCACTTATAAGGGGCCTACACACCATTCTCATTATGATCTTAAGTCCCCTGACTCCTCCTTATTTATCCACTTCATCAGATCTCATCTCTTTTCATTTGCATATCATGCTAAGGGTTTCAAAGATGTGATCACCATTACCCAAGAAACTTCCATGCCCTTCATCTTTTGTATTCATTGAAAATATCTAATCCAGCCTTTACCAGACGCTTTTTCCAGACTCATTTATAAGTTACCAAGTGTTGCTAGAGAATCATGAAAGTGTGTTGATTGGGTCTATTGCAAATTTATTCTGTTTGATAGCAACTAGACTCTCATTGTGGCATGCTCATTTTTAATCCCTCTCTTATCAGTTACCTACCTTATTCCCCAAAATTATTGTTATAAACATTTTAAAAATATACTCTAAGCAGATGATCTTGCTCACTTTTTTACCTAAGAATGATACCATTTATTATGCTCTCTCCCTTCTTCCTCATACTTTTTAAGTGTCTCTTCTTCTTTTATTTTTTTAACCAGTTTTCCTGTATTTTCTTTTCTGTCTTAACATCAGAAGTGCACACACATATATGCTGATAAAGAAAGGAAATTGTCAGCAATCTGACATAGAATTGAACAGAAAAAGGATGTGTATATTTTTGTAGGATAGTAGATGCTGAATTTTGGTCATTTCTGCCTTGCCTCCTCCATTTACCAATAAAAGAAAAACTATAGTTCTGATGGTAATATATATTGTGTATGTATATATGTGTGAATGTGTGTGTGTGTGTGTGTATAAAACATTTTAGGGAGGGAAAGTGAAGATAATGATAATGACCTTAAATTTAAACTAATCTTGCCTCCCCAAATGGAAAACAGGGGAAAAAATGAGAAAACAGAATCCAGGAAATTGTTATATACAAGAAACACATTCAAAACATGAAAACATACAGAGGAGAGATGAGCGACTCAAATAAAACTTACTGTGCTCAAGAAAAAGAAATAAAATAATTTGCAGTCATGATTTCAGACAGGATATTCATAAGAAGATATCAGAAAAAGAAATTGCATGATGTTGGAATGCTTACACAGATAATGAAATTATCTTAATATTATTTAATTATTAATAATTAATAATTAAATTATCTTAATATTCAATACCTATATGCAAAATACCATAGTCTAAGCCCCTAAAGGAAAAGTTTAATTAAATGGAAAAGATCTTGATTAAAAAATTATCATAGCTATGACATTCTTCTCTAAAACTTGATACATCTAGAAGAAAGAAAAAAGTAATATAATACATATGAACAAAATATTGAAAAGAATCAATTTGATAGTTACGTTGAGCTGGCATTGAAGAAATAGAGTTAGATTTGTTGTCAGAGAACATTAATCATATTTCCATTCTACTGTTGGCTACCTGGGTGACATTTGGTATGTAATAATTTCTGTGGACCATGGTTTCCTCATTTGTTAAATAAGGACCCTTATGCTTCCTTCAAAATTTAAATCTATGAATAGATGATTGTATGATGTATCCTGAGTGGCAATACTAACTTGCATACTTTTTTAAACATCAGAGAATAACTTTGCAAAGACTGATCAAGTTCTGGGATATTACAATGTAAATAAATGTAGAAAAACAGATATATTAAATATTTACAGAACATAAGGTTACAAATGAACAAAAGAAACCTAAATAAATGATACACATCGAATAAGATGATATTCTAAATAATGTTTCAGTGACAATAGATAATAGAAGCAATATTTTGATTAATAAATTTTTATTAACTTCCTCCTATAGGAATAAAAGATGCAATTCTTGCCTTTTTGGGGGGAGGGGACAAAACACGTATATAGATTATATATATATTTATGTATATATGAGAAACATATACATATCACACACATATACTTGTGTATATATGTATGTATATATACATATATGTGCATATATGTATATACACACACACACACGCATAAATAATTGATGGGGGGGAACTGACTGATGGAATCTAGAAATACATCTTATAGGACATGGCACCAGAGCTAAACCTTAAAGGAAGTTATAAATAATTTTATTTAAGGAAATAATAAGCAAGTAATCCCAAATTTATGGATCATAGATAAAACAATTTTTAGAATAAAATTTATATTTCCAGTAAAATCTTATCCAACAATAATTCTTCAATTATTTATTCATCATAGGGCCTATGTTTGTATGTGGGGAAAAATGTACTTATGGATGTGGGGGAGAAAAGCATTAAAAAGAAAACAAAACCAGGAAAAGTAGGTGAATTGGCTCAAATGTTTATAAAGGAAATCCTTGTTAAAAGAGACATAATGATGAGGGTGGTGAGGGACTCATAGGTAAGGTATGAGAAGGAAAAGAAGATAAAAATGCAAGGAAAAACCCTAACCAACTCTGGAATAGTATGTGTATATTGTGTGGCCCAAATGGGCTGTTTTTGTGCACATGGGAGCATATAGAAGTGTCTTGCAGACACGTATTTCTTGAATCTTCTCCACCTCCCCTTTTCCAAGAGAAATTATGATTTCTGGCAGATTGAGAAGGAGGAAGTATCAGGAAAATACCAGCAATTCCAAAGCTCTACATCTATTCTCCCACCTTTATAAAATCTTAATGAGAATTATTTATATGTGAATTAAAGACTCGCTCAATGATGGTATAATTTGTAGGGAAAAAGCAGGCTTTCCAAAGGTAACATCAATGTAAGATATCTTAAGTATTTTACAAATGAAGAGTTTGGAGAATGAAGCACTCTTCTTATTGTTTATTGATTATCAAAAAATGATTTGTTCAAGCAAAATCTACAATCAGAGCTCTTTTCCAGAATGGCATTTCTCATATGTCAAAATTTCATAAAATATGTAGCAACACAAATAACCCTGCTCAATGAGCTTCTAATCATAAACATCAGGCTTACCATAAAATAGAAATATATGCTTACCAAAAACGTTTGTCATCACCACTGTGATGAAAGAGACAAGTTTCCAAATGAGGAAATGTAAATTATAAAGTATAAGGGTTTTAGATAATTTTTTAAATCTTTATGCCAGGATTTTATTTAAAATTACAACTGATATTCAACAATTATATTGATCTATAGTTGTCTTGGTTTTACTCTTACTTGATTTAGGAATTAAACATATACTTGTTTAAAAAAAGAGTTTAGTCAAGTGATTTTCTTTTCAATTTTTGATAATATTTTGTAGGACAGTTATTAATTGTTCTTTAAAAGTTTGGTAAAATTCTCATATAAAGCTATCTGAATTAATATCTTTTTCTTTGATGGTTACTTCCTAGCTAGTTCTATTTCCTTTTCTGAAAATGTTTTTTTTTTTTAGGATCTCTTTTTAGTCTTTTAGTTTGGGTATTTTGTATTTTTAAAGTAACCCCCTATTTTTCTGCTGTTCAGTACTGCATAGTATATAAACTATATGAAAAACATTTAGATTCATTAATAATTAGACATGCAAATGAAAACACCACAACTATTAAATGGGAATCATGTTAAGAGATGAAGGATATAAATGGAAAATAAGACCAGAAAAAGTAAATTATCACCAGATAATGACAGGATAAAGAAGTTTGAAACTTATTTGATATATAGTGGGAAACTATCTGCTACTTTTTATTGTATAACCTTTGGCAAGTCACCATTCCTTTTGAGTATCATTTTATTCATCAACAGAATGAGAGTGATAATTGGACCACCCACTTCAACTAGTGCTGCTTGTGAGGATCAACTGAAATAATACACTGTATTATTACAGCACACTGTAAAACACAAAATGTGTCAGCTATCATCAGCATCATAATCATTTTTATAGAGGTGATCCTAACAGTTTTAGTGCAATTTTAAGTTTTTTAAAACTGTACTAAGGCTTTCTGGGAGATCTTGTACTTGATAGTTTTTGTGTCAGAACTTCATTATGAGTGTAAAAGTTCAACATGCCTCAACCCCAACTAATGTAACTAAAATGATGCTCTAAGCAAGAGGTTCTTAACCGTTTATCTGTGTGTCATGGATCCCTTCTGCAGTATGGTGAAGCCTACTGGTCCCTTTATATAAAATTGTTTTTAAATGCATTAAATTAAACACACAGGATCACAAAGAAAAACTCATATTAAACAATAAGAATAATAAGCTCATAGACACAAAGTTTAGAACCTTTGCTTTAAGCCCTGTTCTCTTTATCAAATGACACTCATCTTGAACTGAGTTAGAAAAGTCAAAGTTGCAAACCAGATATGATGAAGTCCTAAAGCTCTCTAATCAGTGCTTCATAAACTGTGGATTGTGACCATAGGATGGGGTCATGAAAAATTTGGCAACAGTAAAAGGTTTCTGAATGTGCAATGACCAAAAATTAATTAAAAATCAAATGTGTGATGAATGTGAGGTTTTTCTGTCAGCACTTGCCTGTGTTGCATCAAATAACATCATTACAGCCTTGGTTCTGGACACACAGCATGTGCACTTTGCACTGCACATACCTTCCAGTCATACAATGCCAATGACCACTGCCAAAATGCAAAAAAAGGGTCTCAAGTGGAAAAAGTTTAACAAGCTCTGCACAAATAGTCAAAGATACCAAGTATGAACAAGTTCTTAATCAATATGGGAGGAATTGTGTTCCTACTTTTGAATGAAGCAAGATGATTCTGAATTAGAAATACCTTGTGAATTAAAAAGAAAAGAATTTGTCATATGCCTTTATGCCTTTGGAGAAATGTATAGAACAGGAAGCTTATATAAATTCTTAGTGAAGTGCCTGATACAATGTAAGTCCTATATAGGTGGGTATTCCCTTCCCAGTCTCTTTATTCTTGATGATAAGGATCATGTTTAGCTATTTTTGTAGCATCTTTGACAAACCATGCAATGCCAGGTGCAAAAACAAATCATTTAAATATTTGGTGAATGAACATAGAATGAAAGAACTCATACCTTGAAACTTAATATAGCATCCAACTACAGTAGAGGTGTTAAACACAGCTCACATGCTACCCACAATAGTCCTGAGTGCTACTTAATCAAAATTAAAAGTAATTGGTAAATATTTAACAAAATAAATAGAAATAAAACAAAATATGGAAAATGTTCATATGTGGTTTTCTAAGCCAATATGAGGACTGCAAGTATCCTTATGTATGGTTTAATGGCCCCCATTTCTATTCAGGTTCAACACCATTTATCCAGAGAACCACGTCACCAATAGGGAATTCCTTTTCCATTTGGACTCTGTTAATTTCTCCTCCACGAAAGTGAAAATGCCTTCAGCAAACACACATTTCCCTGTTCTTTTTTTTTGGCCTCATCTTATATCAAAATTCATAATCCTTGAAAAAGTTCATTGCTTGGCTAATGCCACAGGATGTGCTGACAAATACCAATCTTTCTCTTTTATCTGGCATTAAAATCTGGCCAGTTCAGCTTTTGAGAAGCCTGACCTGAAGTCAGGAGAATTAGGCTTTCCATTCTCATATTCATTGGCTCTTCAACACAACCTCTCAAAATAAAACTGCAAATTATAATAGATCTTCTGACTCTCCTCTGGGATTTTCCTAAAGAAGGAGTGAAGTAAGAAACAAAAATGTACTTAATATACAAATATGAATCAGGTATGTAATAAGGGATCTAACATTTTATAGACCCAAGCAATGAATCACTTTGGCCTTGGAATCCCCAGAAATTTTTAGGGAATCTCTGGGAAAATGGTGTCTAGAATTGCCTACATAGTCTCCTTCAGCCTTACTATGTGTGAAAATTTCTCAACTGTATAGTTCAGGAGGCTGATATCCCCCATTCCAATCTCAAACATACTGACCACAGAATTTTAAAAGTACATTTAAATTTGTTACTTATTATTCCTTGATTGAAATTCATTTCGCACTAAAGTCCTCTATGTGGTATTTCTATCTTTTGATGTGGTGATCATCTGGTGTATTTATCTCATCACTGTCAAAGTCTACTCATAACTCTATTAGTGCATTTCCTTCCTTGCTCCTTCTAATTACTGGTATGGTCACTGACTGTGCCAAGTGGTGTCCACTGTCAGATTTAGAAAACTCAAGGCTTTCTCTTGGAACCCTAGATGCTAGCTGCTCAGGCTGAAAAATGGAAAAGGGAGAAAAGAGAAGTTATCACTACAAACTACCAGTATTTCTTAAGGATTTATAATTGATGCAAATCTATCACAAGGAAGTGATCAATTAATCCAGAAATTTCTTACTAGCAAACATTTGTTTTATGTGTAAAGCTGGGAGGTACAATAGCCAGTATCAATACAGATTATACTATAAAATCATTTGTACAATCAAGATGTTGGAAGACTGGAAAAATAAGAAAAAAAACTTAAAAACAGTGAAAAGCAGTAAAGGAATAGAAAACTGGCAAAAAAATTTTGGACAAGACCTAAGCTAGCTGATCCTGAGCCATTAAATGTTGAAATTGAAAGGAAGAAAATGAATAGATAAAAGTGGAAATCTGTAAAGCTATATGTAACAATTTTTTTAATCAATAAAAATAAAACTACCCATATTTGGAATCTAACCTCACAATCTGATATACTACATGAGGAATTAGAAATGGCATCAAGGAAATCAATAATGACATGGACAATTTCAAGCATACAGAAAGTCTAGATGTAACAAAATTTTGAAGTCACTGAACAACTAATACTTGTGATATCTCAGGGAAGACAAGATACCAAAAATGAGGAAAAATATATCGAGTCTTATAGTTATACTAAAAAGAAATTGAAGAAAATACCAATAACAACTAACCCATAATAATTTTCCCATTTGTAAAGAAGTCAAAAATCTTTTTGAGAGTAATTTACACAAACACATCTAGGGTGGCTTTGATGAACAGCAGAGCACATCTTAATAGTTATACAACTGACTGAACACTGTAAAGAATATAAGATCCATTATGCTTATCACTTCCTTGCCAAAAAAGGCAAAAAATAAAACTAAATCCAACCCTTTGATTTGACTAAGCAAAGTGCCACTTGAAAAGTTATCCTCCCAACAGATGTCTCCCATTGATACCGAAAAATCATAAAAGGTTATTTAAAAGATGTAGCAATTGACATAACTTTGTTCAATTACTTTGTGGATATTAATATAAACTGAAATATAAAACAGGAAAATGTATGTTTGCCAAAAATTCACCATTATTATGGAGAAATTAGTAAGTCCAAATGGTAGAGGAATTCCCTATTAATAGTTCTCATGGTCAGTGGTTCCAAACTCAAAGAGAAATGGAACCCATGCATACAATCCCTCTAGGCCTCCTATTGATGTAGGAAACCACATATCAAAATTATCCAGGTTCTATTATATTTCCATTTATTTTTAAAAATATGAACAACATTTAAATCTTGTTTGTGTGGCATTCAGGAATGCTGTGGGTCACATGTGGGTGTATTTGACACATTTGCTTTAGATGGATGCTACTAAATTATATACATAATAGAAGAAATAAAGCTCATATGCAAACGAAAAGTCAAATGGATAAAAAATGTTTACTGTCCAAATTGTGTTATTCAGTTGGATGGACAACAAACATATAGAGCTTATTCAGCAATGGCATGTTTTAGGTAGAAATTGTGGATAGTCAATGAACTGGATCAAGAATTAAGCAAAAGGAGAAAAGAAAGAATTAAAAAAAACAAACAGTGCTTTTGAAGACCTCTTAAAACAAAGATCTTCATAAGGTAGCTTACATTATTCATCTTTTAGTGATTATGTATGGCTGAGTCATGAAAAGCTACAATGCTTGAAAAATTAAAGTTGCAAGTCACTCGTGGGCTAATGGGGAGGTTTGTGACCTGAATTGACACATATTTCCAACAAAGAATTATACAGAAGAAGAGGAATAAAAGGATATAACCACAAAGACACACAATCAGGCAAGGCAGGACAGTCCTTGATCACTGAGTGAGGGATAACTGATGAATAGCTGGCAGGCTCCACTGGCACCATATAACATCAAAAGAATAAGGGAAGGGCCTGCAGCATTTTGGATGGACCTTGACCCATTTTTGAGAATTTAGGGGAGTACATAGAGGTCTTTGAAGGTATAGAATGCGTGACTTGTAACCAATAGTTCTGGAAGTATTATCAATATCAATGAGATCTCAGATACCCTGAATTAGAGTTCCTAATTAGGCAATACCCTCTATATAGATCAATGCTTTGCTTGTATTCTTAACTTTTGTTATTGTTTTAGCCTGGATATATCATTTAGTCCAGCCATCTAGCTCCTAGCATGATAATTCTCTCTACCATCACAGATTGAAAACTCATCTGTGAGTGTAGTCCTAGAATTCCCTAGGACCTTGAAATAATTGTTCTTGGTCACATGGCTAATATGTATCACAGGCAGAACCAAAACCTAGGTCTTCCTACACCTGCAGTTGACCAGATTTTTAATCATTGGACTGTGTCTCTTGCTATATTAGGGTAAAAGTGAACATATTTAGCTGAATAAAATAGAAGTTTTCTGATTAGAAATCTTTTATTCTAATCTTTACAAATTCTAAAGTCGGTTGATGTATGCAGTTGTGAAGAAATAGGAATTATTTCTGAACTGAACTTCTTTTGAAGTCATATAGATCCCAATCTTTGACTTTTTTTATTTCTGTGAGATAGTTTTAAAATCCTTTGTCCTTTGAAATGAGTGAAATTCACTTGAAATATGATAAATACTAGAAAAATGTAGGATTGCCCTCACAAGTCATTTTGATCAATGGGCATGTCTATTTACTTTTTAGGTCATTAGGTTTATGGATGATCACAAAAAATACTATCTTCTCAAAATATAGTTGCCATAGTTTCCTAAAGCAAAACACACTGAAATGCGATTGTTAATTAAAAATAACATAGGTCAGTGACAGAGATGACAACATTGCAGGTGAGCCATAGGGTGAGTATGGATTGGTGATCTCAGTTATATAGAATATTTGAACATAATAAATCTCTACTGATCCTAACCTGAAACTCATATACAGTCAATCCTCAACATTCACTTGCTTAATTTTCTAAATTTAAAGCATTCACATGATTTTATTGGTAACTTCATTTTCACTTTTGAGTTGCCAACCATCCACACTTGCAGCTATGCTCAGTAGAGAAAAGAAATAGATGTATGAGGCATGCAAGTTTGTGGAGTGGCTAGTATCCAAGTAGACCCTTTATTGGTCTTGCTCACTCTACCATTGTAGTGTAAAGAGCTCCCCATGTATTCATGGCAGAGTTTTATTGATTTTAAGCCTCAAGTTTTGTGTTGTAACTATGATCCCAAAGCATAATGCAAGTCTTTTGGTCTCTAAGACCAAGTGTGCAAAGTTAATGGTATGACTTAGGGAGAAAGTAAAGGTGTTGGGTACACTTGATGCAAGAGTATCTGCAGCTGCTAATTGCCTCATTGACTAGCTGACAAGAGACATGGAGGCTGCTAATGTCATCATCCATTGTAGCCTTAAAGTTAAACCTCCACTTGCCTCTACTCTCATTCTTTGAGACTCTCAAAGATCTCAAATAGCGCAAGAAGTGGACATTGCTGATGGATTATTTCAAACTCACAATCTCCAATGCCATCCACCAGCCATGAAAGATAGTGTGGTGCTTTCTGACAGAAATGACTAAAATCCCAGACATTTCTCCCTTAGTTTTCAGAGGGTAGTCAGAGTGGAGAGGTCTACAGAAGTGTGGTATTCAGTACAACATTCTCACACCACCATCTGACACAGTGGAAGATAAAATTCAAGTTAAAAATGTTTTAGGTAAGAAATTTTATTTGCTGTACAGCATTTATGGTGCTGTTATGGAAAGTGAATACTGTCTAAAATCAATAGATTTTTAAAAATTGATATGTTAGCACAAAAGTTCACAAAATTCTAGGGAATTATTAGTAAGAAAAAGTGTTTTGAATGTCATCAATTTTAATTTGTGTACTACATTTTATGGGTTATTTCATGGTTAATGTGTTAGGAAAAGTTCATGTTATAAAGTTAATGTTTTGCTATAAAGAACTGTATGTAGAAAAATGTATTTTCAACAATCTCCCGTGAAAGATTACAGTTTTGGGTGACTGTGGGAACTTAATCTCCTATTTCCTATAGGTTCAATGTATCAACATCACATTTTTGATTTTCATGCCATTTTCTGGGAAAATTACCCCCATGAAAGTTGAGCTTTGATTGTTTAACTTTTTTCCTTAATGAAAAACTGAGGGGCTAAATGACTTGCCCAAGATTATAGAAAAGTATATTTCATAAGCAAGACCTGAATCGAGGCATTTCTGACTCCAATTCCATCGCTCTTTCCACAGTTTCAATGATGGCTGATGATTATTGGTGGTGATATGATGTCAGTGGTGATGGCAGTGATGGCAACTAAGTGGTACAGTGAACAGAATGCTGGAAGTCAGAAAGACCTGAGTTCAAATCCTCCCTTAGACAACTACTAGCAATATGTCCCTAGGCAAGGCACTTGATTCCACTAAGCTTCAGTTTTTCTATCAGTAAAATGGAGATAAGGAAAGACGGAGTCAGGCACCTGCGATAAGCCAGAAACTGTGCTAAGTGCTTTGCCATTGTTACCTCATTTAATCTTACTAATAATCCTGAGAGGTAAATACTATTAATATGCCCATTTTATAGTTGTGACCTGAGGTTGGTTTGCCCAGGACAAGTATGAACTTAGATCTTTCTGACTCCAGGACTGGCGCTCTCTCTACTTTGTCACCCTCAAGGAGCCTACATTCTATGATGGGTGGGGGGAATACAGTTTGTTCAAAGATAAGCAGATAAAGATTATATTAGAAAATGAATACAAAATGACGAGGGATGGCATCACAACTGGACAAATCAGGAAAGTCAGTAATATGAAAGAAAGAGAGCTCAATTTGGAGTCAGAAGACCTAAGTTCATATCCTTATTTCTGTACTAATGTAATTCTTCTTGATTCCTTGGGTAAGTCACCTCACCTCTCTGGATCTCAGTTTCCTCATATGTAAAATGAGGGTGCTGTACTGAATGGTATTCTATAATCAATATAAATCAAGGATCCTATAATCAGGAAAATAATTCTACAGGAAATAGCACATGAATTGAACTTGAAAGGAACCTAAGGACTACAACTTGGAAGCTCTTTAGATATGACAGGTAAGAGAGGGAATCAATTACAATGTTGAAGTTGTGCAACAGGGTAAGTTGAAGGATAACATTGTTTTCAATAGAAATATAGAAGAAAGGCAGGTTTGGAGAAGGGGATAGTTTAGAGAAATAGGGAAGATATTGGGTTCTGGTTTCTATATGTTGATTTTGAAATACTTGTGGGACATTCCATTGGAAATATAAAAAAAAATTGGTAAAATGGGAATAGAACTCAGGAGAGAGAATAAAGCTGGATATATAGATAATATATAGATACAAATGTTATTTGCTAAGATATAATTAAACCTGTAAGGATGAGTTAAAATCCTGAAAAAGCTTTGGTATACAGATGAAAGACCAGAAAAGAAGTTAAGAAGAAAAGACAAGGACCTGGCCCCCAGCATTAATTTTCTTCCCCTCCCCTCAACTTCACTTAGTATCTATCATTTGTATTCCCTAGTTCCTCTCTAAGTCTCAGCTAGGATGAGGCAATGTTATAGCTGAGGATTCTAAGGGGAGAGATAACTGGCTGTGACTTCCCCAGATTTTGGAAGGGTAAACTCCATAATATTACAGGTCCTACCTCTCCATTTTTGGCCACACTCCTGATTTTGTGCCATTGGGACAATAGCTGCCCCTACACTGGATAATTCTATGAGAGTTGAGAGGCTTTCTTCCTTTTCCCCATCTCTATGTTTGCCATCTCTGACCAGACATAATTCTTCTCTTGTCTCACCACCAGTATCTGTTTTCTTTCTTAGAGGAATATAAACACATTCACCAGCCCAGAGGCAAATTCCCAGGTGACTTGCCCTACTTACAGCTTTTAAGTAAGCAATATGTGCTCAGATAATTTTCCCAACATTTAATGGATTTAAAAATCAATTCACCTTTGTGATAACATGGGATTGCTAACAGAAACAAATTTCTTTTTGTACCTGGACAAGGTTTTATTCAACCCTAGATTGAAGTGGGATGTCCAGCAGCCTAGTTGGGGAGGAACAGGCAGGATCTAGTCTAAGCAATTTCTCTTATTTCTAAGGATCTCTCTAGCCATACGAGGACAGAAACATTTCTACCACACACAAAATACTTTTGATTTAGGGATATAATTTTAAGAGGTTCAGAATAAAAGACACCTTCCCTGATCTCCCTTAAAGAGAGAGTAATACCTTAACATCGCCAACATAGCTCCTTCTGCTTTACCCACTCTCCCACACACCTTGTGTTTTCCATGCACAAGATCATCAGGGATGTCTAATTCTCCTTCTTATGATTTTATAGTAAATAGAAATCAGAGAAAGTTATATAGATTAGAACACATCAAAGATTACAAGAGGGTAAATGAGCTCAGCTGGGAATGACATACAATCTAAGTCCAAGAAAGGATAGATCTCACCAAGGAATGTCCTTTGTTAGAAGTCTCTAGGATGCCAGGGGCTGGTACATGTGGGGGGGGTGGTCATCTAAGTCTGAAGAAATCCCTTTTCCACCAATGCAGGCATATAGCACTGCAGTATGATGGCACAGGTGTTATATTCATACAGAGAATATTTAAAAATTCAATAAAAGAAGATTTTTTTTTTAAAGGAAAGGAACTAGGGGAATCAGGAAATGTCTAACAGAGAAGGTGGTGCTTGAGCAGAATTTTGATGAGGTGAGAAATACTTTGAAGGTATGAGGAACAGTCAGTGCTAAGATGTGTAGATAGGAGGCAGAGTGTCCTGTGTGATGAACAGCGGGAAGATCAGTTTATCAGGACCACAGAGTGAGAGGAGAGTAATATATGAAAAGGTTGAACACATAAGTTGGGGCCAGGTTGTGAAGGGCTCCAAGTAAAGAAGCTTATATTTAATCTTGGAGGTAACAACTACTGAAGCTTACTGAGTAGGGGAATGACAGGCTACACTTTAGGAAAGTCATTCTGGCAGTTGTGTGTAGGATAGCTATAGAAGGGATCGGTGAGACAGAGAGCTCGATTAGGAGCTGTTACTGCAGTTATTCAAGACAAAGGCATTAGAGGCTTGCACTAGAATACTAGTCCTGGGAGGAGAGAATGGGGTATATATGGAGATTTTCATGACTCCTGTACCATCATGACATTTAAATTCATGATGAATCCCATATTTCTCTGCATATATCTAATATCCTTAGTTATTGTTGTTCAATCATTTCAGTCATGTCCAACTTTCTGTAACTCACTTATGGCTTTCTTAGCAAAGATACTGGAGTAGTTTGGCATTTCCTTCTCCCACTCATTTTACAGATGAGGAAACTGAGACAAATAGGATTAAGTGACTTGCCCAGGGTCACACACCTACTAAGCATTTGAGGCTGCATTTGAGCTTATGAATAGTCTTCCTAATTCCCAGCCCAGTGCTCTATCTACTTTCCCACCTAGCCGTCCAATACCCCTTAATCCACACCCTAATTAGAACATAAGCCCCCAGAGGATGGTAACTATTCGATTTTTGCCTTTGTATTCTCAGTGCCTACCATAGTGCCTTGCACAAAGCAGGTATTTAATAAAAGGCTCATTGAGATGATTTAGTGTCATTTAAAGAAACCATGGGGCATGCAATATGTAATAACTATGGACACATTTGCTGTCCGGAATGCAACTAAAAATTCAAGTTTTCTTGCCCTAGTAAGTCTACAAGCTTACTGTGGCCCTATTCTTTCTATTGGCCTTTCATAAGAAGGAATTCTTACAGGTTATAGATTAAAATTTAAGTGATTTACACAGGTTTTTCACTAACAGGAAGAAATGTCTAAGTTCCCTGGAGCAGTCACACTTTTAATCCAATATGGCTCATAAATCACATTTACAACTTTCAATCCTCAATCAATAGGGCATTTTATAGTCTGTAGCAAAATAATCTAGAAAGAAGTAGGAAAAACACAAGAGGGGATATAGACTGGAGACCACACACAGCTGGGTTCTGTCAGACTAAAGGGATTAACTTGCCAATTTTAACAATGAGTGATCTATTCTGGAACAGCAGTGTATTTGTGAACAGCACAGAGCTGGTGCTAACGAAGCATTTTGGGAGGACATAATCAATAATATCAAAACAAAGAAAATGGATTCCCCTTTTTATTTCTGGTTGGGAACAATTATCAATAATTTGCTCATTAAGTGTGGGACAGGGCTTTTTTTTGGTTCTAATAGAAAAAGTGTCACAATGCTTGTCTTAATTGACCTTGTTTGATGGCCGTTTCCTTAAAAGTAAACCTATTTATACCAAAAGATTCTCATACCTCGATGACAAAGCATTTGAATTGAACTTCCTATGTTTTTTTTAAGATAAATATGTTTTTTATCAAAATAAAATTATCAAAATAGCTGTTTTCTACCTCAAAGCTTAATTTGAAACTGTCTAAAAGAATTAGAGCTCTCTAAGACTATGTTCATGGGTCTATTTAGCTGATTTTTCTATGCAAATGAATTGGATATTAAACTTCCAAAGCACTGTGTTTACAAAAGCTATGCCCTCTACCTGTTTTAAAATGCCTTTTTAAGAGATGTAAGCAAAATTCCATTGACAATATAAATCCTTACATTTTCAACTAATACTTATGTGAATTGATGGAGAAGTTACAGAACTTCAGAGTTAGTAGAGACCACTACTTCATACCTGGTCAAGAATCCTCTCTGTCATGTATTCAATAAATAGTGATCCAGAATCAGCCTGAAGAAATCCATTGATGTAATAAACCCATCATACTATGCCCTTGTCAGACCTCATATGGAGTAATTTTCTAGGCACCATAGTTATAGAAGGATATTGATAAGCTGGAAAGAATCCAGTAGAGGGCAACGATGATGGTGAAAAACCTTTAGTACATGGGCTATGAAAATCTGTTGAAGGGACCGGGCATTTGTAGTCTTAGATAAAAGACAGAGTAGTGGTAGTCGTGGCAGGGATGAGATCACTATATTTAAGTAGGAGGATTTCTCACGTGGAAGAAAGATTAGACTTTGTTAGGCCACAGAGATACAACCAATGGATAGAGGGTACAAAGAAGCAAATTTAGGCTTGATGACTGGAAAATAAACAAACAAAACAAAAACCAAACAACCAAAATAACTTCCTGTCTAAAAGTGGGGTAAATTACCTCAAGAGGTGGTGGATTCATCCTCCTTGGAAGTCCTCAGGTAGAGGCTGGGCAGTCCCTTGTCATACACATTAGAGATTTCTTCATGGATAGATTGGACTAGAAACCCAAGTAAGGCCTCTTTGTAATTTTACATTCTATTATTGTGTAAGTAATTACTTCCTGAGGCAATCCATTCCATTTTTGGATAGTCCTAATTGTTCGGAAATTTTCCCTTAAACCAGTGGATGAGAAAGTTGCATTCAAGTATATAGAATACTGTAACATGGAAGAAGGAAATTAAAGTCTAAATTTGCCTCTTTGCAACTTTCAACTGTTTATCCAAATACTGCCCCTTAGAACCAAGGAGAATGAGGCAGTTATATTCTCCAAGTAACTGCTTTTCAATGCTTGAAGGATGTTGTAATATACAACATTGTAATATTCAAATAGGTATTTATTATATACCTGCCACATGCAAGGGATTATGCTAGGTGCTGGGGATATAAAGTCAAATTGTAAAACTATGCCCATATGAAGAGCTTATTTTCTACCAAGGGGAAGGGAACATACAAGTTGGAGTATATAGAAGCATGCAAATAGTAGTAGAAAGAGTAGGGAGAGTATAGCAAGTAAGGAAATTCAGAAAGTCTACCAATAGGAGTTGGACCTTGAAGGAAGCTAAGAGATTCTAAGAGACCGAGGTTTAGAGTGTGTAATCTAGGCATGGGGGCCGGCACCTGAAAAGACAAAGGTGGGAAATAAAATGCTAAGTCTGCAGAAGAAAAGGTAGGCTATTTTTGACCAGAATACAGAGTGTAAGAAAGGGAATAATGTACATTAAGACTGAAAAATTATGCTGAAGTTGGTTTATGAAGGGCTTTAAATGATTGAGAAAATTGTATTTTATCTTAGAGATAACAGAAAGTGACTAATCATTCTTGAGCAGGAAGAAATGGTGAGACATGTTGTATGAAGATTATTTTGATAGCTCTTTGGAAGATGGATGGGAGAGGGAAGAGACTGGAATTAGAAGGTTGTTGCAATAAATGGGGCAAAAGGTGAGGGAGTCCTGACACATGGTGGTAGATGTGTGGATGGAGTGAAGGTGAAGAATAGTTTTTGTGTAGCTAGAACTGACAAGATTTGATTAATTATTGAATATGGGGCATAAGGGGGAGGTTAAGGATGACTCAGAAGCTATGGATATTGATGACTTCAAGTTCAGCAATGCCTAAAGAAGAAATGGACTTCCAGAAAAGGAAACTTGAGAGTAGTCAGTCAGGATGATAGGAGAGATCAATGTCCAGAAAACTCAGGGAAGAGATTATTAAGAGGATGAGTGTGGTTAGCAGTTCTGAAAATTTCAAAGAGAGGTCAAGAAAGACTGAAATTACACCATTAGATTTAGCAATATCCCTCAGCTCGATGGCACAAGTAGATCGAGTGCTATTTCTGGAGTTACAAAGTCAGGAATGTTCAAATCTTGCTTTAGACACTTATACGACATGTGTGATCTTGACTGAGTCACTTAACCTCTATCTGCTTCTAGATTCTCATCTGTAATATGAGAATGAGTAATATCTATCTCCCAGGGCTGTTATAAGCAAAAAAAATAGTAAAGAGTTTTGAAAACTTTACAGAGCTATATAAATTGCGAGTGATTCTTATGGTTATTAACTTTTATCTAGGCCACACACTCACAATTCTTTCAGTTTGTTTACAGTATGACCTAGGAGTTGTTTACCTTCCTCTGGATCAGGCCTGCACAACCTGTGATCCACACTTGTGACACACTGAAAGATTTCAGGCAGCCTGTGAAAAATGTAGAGGGGATTTTGGGTGGCCAGCAAAAAATATAGAGGACCTTCTACATTTTTCACAGGCTACCTGAAATTCTTTGGTGTGCAGCAAGTGGACCATGGGCTGCAGTTGTGCAGGCCTGCTTTTGATGCTCTAACCTAAAAATATTTTAAAAATATGGTCCCCCAAACTGAACATGATACTCTGGATGAGGTCAAATTATAGTTGAACTATCCTCTATAGACCTTGACCCAATTCTCTTAATATAGCATAAGATTATGTCGGTTTTATTAACTACTGAGTCACATCAGTAACTCCTATTCACCATGAAGTTTGCATGTGTGCACATGTGCACACATACACATCAAACCAAAAATAAGATTATTTTAAGATTAACTGCTATCTAGTCATAATTCCCTCATCTTTACTTGCTAAATGTTGATTTTTTGAACCTTGGTATAAGACTTTACATTTATCTCTGTTAAATTTCATCTTGTTAGTTTCCACTTAATATTCTAGCTTGTTCAGTCCTTGTCAGATGCTTGGCATTTTATCTGGTTGTTGATGCTCATAAATAGCATTGCAGGTCTTATAATAATAATTCCATAGGCATGGAAGATGAAGGAACACAGTCAATTCAGTTAACTTTTTTTATAAAATAAGCTATTTTAATATTTATCTTATCAGCTAGGTGGTAGAATGGATAGAAAACACTGATCCTGGAGTCAGAGAGAACCTAGTTCAAATCTGGCATCAAACACTTACTACCTGGGTAACCCTGGGTAAGGTTAACCTCTGTGTGCCTAACTTTCCTTAGACACAAAATGAGGACTGTTGTGGGGAAACAAGTCAAATAATACTTATAAAGTGCTTAGCCTGTCACATAGTAGGCACTTAATATTTATTCTCTCTCTTTAACAAAGGTTTTAAAAGGAACAATAGTAGTAAAACCCTTTAACTACAACATTGTGTAATTTGTTAATAAGTTCAATCAGTCATTTAAAATTAATTTATAGACCAATAAGCCCTGAGACTTAAGCCTACCACTGATCCATCAGTACTCTGGTCCTAGACTATTTCTGCCTACCTAAATGAATGGTAAGATGGTTCGGTGGAAAGGGGAAAGGTCTTGGAATCCAAGAACTTAGGCTTGAATCTTGGCTTCATTGCTTACTAACTCTGTGACTTTGGAAAAACCACTTAACTAATCTAACACTCAATTTTCTCTGCCATAAAATGGGGACAATATAAATGTCCAATGACATTTTATTTTTTTTTAATGACAGTAATTAAATTAGCTTTTCCTATGTGTACCTACCGTATAAATCACTTACCTCACAGCATTGTTGCAAGGGTCAAATATAGTTATGTCTTCCAAACTTGAAAGTGCTATGTGAATGTCAGATCATTACCAGAATAGGGGCAACATCTATTATGTCATCATTGTGTGGAAATGAAGTGGCAGCAACACCAATCGCTAACATAGAACTCTATCAGTGTGCCAATTAGTAGATAAGTCTGATGGAAATGCCTGCAAATACATAAAGGTTAATTTATTTGCCTAGGGTTTTACAACTAGTTAGTGTCAAAGCAGGTTTTGAACTAACTTTTCCTTACTCTGAGCCCAGAATAGTATCCAGAAAGTCATGCTGCCCCAAGATTGTTATTAACGGTGTTATTGCTTATCTTTTTCAGACATTTTAGTTTTCTTTAAAGATTTTCCTGGCTCCTTATTTTTCCGGAGATATGATTTGCTAATTTATTAATCCTTTATATAGACCAAAATTTTTTATTCTAGCTTACTTTTCTAAGTAACAATCTCAGAAATCATCTTGTTAGGACCTTAAATAAATGTAGTAAATGTCTGCAAGGAAGTGATAAAGGTTGAGAGATGGGTAAGGTATTGGGAAAGGAGGAAATATATATGAGTTTTTATTTCTCCAAATCCTCATGTTTTCAATTTCCATGGTTTTTGAGGAACCTTTCTTCTCTCTACTTGCTCACAGAGCAAGAGAAATAAAGGGGTGGGGGGGAAAGGACACAAGTTGTTGGACAGATAAAACAGAAATTGTGCTAAGACTGACTTTTTGGGATTGTTGTAGCCCTGACCTGAGCTTTTGTCTAAGATAGAGATTATTAATCTGGAGTCCATAAAATTGTTTTTGTTTTAAATTTTGAAAACTGGTTTTAAATATATATCTTATAAAGATTTTTATCATCGTTAAGTATTTTTATTAATTATTTTTCATCCCAGCCATCTAAAAGTATACTTTCTAAATTATACTGGTAAAGGAATCATTTAACTTACAACAGAAATGCTTTTCACAGCCTGAAAAATGATAGTCATTTTAGAGAACAGATCAGCAATTCTGTGTAACAATTTAGGACAGGATGGAACACATTGGAGCATATATTGAAGTCTAAAGAGTGATGCTTGGGGAGGGAAGGAGATGAGGTCAGCAGATCTCTAGCATCTATTTCACGAATTTGACGTCAACATTTGCCCTAAATGAATGCAGCATGCAACAACTTTGAGTTCTGAAACAAAAATTTCATTATACTAGATGCAACAATTTGTTCTAATTATCTTAAAAATCTTCTCTGCTACAAATCATATAATGAAGTCACATAGGAAAAAAAAACCATAAAGGATTTGCTGTAAGAAAGGAACCTATCTGCTAAACTGCCCTATATGAGGTTCAGGGCAGGACACAAAAGTATTTTTAGGTTTCAGGAAATTTTGCAGGTTCCCTTTGATAATGTTTGATGAGAATGTAAAAACCCAAATATGGGAGGGCACACAGACTTGGTTTTCTTATATCATATTCAATATCTTATTTACATGTTTGCATGTTTTATATTTTACTAATTTAACTTAAAAATAAACTTTGCCTTCTACTCATTATAAGCATTGTTGCTTTCTGGCAGAAGTTCATTAAAAATTACTCAGTCTATAAAGTATTATAGTTATAGTAGCCTGGGCTGTTAGGTAGTCCAGTAAATAGAGCATGGGGTCTGGAGTCAGGAGGAACTGAGTTCAAATCCATTTTTGTGATCATGGACAAGTTACTTAACCCTGTTTACCTCAGTTTTCGAATCTGGAAAATGAACTGGAGAAGGAAATGGCAAGTTACTCAAGTATCTTTGCCAAGAAAACCCCAAATGGGGTCATGAAGAGTCACACATGACTGAGTAACAACAAAGCTATAGTCTAAGAGTTCTCGGTATTTTTATTAACAATAATTTGTGTCATTTATTATCAAAAGCAAAAAAAATGTGATTACGTTTTTTCTTTGAATCTAATTCCAGAAATTATATTTAGAAGCATTTCTTTATAGTATCTAATCTATTTTCACCAACTTTATTTTTCCTAATTCCTTTTCTTATACTTGTTGCTGTAAACTGTTATAAAACTAATCAACATTAATGAGACTATATTTTAAATTATCTAATTGGTTCTTTCTCTTTGAAATGTCATTAATCCCATAAATTAATTTTTTTGGTATGACTATGGATGACAAACACTTTTCATAAAAGTCCATTCTAATTCCATATACTGAATGCACTGAAAATCAACCATATAAAATTGTGCTTATCATCACCATACAGTATTTATTGAACAATTATGCATGCTAAACACTATGCAAGCTACTCCAGGACTATTCTGTTATTTTCTCATCTATGGCCTTGCTTCAGTAGTTACACCTTCTGTAACTTTTAAATTCAACGGACATTTATCAAATGAGTACTATGTGAAAGTTAAATCCTTGTACTAAGGTATTTTGTTAAAGAATTGTCTCTCTACTCCCTCATTTTTTTTTATTCTAGTGGGTACAAATTTGTTCCTCTAGTGGTTTGGATGAAATTAGTGAGACTAAGTGAAAAATTGTTAACCTCTATTCAGAGGTCACTTTAGAGCAAAACTAATTAGAACCTATTGATTGTTAGAGCTGTAACCATATATATATGCTGTAAGGATATATATAATATATGCATACACACGTATTTATGTATACATATGTATACATACATATATACATATATGTATATGTGTGTGTATGTGTGTATATCTATATCTATATATTATATCTATATTTTAACCAAAGGAAAGTGGTACAAATGATGCCTTTAATTTAGTTGGGGAGGGATGATGGATGTAAGACATGTCAAGGCCTTCAATGAGGAAGTCAACATGGCAGTAGCAGGGAACAGATCAGGCTAATTCAGAAAAGAGTTCATTGACAAATATCCCATTTAAAAAAAATAATTACAGTTACTAATGGCATGCAAAAGTCAGACATTTCTAAGCTGATTGATAACTGAAGCCATTCTCTGGACCTCTCTAAATTTGGAAATCAACTTTGGGCAAAGTCATAGTTGCTCTGCCTTAGTTATAGCTCTTTTCGTTATCTTTAAAAAAGATAATGATAGAGTACAAAGAGAAATGGCTTTGGATTCAACAGTGATGAGTCCAAGTCTGGCCAGCTCATTTTACTTGAGTAAGTAAGTCAAATAGCCTCTTTGAATGTCAACTTCATCAGTAAAATGGGGGATTCAGACTAATTCACATGGGATGCTGTAAGGATAAAAAGAGATAATTTATGTCAAAGTGTGTTGTACCCATAAGGAAAAAGAATATAAGCTTCTCCAGGGCATGGATTTTTGTGTTCTGGAAGTCAAAAGAGCTTGGATTGCAACCAAGAATCAACTACCCAGCAAAACTGAGCACAATCTTCCAGAGAAAAAGATGGACATTGAATGAAATAGGGGATTTTCAAACTTTCCTGATGAAAAGACCAAAGCAGAACAGAAAATTTCATCTTTAAATAAAAGACCCAAGAGAAGCATCAAAAGGTAATCAGGAAAGGAAAAAAAATCATGGTATTCAATAAGGTTAAATTGATTACATCACTACATAGGAAGATGATCACTACATAGGAGATTCAATAAGGTTAAATTGATTACATCACTACATAGGAAAGAAAAAAAAAATCATGGTATTCAATAAGGTTAAATTGATTACATCACTACATAGGAAGTTCCTATTAGGAACTTAAAAGGAGTATACTTAGAAGGTGTGGGCATAAGTTGACTTTGATGTGATAAAAATACTTAAGGGGTTATATAAAGGATTATACTGGGAGAAGAGGAAAGGGGGGAGGCAAGATAGGGCAAATTAAATCACATGAGGAGGCATAAAAACTATTATAGTAGAGGGAAAGAAGGGAGGGGGTGAGTATTGCTTGAATATTACCCTATAGGGAAGTAGGAGGGGAAAGAGAAAAGAAAAGTGTGTGTGTGTGTGTGTGTGTGTGTGTGTGTGTGTGTGTGTGTGTGGTCATAGAAGATAGGGCACAGGGAAGGCAGAGGTAGGAAGGGAAAAGGGAAAGAAAAGGGAGGGGACTGATAAAAAGGAGAGTAATTGGGGGGAGTTAGTGGTCAGAAGCAAAACACCAATGAGAAGGGACAGGATGAAAGGAGAGAGAAAAGTATAAAAAAGGAGAAAATAGAATGGAGGGAAATACACAGTTGGGAATCATAATCATGAATGTGAATGGGATGAACTCTCCCAGAAAACAAAAATAAATAACAGAGTGGATCATAAAACCAGAACCCTACAATATGGTGTTTATAAGAAACACATTTGAAGCAGAGAGCCACATATAGAGTAAAGGTAAAAGGGGGGAGCAGAATATATTATGCCTCAGCTGAAGTAAAAAAAAAAAGAACAGATAGCAGTCCTGATCTTAGTCAAAGAAAATGTAAAAATAGATCTAATTAAAAGAGACAAGGAAAGAAACTATGTCTTGCTAAAAGGTAGCATAGACAATGAAGTAATATCAGTGCTAAAAATATGCATGAAGAGGTATAGAATCAAGATCCTTAGAAAGAGGAGAAGTTAAATGAGTTACAGGAAAAAATAGGCAGCAAAACTAAATTAGTGGGAGTCCTCAAATAAACCTTTGACTAATTTGATAAAAACAAAAAGAAAACCAAATTATCAGTACCAAAACTAAAAAGGGTGAATGCAACACTAATGAAGAGGAAACCAATGAAATAATTAGGAGCTATTTCCCCAACTATATGTCTATAAAGCTGACATTCTAAGTCAAATGGATGAATATTTACAATAAATTAATTAATTAATGGAAGAGGAAAAAATATATTTAAGTAACCCCATTTTAGAAAAAGAAATTGAACAAGTCGTCAATGAACTCCCTAAGAAAAAATTGCCAGGGCCAGATGTATTTACAAGCAAATTCTACCAAACATATAAAGAACAATTAATTCCAATATTACATGAACTATTTGGAAAAATATGCAATGGAGTCCTGCCAAATTCTCTTTATGATACAAATATAACGCTGATACCTAAACTGGAAAGAGTCACAACAGAGAAAGAAAATTATAGACCAATTTTCCTAATGAATATAGATACAAAAAATTTAAATTAATGTATTAGCAAAGAGATTACAGCAACTTATCATCAAGATAATACACTATGATCAGGTGTAACTTATACCAGGAATGGTTCAATATTGTGAAAACTATTAGTATAACTGATCATATCAATAACAAAATCAACAGGAATCACACGATTGTCTCAATACAGAAAATGCTTTTGAAAAAATACAATGCCAATTCCTATTCAAAACAATAGAGAGGATAGGAATAAGGGGATCATTCCTTAAAATGAAAAGCAGTATCTACCTAAAACCATTAGCAAGTATGGTCTATAATGGGGATAAACTAGAGGCCTTTCCAGTAAGATCAGGGGTGAAACAAGGATGCCCATTATCACCACTATTCTTCAATACTGTACTAGATATATAAGCTTTAGCAAAAAGAGAAGAAAAATAAATTGAAGGAATTAGATTATAAAATGAGGAAACAAAGCTAGCTATTTGCATATATACTTTATGAGGGTATATTTAGAGAATCTAGTAAAAAGCTACTTGAAATAATTAACAACTTTAGTAAAGTTGAAGGATATAAAATAATCCTCATAAACCATCAGCATTTCTATATAGTAATAGCAACAATAAAAAAAGAAAGAGAAAATCCATTTAAAATAATTGTAGGAGGTTGAATTAATATGGTAAAGACAGGAACTCTCCTGAGCTATCCATCAAACCCCTCCAAATACCTTTTTAAAATGACTTTAAACCAATTCTAGAGCAGCAGAACCCATAAAAAGACAGAGTGAAAACAATTTCCTGTCCAAGACAACCTGGAAGGTAAACAGGAAAGGTCTGTTGTACCAGACTGAGAGAAGAGTGCAGTCTCATGCAGGCCCTGTCAGCACAGCCCCAGCCCCAGCAAACCAGGATCAAGACTTTGGAGTGACTGAATCAGCAGAGGCAGCAGCTGCTTCTGGAGCTCTCAGCCCACAGAGTGTAAGGGAGTCAAACAAGTGGACAGAAGGACATTACAGGGGTCTTTTTGCTAGCACTGATGCAGGGCTGTTGCTTTGCTTAAACTCAGATCTGGGTCACAGTCCTGGGTAGTTCCAGGTTGAGGAGGAGCACTAGTATAGCAGAACTTGTAGCTGCACTGCAGCAGGGATCCTGGTCATAGTTCCAAGGCAGAAAAGAGTGCTTGTGGTTGCTCACAGACCAGATAACAGACCAAGGAAATAGTAAACACCCCTCCTTATATCATATAATACAGATCTCTAGAAGTATCTCTGAAAGCAGCTCCATAAAACCCTTGAAGCTTGGGACAGTGCACCTCCCACTCTGGAAATAAAGTCCTATTTTAATGTAGAATTGAAAGTCAACTAATAGACTGGGAAAATGAGCAAACAACAGAAAAAAAAACTTTGACTAATGAGAATAACTATGGTAACAAGAAGAATCAAAACACATACTCAGAAAAAGACAACAAAGTTAAAGCTTCTACATCCAAAGCCACCAAGAAAATATGAATTGGCATGGAAAAGCTCAAAAAGGACTTTAAAAATCAAGTAAGACAGGTAGAGGAAAAATTGGAAAGACAAATGGGAGTGAGGCCAAAAAATCATGAAAAACGAGCCAACAGCTTGGCAAAAGGCACATAAAAATACTGAAGAAAACAATACTTTAAAAAACAGAGTAGGTCAAATGATAAAAGAGGTCCAAAAAACCAAGAGAAGAAGCATGCCTTAAAAAGCAGAATTGGAAAAAGGAAAAGGAGGTACAAAAGCTCTCTGAAGAAAACAATTCCTTAAAAATTAGAATGGAACAACTAGAAGCTAATGACTTTATGAGAAATCAAAAATCAATCAACCAAACAGCCAAAAGTGAAAAAAATAGAAGACTGTGAAATATCTCATTGGAAATACAACTATCCTGGAAAATAGATCCAGAAGAGGTAATTTAACAGTTATTGGAAAAATATCAATTGTTCAAGGGTAGGGAAAGCTGACTGAATAAAAATGGCAATTCTACCTATATTTATTTATTTAGTGTGATATCAAACTATCAAAAATTATTTTATGGAACTAGAAAAAATATTAACAAAATTCATCTGGAAGAACAAAAGGTCAAGAATATCAAGGGAATTAATTAAAGAAAAAAATGCAACGGAAGGGAACTTAGTCACACTAGATCTAAAACTATATTACAAACACAGCAGTAAATGATTATAGTAATCTACAGTTTGATAAAACCAATGACTCCATCTTCTTGGATAAGAACTCACAATTTGACAGTAGCTGCTGGGAGAACTGTAAAATAGTATGGCAGAAATTAGGCCTAGACTAAAATCTCACACTATATGCCAAGATAAGGCCAAATTTGGTACATGATTTAGACATAAACAATGATATCATTAACACATTAGGAGAACAAGGCATAGTTTTTCTGTCATATCTATGGAGAAGGGAAGAATTTATGACCAAACAAGAGATAGAGAATATTATGCAATGTAAAGTGGGTAATTTTGATTAAACTAAAAAGTTTTTGTACAAACAAAATCAATGCAACCAAGATTAGAAAGAAAGCAGAAAGATAAGACACAATTTTTACAGCAAGTATTTCTGATAAAGACCTCACTTCTGAAATATAGAGAGAGCTGAGTCAAATTTATAAGAATATAAGCAGTTCCCTAATGGAAAAATGGTCAAAGGATATGAAGAGGTAATTTTCAGACAAAGAAATCAAAGCTCTCTATAATCATATGAAAAAATTTTTTAAATCACTATTGATTAGAGAAATGCAAATTAAAACAATTCTGAGGTATCACCTCCTACTTCTCAGATTGGCTAATATGACAGAAAAGGAAAATTATAAATGTTTAGATAGATGTTGGAAAATTGGGACACTAATGCATTGTTGGTGGAGGTGTGAATTGATCCAACCATTCTGGAGAGCAATTTGGAACTATGCCCAAAAGACAATCAAACTGTGCAAACCCTCTGATCCAGTAGTACCACACTATTAGGTCTGTATCCCAAAAAGATCATAAAAAGGAAAAGGACCAACATGTACAAAAGTATTTTTAGCAGCTATTTTTTGTGGTGGCAAAGAATTGGAAATTGAGGGGATGCCCATCAATGGAAGAATGGTATGGTACATGAATGTAAGAGAATACTATTGTGCTATAAGAAATGATGAGCAGGCAGATTTCAGAAAAACCTGGAAAGACTTAAATGAACTTATACTAAGTGAAGTGAACAGAACCAGAACGTTTTTCACAGTAAGAGCAGCATTGTGTGATGATCAACTGTAATTGACTTAGACCTTCTCAGCAATACAATGATCCAAGACAATTCCAAAAGACTCATGACAAATGCTATCCACATCCAGAGAAAGAACTATGGAATCTGAATGCAAATTGAAGTGCATTATTTTTACTTTTTTTGTGGCTTTTCCATTTTTTTCTATTTTTTTCATAACATGACTAATGTGAAAATATATTTACATAATTGTATATGTATGACCTATATCAGATTGCTTGCTTTCTTGGGGAGGTGGGACAGGAGGGAAAGAAGGAGAAAAAAAATTGAAACTCAAAATCTTATAAAAAATGAAAGTTGAAAACAATCTTTTACATGTAATTGGGAAAAAAATGATATATACAAATGAAATAAAATATTTTTGTTACCTTTAAGAATGCAGAATTATTCTCTTAGTGCTTCCAGAACATGCCATAAGGAACAGTTGAGCTAAGTATGTAAAAACTCAATATTTGACTATCAGAGGACACCTTTATTATTTATTATTGTTTTGGCTGAGGAATTCATAGGGAAAAATGTTGCTTGATATAGTAGAGTACTGGACTACCTCAGGCTACTGTTTACTTTCATTGACAAAGATATTTTGGTTTTCTTTTCCCTTTACTTTTCCTTATTAAGTATGTGTCACTTACCAAATCATACAACACTAATATAAGTAGAACTTTTCAAAATCAAAATGTTATTCTGTTCTTTGAGTTTCATCAATTCCAGAGCAACATGGCTGAAGTAGGCATATTCTACTTTTAAGAGCAAGGGAGTTGGGGAGTTGAGATAATAGAATAACAACCTTGGCTTTAGCATCAAGTCTTTATTGAAATTCAGAGTTGTGACTTCTGGCAAATGACAATCCTTTTAATTCAGATTCTTCAATCTAAAGCATGGAATTATACTTGTCACTGACATGACAAAAAAAAATCCTAAGAGTTGCCAAGAGAACATTTAAAGAGCACTTTAAGTTTCAAGGAAAGAAAGCACCAATAATAAAATGTAATATAAATAATAAATAATCCCTTGCTCCTGATACAAGAAGTTCAGTGCTTATAGTTCTACAATAATATTAAATCACTATTACCAGGAGACCTAAATTTATAAACCAAGTTTGGCCTCCAAGTTAAGGCACTGGAATTGCCTTCATAGGCAAAAATATTTGCTTTATCTTCCCTTTACTTTTCTGCTTGCTTTGTAATTTGAAATAATTGCCACAGTGTTTCAGTAAATTTATGATTGTCAGCTTTTATGGTTAGTAGGCACCATTTTGGTGCTAAATTGAAACCCAAAGGCATGGCAATATACTGAATGGAGGAAAGGAAAACAACAGATACCACAATATTATTAGCTATGTGCCTATTTAGACATCAAATGTATGAATGAATGCATTTTCTTTGAATTCCAACTAGCACATGAAGGGCATTCTTAAGGAACATTCCTGATAATCCATAAGGTCTCAGAATAGAGTAGAGAGAAACACTTTGGGCTATATGATTGAGTTCTCTGAATCACAGAGTAGGAGCTTTCTGATACCAACTAATTGTGTGTAGCATCCCTTAAATTAGGGGAAATACTCATATAATAATTCTTGTGTTAGGGTACTTTGGGAGATCATAGATTGTATAAGAGGATAGAAGGGAGTGAAAATTTGCTTATCGCTTATCTCACCCTTTTGGTGATATTTTAAAAAATGATGGCAAGATGTGTTATTTATCAAACCATAAGGTGATGTGTGTAAGTGTGTGTGTGTGTGTGTGTGTGTGTATGTGTGTGTGTGAATATGTAAGAAACAGACAGAGAGAATTTGGGAAAGAGAAACACAGAAGATGGCAAGGCAGTAGTTCTGGAACCCGAGTGTACAATTATAAGTGACCTTTGGTCAGACAAGAATGGTTCATGAAAATTGAATAAGATGACAGGCATGCACTTCTATCCAGCAATGGAAGCATGCACATGCTCTCTAGTACAGAGGAATGTATGCACATAGCAACTCAGATTCCAAATTCCTCACTGTAGACACTGCATGACAGCCTTTGATTTCAGAGCTTCTAGCACCTGTCTGTCAATCAAGACATAGAAAAGGCATGTATGCTAAGCTTAATATATGATACAATTTATGAAGATTTCTGCATTCCTGCTAAGATTCTATTAATAGAGAGATTACTTTAGTAGATGGGGATAGTTGTCCTTTGATATATTTCCCTGAAGTATTTGATGGATATTTGATAAATATTGTCTCATATGACCCTCTTCACCCCCCCCCCCCCAATTCTGAGGAGATCACTCGCAAAAGAGTTATTAGGTTAGTTTTTGAGACAACATATTATTTACCAGTATCAAAGATACTAGGGCTTAGACTAATCATCCACAGGGGAATTTGGGAAGCAGTGATAAGTTACTCTGAGGAGAAACTAAGCTATTTTCATTAAAGGAAAGTAATGCAACACTTTTTCATATCCATGAGAGTCAATGTCACTTAGTGGCTAGTGAGCCACCCTTTTAGGAGGATCTAGGTTTAAGTCCTACCTTTGAGATACATTATGTCATGATGCCAGGCAAGTCACTTTAATCTCTCAGTAACCATAATTATAATAGTTAACCTTTATAGCTTTAAGGTTTACAATATGCTTCATATATATGATCTCATTTGACGCTCCCAGCACCCCTATTAGGTAGATGCTATCACTACTTTCATTTTACGGAATAGGAAATTGAGGCTTAGACATTATCCAGGGACATACAGTTAGTATCTGATTTGAATTTGGGTCTTCTCAACTCCAGGTCCAGTATTCTATACATACTTCTCAGAAGAAACTGAGGTACTATAATCTATACTGGAATAGTTGCACCAGTGGAATCATCCTTCAAAGCATGAAATTGTCAAGCAAATCAAAGATTCTTTGGAGGCCAAGTTGTTTTGTTTTTATGAAGAGAACTGTTTGTAAACTTTAAAATCACTATCTAAACATGAGTTGCTGAATCTTAGGTGGTTGAGGGTTACAGAGGAGAGTGCTGGATTTGGAGTCAGGTAGATCTGAATTCAAATCCTGCCTCAGACACTAACTAGTTGTTTGATCCTATGATCCTGGACAAGTCCCTTAATCTTTGTCTCATTTTCCTCATCTGTAAACCATGTATATATATATATATGTATATATATATATATATATATACATATATATATATAAAGTGCTTAAAATGCTATAATAATGTTTTTTGTTTTGTGTTCAGTTGTTTCAGTCATGCACAACTCTTCATGACCCCATTTGGGGTTTTTATTAGCAAAGACACTAGAGAAGTTTGCCTTTTCCTTCTTCATCTTATTTTATAGATGAGGAACTGAGGCAAACAAGGTTAAGTGACTTGTCCAGAGTCACACAGTAAATGTTTGAGGCTAGATTTGAATGCAGGTCTTCCTGAATACAGACACAGCACTGCATCCTCTGTACTACTTATCTGCCCTATATAAATGATGCGTATCTTTATTAGTTACCCAGGCAGCTCCCTAAAATTTGCATGAGTAGAAGGAATTTCCTTCTCCAATGAGATCACAGGTGGAGGGGGAGGGGGAGAGGAATAAGAAAAAGAGGATGGTATAGTTCAAAACCCTTATTTTAAAATACATCCAGAGAGAATTCTGGGAAGACGGTGGCGTATGTCAGAAAACTTTCAACTTTCCAAATTTCCTCCACAAAAAAGACAGAACATAGTCGCAGAGTAGCAGAAATAAAGTTGGGCTAAAATAGTTGTCCTCCTAAGACAATCTGAGAAGATCCTAGAAAAGACCTAATCTCCTGGGGTAGGGGTTCAGTGTGAGTGAAGTGCAAACACCCTCAGGCCAACTCTGCAGAATCAATAAGCAAGCCCTGGAGCAGCTGGGTTGAGAAGCAGCCTAACCTTAGAAATTTTGATTTTGCATATGGTCTGGGAGTCTGACTGCTGAGTAGAAGACTGAAAACCTTCCCCTGCTTAGGGACACCAGGCACAGCTCTGCTGACTGAAGGTATGTCCGGAGGAATTACCACACTTATGGTGAGTGCATTAGCAAGGGGCAGGACCCTATTGGCTGTGGGCACTTGTAGAACAACAGAGTACTTGGTTTCAGTTCCAGGGCAAAGAGGACAGCTGTAGTTTGCAGCCACCAGAGCATGCACAGGGAACAAGACCATTTGTTGGGCAGTGTGGCTGGAGGCCCTAGTAGGGCCTTAGAAATAGAGAGGAAAACCCAAGGTTCTACTCCAATATAGATCTCAAAAAATAACAGTAAAAAGCAACTGAGACTTTCGGCATCATTCCCCATATCTTGTGACTATAATTTGATCACACTAATAGGGACTAAAAGCAAAATGAAACAAAGAAATAAAAATGAGTTAAGCAAAGGAGAAAGAATCCAACCACAGATAGTTATTATGGGAATAGAGAAGATCTAGGTTTATATTCAGAGAAAGAAAATGGAGCTAAAAAGCCACTCCTTTTTCAATGAGAAATATCAAATTGTCCCATGCTCTAAAAGAACTTTTGGGAGAAATCAAAAAGGACTTTAAAAATAAAATAAGAGAGATTGGGGAAAAATTAGAAAAAAATAAAAGCAACCCAAGAAAATCAAGAAAATTATGAAAAGAAAGTCAACAAACTTGAAGTCAAGAATAAAAAATTAAGGAAGAACATAATTCCTTGAAAATTAGAACTGGGCACAGGGATGCTAATGACATTCTAAGACAACAAGAAATCATAAAACAAAATCAAAGGAATGAAGAAATAGGAGAGAAAATGTAATATCACATCAGAAGAACAACTGATCTGGACAAGAGATCAGGGAGAAATAGTATAGGAATGGTCAGACTTCCTGAAAAATGTGATTTAAAAAGTTTTGACACAATATCGTGAGAAATTATCATGGAAAATTTCTCTATAGTTCTAGAACAAGAAAGCAAAGTAGAAATAGAAAGAATATCCAACAATATGCACCTGAAAGGGATCCTAGGAAGAAAACTTTAAGGAATATCATAGTCAAGTTTCAAAGCTCCCGGGATAAGGAAAAAATATTAGAAGCAATAAGAAAAAAAATTAAATCTCATGGAGCTACAATAAAGATTATACAAGACCTGGAAGCTACTACTTGGAAGGATCATAGGCCTTGGAATACTATATTCCGTAGAGCAAAAGAATTGGGGTTACAACCAAGGGTAACTTACTCAGAAAATTAAGTATAACTCTGAATGAAAAAAGGACATTTAAGAAACTGAAAAACTTTCAGGTTTTTGTGACAAAAATCCTAGAACTTAAGGGAAAATCTGACATATAATATCCAGGAGAAATATGAAGTGAACATTAAAGAACAAATACAAAGCTCTCAATAAGGTTAAAATACTTCATATATGTGGAAAATATTATATAACTATCATTTATATTTGGGTAGTTTAAAAGAAAGACAGACTGAACAGAGTATGATGGGGTGACTAAAAAATTAAATTGAGTAGGGAGAGATAAAAAGGAGTGACATACAAATGAAGCATAAAGGGGAAAATTAATACAGAAGAAGTGGGAGGGTGGGTTGTATATATTCATTCTTCTAAATTCAGAAAGAAATGAGTACAAGGGGATAGAGTGTGAGGAGAGGATAAAGAAGGGACTTTTTAGAGGGGTAGGTTAGTTAGTGAGTAGAATTAAAGCAGAGGAGTGAAAAGAGAGGGTAAATAAGGTGAGAAGGGTAATGAAGAAAAATAAGAAGGTAGGAAATATACAAGAAGAAATTGTAGCTTAAAATGTGAAGGAAATGAATTTGCTCATAAAATAGAAATGGATAGCAGAATAAAAATTTGAATTCAACAATATATTACTTTCAGGAAACATTATAAAAATGAGAGGTACACACAAAGGTAAAATAAAGGACTGGAGCAGAATTTATTATGTAAAAAATTAGGGATAGTCATCATGATCTCAGACAAAGTTAAAGTTAAAATAGATTTAGTCAAAAGTGAAAAATGGAGGAACTATACTATGTTAGGAATATTATTCAATATAGCTTTAGTTTAGACCATTTAAAATTCTAGACAGTATAAAATACCTGAGTGCATACCTGACAAAACAGATACAAGAACTATATGAAAATAAAACATTTTTTATACAAATAAACTTAGATCTAAATAATTTAAGCAACATTTTTTTGTTTGTAGGTAATGCCAATATAATTTTTAAAATGACAATTTTACCTAAACAATTTATTTATTCAATGTCAACCTAATTCAATTAACTAAAAATATTTTACTAAGTTAGAAAAATAATAACAAAGTTCATTTGGAAGAACAAAAGGTCAGGAACTTCAAAGCAACCAGGAAAAAAGAGTAAAGGGAGTAGATTCATCAGTATCAGATCTTAAACTATATTATAAGGGAGAGCACTGTTGAAATATAAAAAGAATAATTTCAGTTATTTTAATTAATTGTATAAATTGTATAAATAAAATTGTATAAATAAAATCCATGTAGCCAAGAATAGAAGAAATGCAGAAATTGGGGAAAAAAAACTTTCATAGACAGTCTCTCAGATAGGATGTGATTGCATTGGAATACTGCTGTGGTGTAGGAAATGATGAGTTGGTTGATTTAGGAAAACATGGAAAGACTTGGGCTTATGAAGGAAGGTGATATCTACCCTCAGGGAAACAAATGACCGGTGGAAATGAACATAGTATGGTGTTACAGATGTGTTTGAGTGCATATATGTATGTTTATAGATTGCTATGTATGTATTCATGCTTAATAGTAGCCTTCTTTAGGGTGGCAGGGGAGAAAGGGGAAAATAAAGTGACAAATACAAAGCAGAGACAAAAGAAAACCAACAAGGAAGCAAAGAAAAGCTGGGAAGCTTTGAAAATAATATGTAGTACTTATTATAAGGTTTTCTTGAAATGCAAATTTATTGTTTTATATTGAATCCTCTCCTGTGGTCTGATGTGTACATGGCAATTTGTTTAAAATAAAAAGAATTATATTAAAGAATGTTTTGAGCACCAACCCCCCACTCCTATGTAAACACACACATATATGTATATCTCTGTGTATATATGCACATATCTATATGCATATAGATAGATATATCTACATCTTATCTATCCACTCATAGATGACTAGTGAATTTCCTAAAATCAACTGGGAAATTGATACAAATCTAGGACTAACCTCTGGGTCATCTCATTAACAATTCAATGCTATTTCCACTACATGTTGCTTCTAGGCAACATATATTACACACACACACACACACACACACACACACACACACACACACATACACACTGAGGTAAGGTGCTGTTTTTTTTTCCTTTTGTCTTTTTTGTATCCCCAGCACTTAGCATAATGAATAGTAAGCAACTAATAAATTTTTGTTGATTGACTTCACAGATGTCAGAAAGTCTGTTGTTGAAAAATAAACTCAGCATTTTGTGATAAACCAGATGAGCATTTCCAGCTGGTTATTGGATAGCAGACATGCAGACTGTCACCAGGCCAGTGCCTAAAACCTTTCTGGCTTGGAGACCCTGCAAGAATATGAGCTTAACCGACAGAATCTCTTAGCTGAGGTGCACCTCTATAACATGATGAGGCATCAGAGTAGGACTTTTAATGGAGATGCAATGCATAAAAATACAGTGAAAATTTTTTTTAAAAAAATTATGTAATTTTTTTAAAGTCTACAAAGAGCTCTTTACAAAATAAAGCAGTTGAACCTCTTGAGAATCTTGAATTTGCTCTACAGTCTCATACTTTGAAGGATCTATGGTAAGATCGGTGTGGAAATTCCTTCTTCTAATACAGATTACAGTGTCTCTTGGCAACCTTGGAGGTGGCAAGGTGCTGAAGTGGATAAAATATTGAGACTGAAACTGATAAGCTCAAATCCTATCTTGCATACCAACTAGCTATGTGAAAGTGGATGTCACTTAACATCTCTAAGACTCAGTTTCCTCATCTGTAAAATAAAAAAATAATATTTCCCTTTATTTCTAAGTCAATTGAAATAATTCACGTAAAGTAGTAAACCTTAAATCACTATGTAAGTATAGCTATTTTGATTACAAATTCTGTTATTTTCATGTTATGTAATTCTTATCTAGTCATTTCAATAAATTGTCCCTGGAGGATCTATCCGACACAGTAGAGGGTTTCTTCTCTATGATTATTTTTTGTGCATATATGTGATTATTTGGGGGGGGCACCAATTTGTCACTGAGAATGCTTCTGTTCTATTTGACTACAAGATAAGCATATCTCATTTTTGAGACTTACAGGTACTGTATGACTCATAGTGATCTTTTTATGTTATTTGTCATATTCTGGTATTTGCTGATAGCATGCTTACTAAGAACCACCATAGTTTCTTCCACTGTACTTTGGGTTATTTATAATTTTAATTCTTTTGAGACCATAGTTTTCATGAATTGCAGACATAAAATATTGCTTCACCAATACTGCTATTAAAAATAAATTTTAGGCAGTTTGAAATATTGAAAACATTTTAAATTTTCCCAAATTCAATTCATCCTGACCTCTTGTCATGACTCAATTCTAGACCCTATTTTTAGTCTATCTGTGGTATTCATTCAATATATGAGGACCAACTCCAAGTGCTCAGCATCTGGTTACATGTCCAGACTGGGAAATGTACATATATATATATATATATATATATATATATATATATATATATATACATATATACACATATATCATTCATTTTATTTTTCAAGTGTTGGTAGGCTTCCTGTGGATGTTACTGAGAAAGTTTTACACTGTTCTAGGGCTTGATGCAATTCTAGGGTAGGGTTGTGGGGAGGGAGAAAAGGGTTACATGATAACTTTTTATATATTTAAGAGGAATAGAAAGTTGTACACAATAGACTTGCAGTTTCCTGTGCAATCATCTTTCCCCACCCCCCATTCTATTATGTTATAGAATGCTTGTTTTATTTCTTAAATTCAGAATAAAAAATAAATAAGCAATACACTGAACATCTGGAAATAATATATTTCACTTTCAATAGCAAGCATATTTTTAAAAAAAGTTTTGAACTCTGTTCGGGATATCTTATAAGATATTGATGAAATATTTGAGTAGAGTACATCTCAGTATTGGACTTTGCCAAATGACAGTACTCAGAAGTTTTCACAAGTTATCTCCATTGTTGTATATGTACAAACATACACAAACACACATACATATATACACACAACACCCACATGTATGTATGTGTATGTACATACATACACACTTTTGTGCTTTTGATGTCTTGCAAAGTGTCTAAGACCAGATTTGAACCCTGATGGGCTGGTCAAATGTCAACCACACAATTACCTAAACTACTATTTTACAGACAACTTACACATAGCAAATGCTCACACAGAGGTACAGGGACACTCTCAAGGTATCTCTGAAGAACTTTAGTATAGATTGTGACACATGGGAGATGATGGCACAGGACCACCCAGCATGACATGTCCACATCAAAGAAGTTGCTCTACTCAATAAGCAAAACAGAATTGCAATATAACAAAGGAAATGTGAGATGATGCACAAATCCAGGGATATCTCAATCTCCAATGTTCTGCAGGACTACTTGTATCCAATCCTTGGGCAGAGCCTTGAAAATTTGTATTGGACTGATCAGCCACAAACAAACATACCCTGTACCCTGACCCCAACATTGTGATGCCATTATTTCTTTTTGAGAACAATGGATAAACAACAAGAATATGTAGGAGACATGTTGTTTGAGTATACTCTTTGAGATTGAATTTGAAAATCCCAAGTAAATTGGTTTTTCAAAATAATTAAACAAAAGCCATGGTGATATATTATTGTCTTCTACTCTTGCTATCATCCTGTACCTCTTCTACCCATTGAAACTAAATTCCCTGGTAAAGGCTACCTAAAATAGACACTTCTATTTTTTCTCCCCACCTTTCACTCTCTTCCGAAGCCCTCATAACTTGGCATTTGACTTTATCATTCCACTGAAACTGTTGTCTTCAAAATTTTTAATGATTTCTTACTTATGAAACCCAAATGGCTTTTTCCTCAGTCCTTTCTCTTTAATCTACCTTCAACCTTTAATGCTACTGATCACTCTTTCTTGATATTCTCTAGTTTTTAGGACATCACTTTCTTCTGATTCTTCTCCTGTTTGACTGCTCCTTCTCTGTTTCCTTTCCTGGATACTCTTCCAGATCATGCCCTCTATCTGTAGATATCCTTCAGGGGTTGTGTCCTAGACCCTTTTCTCTTTTCCTTCTAAACTACTTCATTTGGTGATCTCATCAACTTTCAAGAATTTAATTAACGTCTTTATGCTGATGATGCTCAAATCTATCTTTCTTGCCCTGATCTCTGCTCTCCTCCCATCTTGCATCTCCAACTTCCTTTCAGACATCTCAAAATGGATGTCCAATAGATAACTTAAATTCATTATATTCAAAATAGAATTCATCATCTTTCCCTCTAAACCCTATCTCCTACCTTCCCTGTTATGGTAGAGGGCAACACTATCTTCCTAGTGTCTCAGGCTCACAATCTAGGAGTCATTCTATATTCCTCATTCTCACCCCATATATCCAAGCTTTTACCAAGGCCTATTGATTTGACCTTTTCAACAGTTTTAAAATATACCCGCTTCTCTTTGACAATGTCTCCACTCTAGTGTAGATCCTCATCACTTCATGCTTGGATTATTAGAATAGCCTGCTAGCAGGTCTGCCTCCTCACTAACACATCCTCCATTCATCTACTAAAGGGATTTTCCTAAAACACAGTTGCAATTATGTCATCCCCCTCCTCAGTAAACTCCAGTAGCTTCTTCTTGACTCCAGGAGCAAATACATAATACTCTGTTTGGCTTCAGAAAACTTCATAGTCTAGCCCACCCTACTTCTAGAGTTTTTTTACACTTTTCAATCCGGTTATATCCTGACCGTTCCACAAACAAGGTATTCTATTTCCCCACTCCAATAATTTTCTCTGAATTCCCCCCCCCCCCCATGCCTAGAACATTCTCCCTCCTTCAATCTAGTTACTGATGTCCCTGGTTTTCATTAAATACCAACTAAAATCCCATCTTCTATAAGATTTCTCTTAAGTCCAATGCTTTCCCTTCATTATTTCCCATTTTTCACACACACATATCATGCTCTGTATATATTTGTCTGCATTTTTTCCTCCCCATTAGACTGTATTCTTCTTGAGGGCAGGCATTGTTTTTTTCCTCTTTTTACATCTTCAGCACTTGGAGTGGCTGACTCGTAGTAGGTACTAAACAAATGTTTACTGATTCATTAATTTATCAATATTCTCTATAGCTCTCAGTAAGTTATGTGTCCACAAAGATAGGGTCTATTATTGAAAACTATGTGTGGAAAAGCTATCTTCTGTTCTTCATTTTCATCAAGCATACTTCTCAATAAGTATGTAGATCATTCTTATAAAGATTTTAATTGCCAATGACCTCAATAGATCTCTCTCTCTCTCTCTCTTCCCCTCCACCCACTGCTATTATCAAAGCATCATTTGTGACATTTTCTTTTAGGAGCTTTTCTTCTTTGAAATATCTTCAAAATCAATCTCTGGATGGCTTTAAAATAGTGATTATTCCACCATATCTTATTCTTTACGTAAGTTGATACTATTTCTTGGATTCTGTCATGCTACTATGACATATTTTTCAAATTAAACACATACTGTAAATGTGTTGCCATAGGCTGCCAGGCATCTCCACTTGGCAAGGAGATTAAATATTTGAAGGGCAGTGGCAATTTCCAGGCTTTTCCAGATTCCCCACGCCAATAGTTTTATACCAGTTCAACTTCTCTGGGATATGTTGACTGAATCAGCATCTTTACTTCTGTTGTTTTTTAAATCAGACAGCTCCTTTTAACAGGTCAGACTGAAGAACTGTATGCAGTGTTGATTGCCTTCTCATCAGTCCTTTTTTTTTTTTTCTAATTTAGTGTTTACTTTTATCTGCAAAAACTAAATGATCTGACTACATAAACAGCTGTGAAATGACTGCTACAGCTATACTCTCTTGTTTGCTGTGTGTTGAGTTATAGCCAGCTTAATTTTTTATTATGTTACTTAATGTTGGTTTTGTGCAGTGCCTTCCAAATATTTTCTTCATAGAGATAATGATATAGTATAGTATTCATATGTGAAGCTTATGAGAAACTTTTACCCTCTTAGTTTTTCTTTTAACTTCAAATGAAATTTTCTAGCAAAGAATTTTGGAATAATATAAGTGCTCATCTAGTCCAATCCTATCATTTAAAAAAATTTCTGGAACATTTTTGTCTTCACCAACATCATACAGATAGTCAGGGGGCATATTCATGACTCAAACCCAAGTCTTCTGAGTTCAGAGTTGGCATTTTTAAAAAAATTTTTTAGTATTTATTTATTTATTTTATAGATTCTTTACTTTTTAGAGTTCCAAATTTTCTCACTCTTCCCCCACCCACTGAGAAGGGAAGCATTATGGTATCAATTATACATGTGAAATCATACAAAACATGAAATCATGCAATTTCCATTAGACATATTTCAAAAAAAGCCAATTAAGAAGTGTCTGTTCTCTCCCCTGGAACACAACAAACTGCCCCCAAGAGTAGTGAGTAACTGATTAGGAATTCAGGATTTTTTTGTGTATAATAAATATCTATTAAAAATAGCCCTTATTCTAACAATATCTAGTATCTAATAACACCATCCATACTTCCTTTTTCTATGGGCCAAATGATGCTTCTTCCTGCTTTGGCTTTTAACTAGAGCTGAAATAAAGTTGTTTTGTTCAATCATATTTTAAATTGCAAGCCAAGGATTGAATTTTTTATGTCACTCTCTTGTCCCAACATTACAGTTGTGACCACTGAATAGCAAAATGATTTATATTGACTTAGTTTGAAGTCTTGTTAAGTTCTTGCAGACTTTTTCTATGTGGTTAGTCTAAACAGAATATTTATACATGTTGAAACTCTACTATGATATGTTTGTGTTTATCATAAGTAATACACAGCAACATGTTTAAGACTCCCATGATATGATGGGTTTGGCTTTTTTTGTTCCTTGGGTTGTTTTTTTTTTACTTTGGACATAAGATGAAACCAACTTTGCCAATTCTTTACATTTTCTCCAGAACGAATATATGTGAACTATTCTTTCATGCCATGTTCCTCCTCTGTATTTTGGTCTTCTTTAAAGCAAAAATATCAAGATGAATGTGGCTCTTTCCATCTTGGAGCATGAAATTTTTAAAGTTCTTTCTCTTTTTTTTAATTAAAAAAAAGTTTTTTCCTTTCTCTCCCACTTGTGTCCTCCCTCATTGAAAAAAGAAAAGAAAACAAATATACATAGTCAAAACAAATTCTCATATTGGTCATGTCTCAAAATATGTCTCATTCTCTATATTTAGTTAGTCTCTTTTCTGTTAGGAATTAAGTATCAGAAGATGATTCATAGTGAAATAATCTGAACAAGGAGAACAGTGTATAACATAATGCCAAACTTGCATAAATGGACAACTTTGAAAGTATTAAGAACTCTAATGAACATAATGACCATTAACCCTCTAATGGACACAATGAAGCATCAAATCACCAAGTTTTTAAAAGCTGAACTTCCTTAACTACTCCCCCCCATTCATGTAGTTTAAGTTTTAAAACTGTCCAGTGTTCCAAATCACACACTGGATTATACCAAAACTCCTAAAAATGAGAATCAATGGCTTTCATTAACCAGCTATCGTTATTAATTATCTTTTCTTTCTATTATGTCTGAGTCTGTGCTTTATAGAGAAACTCTAAATGTTTCGTCTTCACTGCGGTGGGGTAGCCTAGTCCTGAAGAATCTATATAGTAAATTTTTGTGCCTGATAGGTTGAAATCACAAACTTTATTTGTAGGTCCTATTTCTGACTGACTGAATCATTTCATTGTTGAGAACATTTGTGTGGTGATTTAGCTTTGTGTACTGAATAAATTCGTATTGAATCAGTTTATCTACAAGAATGAAAATAAGGAGTGGGATGGCAGATGGATGGCCCAGGGAAGAGATCTTGGCATTGGAAAATTCATTCAAAGTAAGGTAAATAAATAAAACAATGACTTCTAAACAGGGGCTATGTAGCTTAAAGGTTATAATCATATTGATGTACTGTACCCATGAGTTAGGCAGTCATAACACATTCTTGTCAAAAGTTTTCAGATTAGTAAAAATTAAAGCTAGAAAGGACCTTTAGTATAATCTGGCTTTATGTTTTCATTTTAAAGGAAAGGAACTGAGGAAATCAGGAAGAAGAAGTGATGTGCCCATCATGGAAGTGGCAAAAGTGCTTCTTGAATCTAGGCTTTTTGGTTCTAATTTCAATCTTCTTTCTTCTTTATGTTACTACTGATATCCATGGAACTTTATTTCTGATATCAAAATGGAAGAAAAGGGAACACAGAATGTGCTATCATTCATTTCATAGGTAACCCCAAGGAGTATATACTGGAATATTTATACATGTTGAGAAAATGATGTAGTGTATAAAGGACTGAACTCAGAGTCAGAAGTCTTGGCTTCAAATCTGCCCTCTGCCATATCCTGGCTGTGTGACTCTGAGAAAGTTACTTCATCTCTAAATGAGCCTGGTGACTTTCTAAGAGTATAAGTTGTAAAGCAGGTTCTCATCTGTATAGAGAGGGACTTTTCTTCCTCAAGAGTTCCTTCCCATTCTGGTAAAATTATAGACTTGGAAAGAAATACAGTGATCTGTATTAAGTAAGTACTTATCTACTGTTGAATAACTGACAATAAAATTATCAACCTAACCGAAGTCATCAAGATTTTAAGGCATGACACATAAGTTGGACAAAGCAGGCAGTAGATTATACCTATATGCAGGCAACATGCTGACCAATTCCTCTTAACAAATAGTCCCTCATATTTTTCTGTTGCTAATGACACCATAGGTCTTGTTTAACATGCAAAGGAAATATATAGCATGTTCTTTGTTCCAAAGGAGCTGGACATCTAAGTGAGAGAGTATGTAACAATATAACTTATTTAAATACAAAACAAGTTAGTGCATAATTAAATGTGTTGAATATCAACCTGCCCAAATGTATAAAACAAGGAAAAAGTGCATAATTAGTTATCAGAAAAATTTTAGGTTATTTTCAAATCCTGCTTATGTGAATTTCAAAAATTAAATTTGTTTTCCAGGCATTTTCAGTTGTGTCCAACTCTCTGTGACTTCATTTGAGGTTTTCTGGGCAGAGATACTGGGATGGTTTGCATTTTCTTCTCCAGCTCATTTTACAAATGAGAAAACTGAGGCAGACAGAGTTAAGTAACTTGTCCAGGGTCACACAGCTGGTTAAGTGCCTGAAGCCAAGTTCGAACTCTGAGGATGAATCATCCTGATTCTAGGCTGCATTCATTGTCTCACCTAGATGCCCTGTGGACCATACTGTCCATGGGATTTTCTTAATATAGAATGATTTTTCTTCTCCTGTAAATTAAGGCAAACCTAGGTTAAGGAACTTACCAAAGGTCACACATCTTGTAAGCATATGAGGCTTGATTCCAGGCCCAATGCTCTATCTTCCTAGTTAAGTAATATAAGTAGTTATGTTTTCTAACAGTTTTGAACTCTCTAAAAATGGAAAGAGTCATCACAGGAAAAAAAGAACAACAACATATTTCCTATTGCTAGAGGTTGATCTGTAAGAGATGGGTAAACATTTGTAGGAGATGCTTCTTAAAGAATTTCCATTTGGAATAATTTGGCTAGGATGGCCTCCAAGGCACCTTTAGACTGTGAGATTATATGATTCATCATCATTACATGAAATACAATATTTTAATCATGACAATATTTGGTATTGAGACTATTATTCTTGGTCTATGATCATTAATCTAAATCAAATTATGTGTGAGAAAAATCCAATTATCTTAAACATTTGCAGTTTGTTTTAGGTTCTCAGATACCAGCCAAGTATCAATGACTTTCTTAAAGACTACGTAATAATTCACAGGGGAATTATTTAATACTCTGCCTATTTTATGTTACATTTTAATTCTAGTAGATGAATGCAAATGAATCAGTTTGGAAAATAGGACCCAGGTTGTATTGCCACAGAGCCTAGAGGGATGCATAACATCTTTCTCGATGAGTTAATTATCAATAAATTACTACCAATAGAATAAATAGCAAAATTTCAAGCCCTTCTCAATGAGATGTCTTTTTATCTGGAAAATGCCATAGATGAGGTAAAAAAGCAATTATTTGTCACATTTCCTGCAAAGGTTGCAGCTTTCAACTTACTTTAAATGACAGATTGCTCTAAGGGTTAGAAAATTAACTGCTGAACAGGTCACAGCTTCTGCAAACAATCCATTTTTATAACCAACATTCTCAATTAGGAAAAGAAAGCAAGAATGACGTGGGTGACATTAATTCAGAGCTGTCAGGAATTCATTTTGGATACTTATTACTATTTAGGGGAATATTTATAGGTCTCATTCATCTCTTTTCCTTTAAAAAAACTGGAGGAGGGAATTGGAATGATATGAAACACTCTGACCATGTTCTTTTTAAATTATTCCTAAAATGAATGTTTAAACTGAACACTAATAATTTTTTTACAAAGCCCTTTAAACCAAAACATGGTTTCTCTTCAAAGCACTTCTTATGAAATCTGTTAAGACTCAAGAAGGTAGCAATTTATTTGACTTTTCAGAAACTTTATTAGTTTATAATAATTGTAACCTGTGGTCTAGAATCCTAAGTTCTGGGCTGGCATGAATTGGGAATTTTCATAAATCATTTTTTGGTTTCCCCTGGGAAACTGAGAAAATCACTCATGTCTAGATGTCCGTAGACAAAAGTAAAAGCTTCAAAGTTAATGTGGAAGCACTTAAGTTAATATTTATCTTCTGTTTACCTCTCTTCTATCTAACTGTCTATCTATATGTCTAGCATGTACCTAACCATATATCCATCTACCCATCTCTATGTCTGTCTGCTTATCTTCTTTCCTCTGACACTTACATCATTCTCATTATCTCATGCAAAATAGCCTACTGGTGTGATGCTTGCCTCAAGTCTTTCTCTACTCTAACCCCTCCTCCATTCAGCAACTAAAGTGATTTTCTTTAAGTGTAAGTGTGATCATGTCACCCTGCTACCCACCTACTGAGAAAACATCAGTGGCTCTCTATTGCCTCTAGGATCAAATATGAAATCCTCTATTTGGCACTCAAAGCTGTTTATTACCAGCACCCTCCTAGCTTTCCATTCCTACCATGTATTCTTTGATGCAATGATGTTGGTATCCTTGTTATTCTATGGCCAAGAGATTCTATCTCTTGGGTATAGGCATTTTCTCTGGCTATATCCCATGCTTAATTGTTTTCCCTCCTCAATTCTGCCTATTGACTTTTCTGACTTTCTTTAAATCCAAACTAAAATCCTATATTTTTTTTTTGCTGTAAACTTCTCTCATTCCCCCATTTTTCTTATTAACAATGCTTATTTTTTAATTTTATTCTTAATTTCTGAAATAAAACAAATATTTCCCTAACATAGTACAATAGAAAAGATGATTGCACATGAAACTGCAAATCTACTATGAACAGCTCACTATTCCTTTTAAATGTACAATGTTATTATGTAAATTTCTTTTTTCTTCTCCCCTACCCTTACTATTACACACAGATACATATACATATGTAAAATTATTCTATACATACTTCTATTTATCAGTCCTTTCTCTGGATGTAGATAGTGTCTTTCTTCTCATGACCTTTGGAGTTAATTTGAGTATTTATAATAGTCAAAATAATTTATTCATTCAAAATGGTTCTTAAAAAAATATTGCTGTTAACTGTGTACAATATTTTGTTCTTCATCATGTTCTGCAAGTTTTCCAAGATCATTGAGATCATCAATTCTTATACCACAGTAGTATTCCATCACAATCATGTACCATAATTTGTTCATTCCTCAACTGATGGGTATCCCTGCAATTTCCCCACTCCCTTTTAATTCTAATAACTTCTTTCTGTTAATTATTTTTCCTGTATAGAGCTCGCTTTGTATATATTTCTTTACATGTTGTTCATGTCATTAGACCATATGATTTTTGAAGGTAAGGACTATATTTTGTCTCCTCTTGTATCCCTAGCACTTAGTGTAGTTCCTGGTATATAGTTGATGCTTAATAAATGTTTATTCATTGATTGATTTTATGTCTCTCCACTATGTACCTACCCATATCCAAGATCTTTATTTCTTCTCTCAGAAAGATTAAAAAAAATAAAAACAAGGATTCTTAAGATTCTATAATCAATCAAGATAATACTTCTTCCCTCTCCAGTGCATTCCCTTTCCTTCCAGTGGCTAATATAAAACTCTAGACTCATAGTGCCTTCCCACTGTTCAGATTTCTCCCTGGAGCAAGATTAAAAAGGATATTTGTACCTATCAAAGAGACATAATCACAGTCCTCAAAGCCTCACTTTTAACCTCATCAAGTTGATCAACTTCTGGTCATGCCATCTACTGTAATTCATACCCCTGTAGTACTTTAGAGTTTACAAAATGCTTTCCTCGTATGCTTTGTAGATAAATGGTGCAAATACCATTCAACATTCTTTTATAGTTAATGCAAGACTTGAAGAAGTTAAATGAGTTGTTCACAGGCACTTGGCTCTTATACATTTAACCTAGAACTTATTCCAATTCAAGTTATTAGAATCTAAGACTTGTGCTACTTGTACTACCAACATGCCCTTTTTAAAAATCAAACAAAAACAACTGTATTCTGATATGAACTTTTCACACATATAATTTCAGAAGAAAAAGTGATCTTACAGGAAATTGAATCCAACCTATTCTATAGTGGGCATTCCCTCTAAAGTATCCTTGACGGGTGGTAATTCAATTTTTATTTGAATCATATTTTGCAAATTCTTTTTTACAGGATTAAAACTGTATCCAGTAGACACCTAGTTATGACTCATATGAATAATTCTCCATGCAAATAACAAATTTATATGTATTATAATAAAGTTATAATGACTTCATATTTCTTTCCAAATCATGTCCAAATTCCTTCATATTCTTTTCACGGTCCAATATGACTATATCTCATCTTCAACCTAACCCATTTATTTTCCCAACTTCTTTCTAATATGAACCCTCTCTTTCAGCCCGGCCAGGGTTCTTACTGCTTGTGAAACAAACCATGCTTTTTAACTTTTTAACTTTGCCTGAGTCTTTGTTCACTCTGCCATTTTTACATTCTAACATTTATTTTTAAGGTCCATCCCAAGATCAGTGTTCTTCAAGATACTTGCCCACGATATCATAGGATGCAAAGCTGAGAGGCATTCTAGGGATGATCTGGTCTAACTGATGATAAAATTGAGATAGAAAGAAGTGAACATGTCTTACATAAGGTTTATAGGCTCACAAATTTGGAGATGGAAGAGACCATGGGGGTACCTCATCTAATTTCTTCATTTTACAGGTTCAAAAACAGGCTATTAAAAGTTAATTTATTTTCTAATGCTAATATAGATTCTAATTATCACAGGCATGGTTCAAATTCAGGTCTTCCTGGCTTCCAGTCCAGCAATATATCTATCATATCATGTTGCCTTTGTCACACAGTAGAAGGGGATTTTAAATTTAATCATTTGTTGTGCTTTGCCCTCTTTTGAGTCCTAGAACATTTGATAGTTGTAATTGATCGTATAGTCATTTGAATGGTAGATTCACAATGGTATGTGTAGACACTTAGTAGGTGTTCAATAAATGGCTACTATAATATTTTGTCAATGAAACTGTCATTAGTTTTGAAAAGGGCTTTCATGAAGTTTAACTTGGGACTAACTGTGGGGGAAAAATCATTTATGTAGCAGATGGGTTGTGATTCATCAATATAGGTAAGTTACATAGAACCATTCATTTAAAAGAAATGCAATGTCACCCCAGTAATAAAAGAGACTGGGAAGGCTACTCCAGGAATAAAGATAAACTTAGAAAGAACTAGGAGTGCTTGAGACTAATAAGGCATAATAGAAACTTTTAACTACTTGAAAAAAAATACTGTGGAAGAACACACAGGCTTGTTCTATTTGACCCCAGAGGCCAGAACTAGGATTAAGGGATCGAAGTGACAGAAAGACAGATTGTGACTAAATATAAGGAGGATAAAAACAAACAAAAAACATGATTACTTGAAAACACTTAAAGCTTTTGAAAAGTGAAATAGATGACTTTGGCTAGGTTCCCCTTCACTTAAAATCTTCGAGAAGGTGTTAGATGAATCATATTGTAGAGATTATTAGTCTGAAATAGGTGACTTAAACAGTCTTAGAAGTGCCAGTCAACTCTGATAGTCTGTAATTCTATAAAATGGGATGCTATGTTTCAGGGAAGAATTGGACTCAACATTGTCAAAAGGTGGAAATGAGTCATACAGAATAAGGAGTGGGTAAAGGCCACTGGATAAGACAGGTAAGAGATCATTAATAACCTTCGAAAGATATTTTAGTCAAATAGTGATATCAAAAGCCATTCTGTATGGAATTGAGAAGTGAGCAGAAGTTGAGGAAATGGATTCAGCAAATGTTAATGATTGTTTCAGGGAAACTGGTTGTGAAAGGGAGAGAAGATAAAAAATGATAGCCTGAGGTGATGGCAAGGTCAAATGGAAGTTTTTAAAGGATGAGGGGAAACCTGTATATATTTGTAGGCACCAAGGAAGGAGCTTGAGTTGAGATTGAGAAGAGAGAAGGAATGATTAAAAGGACAAAGGATGTGATGAAAGAGAATAGGATCAAGGGCAGAGGACTAACTTTTTGACAGAAATAGAAAGAAGGATAGAATGGAGAACTAAGTAGAATCAAGATCCTCTGTGTAAGGGGAGAGCTTACACAGGGCACTTAAAAAGAGAGAAGAAAGCTTTGAAATCACTCTCCCATTCCTCATAGAGAGTATCAAGAAAGAATAAAAGAACTGTTGCAGCCCTCTAGAAAACTAACAAATTAGAAAACTATTTATGGCAAATAAGATATTAAATTTGACATTTAGGATATATAAGGAACTATTAAATCCTAGTGGTAATTTGTAGTCAAGAATGGATAAATGATCACAGAACATGAACCATTTTTCATTTTTTAAAATTTATTTTTAGTTTTCAATGTTCACTTTCATGAATTTTAAATTTTCTCCTCTTCTCTCCCTCTTCCCTCCCCAAGGTGGCATGCAATCTGATGTGGGCTGTACATATACAATCCTATTAAAAACATTTTCACATTAGTCATGTTGCATAGAAGAATTATAATGAATGGGAGAAGCCATGAGAAAGAAAAAAAGTGAAACAAAATAAAACAAAAAAGAAAATAGTGTACTCTGTTCTACATTCTGTCTCTATAGTTCTTTCTCTGGATGTGGATGGCATTTTCCATTATGAGTCCTTTGGAATTGTTTTAGGTCCTTGTACTGCTGAGAAGGGCTAAGTCTGTCAAAATCAGTCATCACACACTGGGGCTTTTTCTGTGAACAATGTGTTTCTGGTTCTGCTGATATTACTCAGCAACAACTCATATAAGTCTTTCCAGGATTTTCTGAAGTTCATTTGCTCATCATTTCTTATAGCACAATAGTATTCCATTACATTCATATACCACAACTTGTTCAGCAATTCCCCTCAATAAATGACCATCCCCTCAATTTCCAGTTCTTGGCCACTACAAAAGGAGCTGCTATATATTTGGACATGTGGGTCCCTTTCCCATTTTTATGATCTCTTTGGGATATAGCCTCAGATATAGCCTTGGTATTGCTGGGTCAAAGGGTATGCACATTTTTATAGCTCTTTGGACATAGATGAACAATTTTTTGAAAGAAATAGATGTTTTTTCTAATCACTTGAAAAATTCTTAACATTCTTGGTTATCAAAGATATATAATTTAAATAAATATCAACATTCTATCTCACACAGATCAAATAGGAAATGAAATGGTAGATATAGCCACCCATTGCTACTCCCTTTGTGGAGTAGATTGGTAGTACACAGAAAACAAAAGTTGTAAATCCATATCACTTGAGGAAAAATATAATTTTGGAGAATATACTCTGATATTGTTAACTACAGTACACTGCATTGATATAATGGAATACTATATTTCATTTAAGGGCTAATGGAATTTATTAAGCATTGACTACATGACAGGCATTGTACTAAGTGTTAGATTTAAACATTTAATAATGATAGACATTAGATATGAATAGCAAGATAAGGTAATTATGAAAAGATCCACATGAAATTATATATTATTATTCACAAAAGTATAAAAGTAAGCACCTGACATACACAGGAGGGCCTGCTATCACAGGTTCTTAGATCTGCTTTTCTAAAAGGAAAGGCAACTTTTGAGGGGTCAACTATCACTTTATTTAAGCACATATAGTATTCACTTAGTTCAGGGGGAACTTCAGCACCTTGAACTTCAAAGAAAATACAGAGAAATAAAGATCAACAGACAGTGCTTCCAGCTGCCTTATCATAAGCAATACATACATCACAGATCAACAGACAGATCCAACTATCTGACCACACATGCATAGTTGCCAGAGAGAGAGGCACCCATATCTGGGTTTTCAAAGCTGGGAACGCTGCTTAGCAGCTTCCCAGAGTCTCATCTGGCAGACAAATCTTCTTCCAAAAACTAAACCCCAAAGTAAAACCTTATCTCAAAGTATTTATACATTTTTTTTTAGAGCCAAAAGACATTGTAACCCTTGAGAACCAGTGCCTCATTAGAAAATTAACAAAAGGTATGGGCCTCCCTTAATCAAGCTTCCATTAATGGGCAGGCCCATTAATGGGTGGGGAAGATCTTTAACTCTCATAATTACCATTTCAAAAGGTATAATGGATGGAGAGCTAGTCTCTAAGCAAGAAAGATCTGGGTTCAACTCTTGCCTCTGGAATATACTGGCTGTGTGACCCTGGGCTAGTCATTTGATCTCTTATTGTCTCAGGTAATGTTCTGAGATCCTACATTGAAAATAAAGTACTGATTTGCATTGGTAGAGGGAAATTCTTACAGACACTGATGTAGAGAAGATTGTGATCTATGAGTAAGGACAGAATATAACTTTAAGCTAGTAAATTAACTGCAATACTGATCTGGACAGAGTGATATAAATGGATAGAGAGTACTTCAAAAGGGAAGAAGAAAGTGGCAGAAAGAAAGATGGAAACAGCAGTACAGTTAGAAGAGATTGTTCAGTCAACTTCATATTATTGTCTAGAAACTAAATCATTCTTCAATCCCTTGCTTTATTCAGTGTGATTAGCTTGAACAGCCTGAATGCCTCAGACATATCATTTAGGACCCTCTGCAATGATCTGAGACTGGATGCAATCAGCACAATGCCATCCTCTAACAGGGGAATCTGAACAACCTCTCCATCCAGTGTAAATCTCTTCTCCATCTGGCCTGTGAATGAGAAAACTGTCTTTCTTGAAAGCAATGAACATTATTATTATGAGGCTCCATGTTTTATGTCTTGCTTTATTTAATGATCCAAGAACTTCAGATAAGGTTATATCTGTTCTCTTATTTTTCAAGGAACTTTGTAGGATTGATAGATTAAAAAAAGTTACACTCTAGGGGACTTTAAGATTGTGTTTTTCTCTACTGAATCAAATGTTGTTTAGTAATGAATACACAAAAAGCACAGTTGGATTATGTATGTAATTTACACCTTTAATGTAATTGTGTGGTGATAAAGATGTGGTCTATTGTGAAATACTAGGGTCAGCTAGTCAACACAGTGGATAGAGTGTTGGGTCTGGAGTCAGGAAGACTCACCATTCACAGTTCAAATCTGACCCCAGACACTTGTTAGAAGTATGACCCTGGGCAGGTCACTTAACCCTGTTTGCCTCAGTTTCCTCAACTATAAAATGAGTTAGAGAAGGAAATGGCAAGCCACTCTAGTATCTCTGCCAAGAAAATTCCAAAAGGGGTAACAAAGAGTCAGACACAACTGAAACAACTGAATAACAACAAAAACATTGTGAAATAAAACTTGTGAAAGTATCTCCATTCCATTCTAATACCATTATTAAAGATGACCTAGGCACAGGAATAGATGAATAATTTCATTTTATTTTTATATAAATGGGAAATTAGGAATATGGTATCATAGTTATTTTTATTAGTCATTTCTTTTGGTCAGGCAATAAGATCTAAGATTGCTTTTTCTCAAAGTCTTTGGTATTATTCCCTCCTTTAGATATCTTGAGATTTGATCCTTCACAATATCCTTAAAATTGTATTGACTCCAGCACAGAGTTTTTGGTGTATGATTCATCTAGTTCAGGATCTTTCACATCTTTCATTCATCATTTCGTTACTCTTTATTTCGTATAATTTTCATTTTATTTATAAAAACATCTGATATGAAATGAGATGTCTAAATACGGGGCTCCACTGTCCTTTGTGATGAAAAAAATATTGTAAGTCTTTTAAAATCTTTTCCAACACTCATCTCTTTGTTTTTCACTGTCCAATTTTATTTTTAGATGACTGGGATTATGTTGCTTAATTGGATCTCTTGCCAAACTTTGGTAAGACAGCTTTTCCATCCTCTATTGCTTCTCTGAGTTTCATGAGGTGACACTTCATAATAAACTATACTTCTCTTTGAAATTTTATAGATAATGTTATGTCATAAACTACTATTTCCCTTATCTTCCGTATCTATCCACTTGGTAAATCAATAGTATCGAGGAAAGTACATTAGATTTGAATTAGAGGACCAGTTCAAATTCAGGCTCTGTCGCTTGCTATTTATATGACCTTGGACACTAAAACTCTATGGACCTCAGTTTCGTTAGCTGCTCTAAAACTAACTGAATGACCTTAGGCAAGACACCTAAACTCCCTTAAGGAAAGGGTTGGAGTAGATGGTCTCTAATGCTCCTTTCAGATACAAATCTATGATCCCATGGCTAGATGATTTCTGAGGTCTTCTCCAGCTTTAAATTGATGATATTGTGATTTTAAATGTTTGCTCAGGCTTTTAAAATGCTCCTTTGACTGCTGCAAATGGCAATTGATTTGCTTTGTTTCAATTATAAAATTGGTATAATCTGTGTTGATGTTCTTCCCTACATTCATTTCCGTTTTGGGGCAGTCATAACTTGCTTAAATAGGTCAGGTGGGAGTTATTTTAAATGAATGCCATATCTTTTAAACAATTTACATTTTTTTTCCTCTAGCTTTACATGAATTTTGACTTTTGCCCAAAAAAATTGGTGGTCTGATTGTACATAAACACTTGATATAGAAATGGCTCTTCAAAAAGTAATGTCATTTCTGTTTGGCTAAGAGAGGTATGAATTCTTTTTTGTGTGTGTGATTTTATTCGGTGTTCACAACATCCACTGCTTTTCTTTTTCAAGGAATATTCATGATTGCTGTAGAAATCATATGTACTCTGGTCTCAGGCACATAGGCTGGGCTAGTTTTTCCCCATAAAGGGCAGGGAATCTATCCCTGAGACTTGAATGGTCCTTAAGACTAGGTTTCTACCTGTTGATACAGCTTGCTAATCACTAAAGACATAAAAATATCAGACCACAAGAAGCCAGTGCTCCTCAGACTCTGATGAGTATTCCATTACTATGGGAGTCATCATTCCCTTCTGAGCCTATATACTCAGTTCTTTCTCTGGAGATGGATAGCATTTTCATTATAAGTCCTTCAGAGTTGTCTTACATCATATTGTGAAAATAGCTGTCATTCAGTGTATTATCTTAAAATATTGCTGTTCCTTTGTAGATGGTACATTTCACTTTGCATCAGATCATGTAAGTCTTTTCAGGTTTTTCTGAGAGCATCCTAATCATCTTTTCTTACTGCACAATAGTATTCCATCATAATCACACACCATGGTTTGTTCAATCATTCCTCAATTGATGGGTATTCTCAGAGAGCTATAAATATTTTTGTACATATAGGTCCTTTTCCTTTCCATTGTTTTTATCTCTTTTGAGTTTCAGACTCAAAAGATTGGGATTGCTAGGTCAAAGGGAATGCATGGTCTTATAGTCCTTTACACACAGTTTCAAAGTGCTCTACAAAATGATTGAATCAGTTCACAACTTCACTAACAATGCATTAATGTCTCATTTTTTCCCACACCCCCTCCACTATGTGTAATTTCCCTTTTTTGTCCTATTAATAGGCATAAAATAGTACATTGGAGTTGTTTTAATTTGCATTTCCCCAATCAATATTTAGAACATTTTTTTTCATATGGCTGTAGATAACTGTGATTACTTCATCTGAAAACTGTTCATATCTTTTGACCATTTATCAATTGGTCAATGGCATTTATTTTTATAAATTTGACTCAGTTCTCCATATGTTTGAAAAAATGAGGCCTTTATGAGAGATATCTGCTTCAAAACTTTTTTTTCAGTTGCTATTGATAATTGTATTTCCTTCCATCCTATTCCCCCTATTTATTGTTCACTCTGTTTTCTCTCTTCTTTCACCCTCTCCCTCTTCAGAAGTGTTTTGCTTCTGACTACTTCCCCCCCACCATCCCTTTTATCACCTCCTTATTTACCCCCTTCCCCTCCTACTTTCCTATAGGGTAACATAGATTTCTTTCTATACTCAAGATTCTTTGAGTCAATTCTGATAAGAATAATGTACACTCCCTCCCTCTCACCTCCCTTCTCTTCTCCAAGGTTAAAGTTTTTCTTGCCTCTTTTATGTGAGATAATTTACCCTATTTTACCTCTCCTTTTTCCTTTCTACCTCTCCCTTTCCCTTTCTTCCAGGACATTCATTTCTTACCCCTTAATTTTATGTTTTTAGATATCATCCTTTCACATTCAGCTCATACCTGTGCTCTCTGTCTATATATATATATATATATATATATATATATATATATATATATATATATACTCCTTCTAACTACCCTAATAATGGCAAAGTTCTTATGAGTTACAAGTATCATGCTCCCATGTGGGAATGAAAACAGTTTAACCTTATTAAATCTCCCATGATTTCTCTTTCCTGTTTACATTTTTATGCTTCGCTTGAATCTTGTATTTGAAAGTCAAGTTTTCTAGTCAGCTCTGGTCTTTTCATTAAGAATGCTTCAAAGTCCTTTATCTCATTGAATATACATTCTCTCTCCGCCCCCTCAAGCCCCTGCCCCTGAAAGGGATATACTCAGTTTTGCTGGGTAGGTGATTCTTGGTTGTAATCCTAGTTAATTTAGCCTCCAAAATATCATATGCCAAATCCTCTGATCCTTTCATGTAGGAACTGCTAAAACTTGTGTTATCCTGACTGTGGCTCCACCATACTTGAACTGTTTTCTTTCTGACTCCCTGCAATATTTTCTTCTGGATCTGGGAGTTCTGGAATTTGACTATAATTTTCCTAGGAGTTTTCATTTGGGGATTTTTTCAAGAGGTGACTGGTGGATTTTTAAAATTTCTATTTTTTTTACTCTGGTTCCAGAATATCAGGACAATTTTCTTTGATAATTTCTTGAAAGATGATGTCTAGGCTCTTTTTTGATCATGGCTTATAGATAGTCTAATAATTTCTAAAATCTCACATTGTCTTCTATTTTTTCATTCTTTTGGTTTTATTTTATCAATTCTTGATTTCTCACAAAGTCACTAAGCTTCCATTTGCTCAATTCTAATTTTTAAGAAATTCTTTTCTTTAGTGAATTTTTGTTTCTCTTTTCCCATTTGACCAATTCTGATTTTTAAGGCATTCTTCTCCTCATTTGACTTTTGGACATTTATTACAATTTGAACTAATCTATTTTTTTAAGGTGTTATTTTTTTCAGTATTTTATGTGTCCCTTCTACCAAGCTGTTGATTCATTTTTTATGACTTTTTTGCATCATTCTCATTTCTCTTCCCAATTTTCCCTCTACTGTTTTTACTTGATTTTCAAAATCCTTTTTGAGCTCTTCCATGGCCTGACACCAATTCATATTTTTCTTGGAGGCTTTAGATGTAGGAGCTTTGACTTTGTTATCTTATTCTGAATACAGGCTTTTACTTTCCTGGTTACCATAGTAATTTTCTGTATCAGATTTTTTTTCCTGTTGTTTGCTCCTTTTTTCCAGTCTACTACTTAACTTTTAACTCTTTGTGAAAGTAAGGCTATGCTTTGAGGGTGGAGGGTGTACTGACCAAAGATTCAGGGGTTTGTGCAGCGGTTTCCAGAGATATTTCTAGGAACCAGTAAGTTTTCAGTTCTTCTGAGGTGATATGATCTAAGGAGAGGTGTGTTTATTAGTCTTCTGCCATGTGCTCTGGTCTGTGAGTGAACACAAGAACTTTTTTCCTCCATGGAATTGTGAGGAGGGTCTCTGCTCCACTGTAGCTGCAAGGTTTGGTGTACTAGTTCTCCTCCTTACACTGGGACTGGCCCTAAAGACTGTGATATAGATCCAAGTAGGAGCAAAGCAACAGAGTCCTGTCTCAGTGCTAGCAAAGAGACCCCTACAATCTCCTGACTAACTCAACCCCTTTATGGTCTGTGGGCTGAGAGATCCAGAAGCAGCAGCTGCTGCTGATTTGACAGCTCTCAGGGTCTGCACTTGGTTTTCTGGAGCCATAGTTATGCTAGTATGACCTGAGCTGGACTATGCTCTACTCTCTCCTAGCTGCAACAGACTTTTCCCGCTGATATTCTAAGTTGTCTTTGGTATCTGTGGGCTGAGAGGTTTGGAAACTGCCATTGCTGCCACTGATTCAGTTGTCCTAAGACCTGCTCCTAATTTGGTGGGGCAGGCCTGAACTGGTACAACATGCTCTGCACTGTACTCCTCTCTCACTCTGGTACACCAGACCTTTCCTGCTGACATTCCAATTTGTCTTGATCTGAAAAATTGTTTCACTCCATCTTTTTTCTGGATTCTACCACTCTAGAATTTGCTTAGAGTCATTATTTAAAGGCATTTGGAGGGACTTGGGGGACAACTCAGAAGTGTCCCTGCCTTTACTTGCCCATCTTGGCTCTGTCTCAGCAGATTCATTTCCACATAGAAACAAGAGGGTCTCTGTCTACCTCACACAGTGCTGCATCCTACCTGAGTATCTTCTCAATGCTGTTAAATAATTTTCTTTATTCTTTGTGTATAATTTCTTTCCAATTATGAGACTAAACTTTCAAATTAGTTTAAGATATGTCTGAACAACACTGATGCAAAGTATGAGACTTCTTAGCAGTCTACATGTCTGTATCTTCTCTCACTCCTTATTTTTTATCCATAATTTTCTAACCTATTTGTCACTGTTCAAACCTATAGCCATCTTTTCATTGAAGTCACCAAGTATCAGAGTAGATGCTAATTTAACTTACAGAGTTTTCTCTATTTCTTCATCATCTGTAACAGATTCCAGCACACAAACTACGATTATGTCCATGCAGACTTTTAAAGATATTTATTGTGAGCACTGCAAATATTGTAAGGAATGATTTTTTTTTTGTCTTGCCTTTGCCTTTCCTTCCAAATCTATTTTCATTTCCCTGAAACAGAACTGGAAGCCATCTTTCCATTTAGCTGAAACTTCCTTTTGTCTTCTAGATTCATTTATAGGAAAAATGTGGAGATGAATATAAATAAGTTCCTCTAATAATCAGTTCATTCATTAGTCACTGAGCAGGATCTCAGATTTAGAGTACCAACAATGAAATCAATGTTTCTATACAAAATTGGGCAATTTTGGGTACCCTCTGCCACTTTTATCATTATTTCTGAAGCACAATGACAGAACACTACATAAGCAGCATGCTAGTGAGGAGCCCCTCTGAACATATCAAATCTGGTCTTCAGAAAGAAGACACAGTCTTCTTTCCAGGATGCTTTTTCCACATGAGAGAAGCTTGTACCTCATTGGCATTATCTATGAAAACTCAAGGTCACCATCACACCATGATAAGGCATGGGAACAGGATTTTGTGGAATATGAATAAAATGTGGGTTATTTACATCATAGCTTCCACCTATTCATATGGTTAATTGAGGGCTGACCATGTACATCTGCAAGAAACCATCCTTGAAATGGAAAGCACTGTAGTGTGAATGTGAAGCAATGCCTCATCACACTTCTATATGGTGCTGACCTGTAAAATCCTTGACCAGAATGAAATGAAGGATTTTCTTACCAGGTAATTTCACAAAAAAAATGATTTCATATGGGTTGATTCAAATGGTAGTGGTACAATAAACATACTTCTACAAATATACTACAGCTTTCCAAGAAACATTACATCATTTACTTCTCAAAATATATTTTCACCACTATCCCAGATTATATGATTTTTAAAATATAAAGAGTGATTTTAAGAAATTATTTGGTTTTATTCCCTAACAAAAATAAAGTCTTTCAAGGAGACTTGAGAAATATAAAAAGGAAATAAAACCTTTATCCCTCATTTTTTTCCCTTCTTTTTTGAAAGTCCATACTTCAGGATAGCACTCAGGTACAAGTTGGTAAAAATCTTCACTCTTCCAGAATTCCACTTAGAACTCAGGTTCTTTGGAAACATATTTCTATACAAAAGTTCCATTACATAAAGAAGTGTCTGACTCCATGAACTTTGTATTGGTTTTTTCTTCTGAGAGACTGGTCCGTGAAATCACTTGAAGGATGGGTAACACAGCCCTAAAGAGTGACTCTAAAGAACTAGCAAAGAAATAGAAGTTGCTTTTAGCTCCTTGCCCAGCATTCATGCACTGCTGGACTGAATCTTTATCTGCTTGGGATCATTTGAATTTAGAGACTTTCTTTTTTATAGATTTTGGTTTTAAAAATGATGCCCTACTTGCCTTCATTTATATTCAAGTCCATTTCAAAACGTCTGAAACTAACATTTATTTTGAAATCATTGTTCACTACCATATTAGGAGAATGCTTAATTTACTGAACATCTTCTAACTTCTAATCCAGAAAGCCAGCCACATGCTGAATATGGTCATTACTCATTCAGTAAAAAGTACTGAGAGATAATATCTTATCTACTTAATAGGATCATTTCCCCATTCTGTTTTTGAAAAAAAGGCAAAATTCCTCTTAAAGTCACAATTCACACTTGTAGAAAATTCCAGATTTCTTAGCAGATTCTTAGTCCATCTTAGCACTTCCTTGTGTTAAGTCAATGATAAAGATAATTGTCTAGAGTGAAGTTTTGTCAAAGGCAATGGAAAACATATTCCTTTTAAACATTAAAAAATGCATTCCAAAGGGGTTTGGATGTTTATTTAATTAAAATAGCAAATTATGGCATATAGAATTTTAGATTACAAACTTTAGATCTGGAAGGGATCTAGCATTTGTTGGGGGAGAGAAGAAATCAAGAAAGACTTCATGTAGAAGATAGATCTGGAGTTGAATTTTGAAGAAAACAAGAGATTGTGAGAGTTGAAAATGAAGGAGTACAATTCTGCTGTGGGTGGGGGTAGTTAATATAAACGTGCCAAGATGGGAAATGCAAATAATGCAAATGCTGTGTGTGATGATTAGTAAGAAGGCCACAGAGTACAGGAAGGAAATTAATGTATAATATGGTGGGAAGAATAGGTTAGTTTTGGAAGGGCTTTTAAAATTAAACAGAAGAGCTTATATTTATTCATAAGAGAAGCATTTAACTTTTTGAGTAGTGTCATGGTCAGATCTAAGTTTTAGGAAATCACTTTGCATGGAAGATGGATTGGAGTGGAAAAAATCTCAAGGAAGAGAGAACAATTGGGAAGTTATTACGGCAACCTAGGTGAGACTGTTAGGAAGGCCTGATGTACTGTGGTCCCTGAATGAATAGAGAGAAAAGGACACTGTATACACACACACACACACACACACACACACACACACACACACACATATGTTTCGATAGAAGATATGGGGGAGAGTGACCAGGCCAGGGTAACTCATGACACAGTAGTGTCCTTAATAGAAATGAAGAGGTTTAAAAAAAATTTAAGTTTTTTGGAAAAGATAACATATAAATTTAATTCATATGTATAAATTTTGAATCCCCCTAGATTTTTATGGAGTAAGTAAGACAGTAAATATGGTTGCATATTGCTCCCTGGAAATTTTAAAAGAATTGATAGAAAGTTATTCTAATTAATCAACCATTTAAAGCTACTTTAGCACTGGGTCAAACTACCAATTCTACTTTGAGGAGTATGAAAAAGAAAAACAAAGTAAATTAAACAGACTTTAGAGGCCTATTAAGTATACCATCTCATCAGACATTCTCTGAAAGTATTGGACTTACCAAAATAAAAAAACAAAACTATATATTTCCATAAGCAGGAAAAGATAAATAAAACAAAAAAGCCCCAATTTCACCACCAGTAGGGTTTAATAAGTGTTTATTTTCTTCTCACTAAAGCTAGCTCCTTCTGTTTCAGATTTATATATTATGTCTTAAAACAGCATTTAGATTTTGTAAGAAAGTAAGAGTTTTTCAAGAGTGCAAATATTACTAGGAACAGTTATATTATAGCCATCTGGGAGATGGAGGCAAGATGGTGGAGTAGAAAGATGCACATCCTTTAGCTCTTCCCTCACAGCCCATAAAATAACTGTAAAAAATGACTCTCAACACATTCTAGAGCAGCAGAAGCCACAGAATGACAGAGTGAAAGAGATTTCTAGTCAAAAGTAACCTGGAAGGCTGACAGGAAAGGTGGAACAGAGTCCAGCCCTGATAGCATAGCAATGGGAGGAATAGGACCAGAACAGGCCTTAGGGAAGAATCCCCAGCAGGGAGGTTCTCAGATCCCTCAACCCACAAGTGTCAAAGAAACCTTCAAAGGTCAGTCAGAGGGCTTTCCCAGCTGGGCGAGAGGGGAGCAGGGTCCCCCCCTCCAGCATCGTCCCCAGGTGGTGGCAGTGGTGGTGGGGCAGCAGCAGTGGTGGTGGCCCTTCCCTGCCTAAAGACCCTGGGGAAATTGAGCAGCTGATCTGAACCTCAGCTATGAGCACAGTCCTAGGGTGAGAAGAAGCACAAAGACCTTCCTCTTGATAAAGGATTCAGAAGTCAAGCAACTGGCTGGGAAAATGCCCCAAAAAGGGGAAAAAAATAAGACCATAGATGGTTACTTTCTTGGTGAACAGGTATTTCCCTCCATCCTTTCAGATGAAGAAGAACAATGCATACTGTCAGAGGAAGGCAAGATTTCTGCATCCAGTACCTCCAAAATGAATATGCAATGGGCTCAGGCCCTAGAAGAGCTTGAAAAATGAGTCAACAGCTTGCTAAAGGAGACCCCCACCCTCCCCCCCAAAAAATCCTGAAGAAAATAACACCTTTAAAAATAGGCTAACTCAATTGGAAAAACAGATTCAAAAAACCAATGAGGAGAAGACTTTAAAAAGCAGAATTAGTCAAATGAAAAAGGAGGTTCACAAGTCCACTAAAGAAAATAGTTCTTTAAAAATGAGAGTGGAGCTGAGGGAAGCTAATGACTTTGTGATAAACCAAGAAATTACAAAACAAAACCAAAAGAATGAAAAAATAGAAGATAATATGAAATATCTCACTGGAGAAACAACTGACCTGGAAAACAGATCCAGTATAGATAATTTAAAAATTATGGGACTACTTGAAAGCCATAATCATAAAAGAGCCTAGATATCAGCTTTCATGAAATTATCAAGGAAAACTGCCTTGATAGTCTAGAACCAGAGGGCAAAATAAATATTGAAAGAATTCACTGATCACCTCCTGAGACACAAAAAGAGAAAATCCTAGTAATATTGTGGTCAAATTTCAGAGCTGCCAGGTCAAGGAGAAAATATTGCAAGCAGCCAGAAAGAAACAATTTGAGTACTGTGGAAAAAAGGAGCAGGATAACACAGGATCTGGCAGCATCTACATTCTACATTCTGACAACATTCTGCTGCCTTCTCAGTGGGGATGGGTGGGGAGGGAGGAAGAGAGAGAAGCTGGAATTCAAAGTATTGGGAATGAATGTTGAGAATTGTTATTGCATACAACTGGGAAATAAGAAATACAAGTAATGGTGTATAGAAATCTATCTTGCCCTACAAGAGAAGAGAGAAGATGAAAATAAGGGAAGGGTGGGGTATGATAGAAGGGAGGGAAGGAATTAAGGGAAGGAATAATCAGAATGCAAATTGTTGTGGAATGGGGGAGGGGAGAGATGGGGAGGAAAATTGGAACTCAAAATTTTGTGGAAATGAATGTTGAAATCTAAAAATAAATAAATAAAACTATAAAAATGTAGCCATCTTTAGAGTTAAATGTCTACTCATCTGAGTCAATTTAAGAATACTTCTCACTGAAAGTTGGGTTTGAACCAAATGACTAAACCATAGTATAATTATTTACATGTAGATGCAACTAAAGTTCATTTTAGCCTCCACGGTGTCCAATCAGAGTTGAAACATATTCCTCTATGCTTCTTTACTCTTTCTAAAAATTTGCTTTTATTTTTACATGCTTGGGATCATGCACAGGTTCTGGATTTTCTCTAAGTTTCATTCTCTTTAAATTTTGCTCTAACCACACTCCAGGTAGTATAAAGAAAATTCTTCATTAACAATGAAAGAAATCACATTGTCTTTCATGGCATCTTGAATTAATGAGCTCCACTACAATGTAAACTCTTTAAGGATGGAAATTTTTCTTCTTTTTTTTTTATCTATCCCCAAAGTTATTAAAGCAACTCATACATTATAGGAGCCTAATAAATGCTTATTGACTTGACCTGAAAGTAGACCTCAGTAGAAACTGAGTGTTTTCTTCAGCAATTTCCAATGTAGAAAAGAAGATATAACATCACATTCAAAATTTAAAATACCTGAGGAAATGGCTCAAAGCTTAAGTGTCAGATATTTTATGGCAATAACAATAGTTAAGGTTCACATTAATGTCCAGCTATATAGTTTGGGGAGCAAGGAAGATTGTCTTTAATAACTACAGGGCAAGTAGGATAGGGAATAGGGTATGAAATAGCACTATGTAACTAGAATTCTGAGTTGTTTTTTTTAAGAAAGAAGAGGTAGACAGGAACAACATATATCCTTATTTCACTGCAGTTTGCCTCAGTGACTTCTTTAGGTGATTGAAAACTTGACATTTGTCCTTTTTGTTTTACATCTACAATGAACTACTTACATATCCAAGGTGACTGAATAGACTTTTTTCCTTCAATTTCATTTGATCTCTGAGACTAATAAAATGCTTCTTTACAAAATGACATGGCCAGCTTTGAACGATATAACTTCCTTATGGTGGTGATGACTGGAATTGGGGTCATAAAAAATGTTTGACAGCTCTGAAAAGAGCCAGGAAATGTGATTCTTATTGGAAATATTCTGCAACATATACAGCATGGAGACTGGGGGGCAATATCAAGAAAAGTAGAGGGAACCTGGGAAAACTAAATGCATTATTTGGTAAGGCAAAAAGACTATATATTTTTAAAAGGTCTATGTTTCTATTTGACAATTCAAGCTTCTATATTTTTCTATACTGCTAACAGGTTAGAGCCTATGAAACAGTTCTTAGACATTTTGATCTCAGGAGCTCTTTACACTCTTAAAAACTGACGTTACCTTTGCCCCCAAGAGCTTTTGCTTACATGAATTATATCTATTGATATTACCAAAATAGAAATTAAAATATCATGGCATAATTATGAAAATAGGGACTCCCTAGACTACTCTTTGGGACCACTGCATAAATTAAGGTTAGCTACAGCTTTGATGACCATGTGCCCTTGCTTTCTTTATAAATATGATATATACATATAAAACCAATTTCAGTGGTTCAAGAAACTTCCTCTATCAATTCAGATCATCTACTTTACAATTTATAGGCCTAGAGAATAGTTTGGAGGCTTGGGAAGCTAAATGATTTATCCCATTTTAAAAAGCCAATATGTGTCAGAATAAGAACTTGAAACCAAGTTTCTAACATTAAGCCAAATACTCTATGTACTTTTCCAGCTGCCCCTGAAAATATAATATATAGGGGACTGAGAAATATTTTAAGAAAGGAATTTTTGCTTCAAGGCAAATCGGAGAGACTGACCTGGATCTTTTCAAATTAGAGACGTCAAATATTTTATTGAAGGTTATACTTTAAAAAATAGTACTGTGGTTAAGAGTCCTAAGCCTAAGATTAAGAGACTTGGCTTTGAGTCCAGATTTGCCAATTACTAGCTATTTCACCATGGGCAGTTCAATCTTTGTCTGAGTATCAGTTTCCCCATCTGTAGAGTGGTGATAATACTTGTACAATCAGCTTCAAAAGTGAAGTGCTTTGGAAACTATGAAGTCATATATCCATAAGAGATATTTGTCTCTGCCTTGTTCATGACCTTGGTCATTCCTTTCTTTTAAATTATGTTCCTGAAATAAATCTGTGTAGCCCTGTCACAGTCAGATGTTGGGACAATATTTGTTTCTTTTTCTTTCTTTCATTAAAAAAATTCATATAGATTCATTTTGCTAAAGCTATAGGGACTTTTAGTCCCTAGAAATCTGCCTCCTATTCCAATATATCCCGAATGCAGAACCCTCTATGACTTATACATGGTAAATCAGCACAGTAAAAGATTGGCTTGGAGTCCTGACTCTTACCATTTGTCAACTGCGTTACCCTGAAAAAGTCTCGTAAAATTCTCTGATTTCCAATTTTCTGCATCTGAAAACTGGGTAGAACAACAGTTTTACATTATATCTGTCATTACAAGCATCAAATAAGACAGACTTGTAATTTGCTTTGCAAAGACAAAACACTGTATACAATGCATTGTTGTTACCATTAATTGTTGCTAACAATTCTACCAATGTATTTCTGGGCTAAATGGGGCATATCAGATACCTCCTTCACCTCTTCTGAAGATATGTCTCTAGGTTTCCCTTGAAGCTCTTCTCTCATTTCTACCTGCCCGGTTGAGAAAAGCTCTTTCATATTTGGTCTCCAATTATACCACTGGGCTCCAGGTTTTTCTTCATTGACTTGAAAATAATCTCCTTTTTCCTCTTCTTAGGCTTAGTTCAATTGGAAATGAGAAGTGAGATCTGAATTCAGGTCCTCAGATTCCAAATGGTGCATATTTTTCAGAACCTCCTATGGGAATACTCATTACAATAGGAACACAGATCCATTGGGAATATGTATATATTTGCTCTCTTTCAGGTCATCAGCATGCAACGTTATGCAGGTGAAAGGATTTTAAGAGATCCTGTAGTCCCTGCTTTCTGACAGACTACTGTTATACTATTCTAAATCAAGGAGAAGCTCTACCTTGTAGAGCCCTTGAAATAATGGGATTTTGCAGTTTCCCTTGACAACTCCTTCCAAATCTTAGCAACTCACCTTCAGGAAAATTTTCAAACCTGAATACCTCATTTTGCAATATAAGCCAGGTTCCTCTTTTCTTTCCTCATTGGAGATTGAGATAAACTGTCACCATACTCTTCACAGGATTCTTTAATATGCTGGAAGTCCATGATTAAATTTCGCCTCTACCTTACCTTGTTCGGTAATTCATGTCTAGTGGATGCACAGGGCTATGCTAGGCACAGTTCAAAATGTTAACTAGAATGACAATATAGTACCTATCTGTTAAAAATTATAGACAATACAGAGGAAGCAAAGTGATGTACTCTTATTTTACATGTATTACTATATTTTAACATTTTAATTTTGTTATATTGTGCTTCTGTTTTCAGTCTGAAAGGAAACTTGGAGACCACTGAGTCTAGGGAGTCTTGATCCTATTTGTATCAGAGACCTCTTAGGTGATCTAGCAAAGCCTATGTACTGGACCTCAGAGTTTTTGTTAAATGGCTGAAATAAAAATATAGGATAAAAAATTCATCGATTATTTTGAAATATAATTATCGATTGAAAAAAATCATAGGCCTCAGGTTAAAAAACCCTGATATGTATATTATTTCAAACCCTCTAATTTGACAGATAAAGAAAATGAGGCTGAGAGAAGTTTAAGTAATTATGAAATTTGTCCATGGAAGAATGGAAACTGGAAAGGTTTGGCTTACAGTAGAATCTAGTGTTTTTGCTTTCCTTTATGGGATACATCTCGAAGGACAGGGTTGTGGGAGAATGGACAGAAGGAAGACAGAAGGAAGAAAATAACTTATTCTTAACATGAGGATGTACTCGGGATACTAATATATCAAAGTATTACTGAGTATATATTATTATGTTTCTATTACAAATGAGATAATATTTGTAAATCCCCAACCCATAACCTAACACATAATAGAGGTTTAATAAATACTTGTTCCTTCCTTCTTCACTGTTACTTACCTGGGAATGAAGGTTGCATTTTCTAGGCCTCAGTTTTCTTATTTGTAAGATAAGTTTACTAGACTCGATGGCCTCTTAGGTCCTTTATATGTAAAAATGTATGATCTAGCAGGGTGAGCTGGGAGGGAAATGGTGCCCCCAAAAAGATAGGAAAATATATAGATAGGGGAGAAAAAAGGCAAAAACTCTCAAACGGGAGTACCAACTTTTCCTAGGTTGGGAATAACTTTAACTCATTTTTATTTCCTTCTGCTTCTGAAAGGCATTCATTAACTCCCATAACTAAATCCATGTCCATTACATATTTAACCCCTGAAAAGACCAAGGTTAAAGCACAGTTTTAGGAAGGCTGTTGTTTTATACCTGCCTCAGCAATTCTGTGAGAGAGGTTAAGGAATGCCTTTTTAAAGGCATTGCTAATGACTTGAAAAGCGTATTTTTTTGTATTGTTTTGTTTTGGTTTTTCCACTGAAATGAAATGAAATCCTTAAATAGGTGCTAGCAAAGTTCCAAATAGGTCTTTTGGCAATGAAGCATGAGGAATAGTTTTCAATATTTGTTTCCTAATAGCCTTTATTTTGCCTGATGTTAAATAATTGTTCTCTATAATATTTTGAGAAGGTAGGAAAGGGTGATGGGAAGAAATGATGGGCTAACTCTTACTTTCAAAAATATTTCTTTCAGGAAAAGATAGCCTCCTTATCACCAGCAACCAGAGATATTCATCAAGCCCTTAGATAATACTTTAGAGGCAGCTAGGTGGTGCAGTGGATAGATCACCAGTGCAGGAGTCAGGAAGACCTGAGTTCAAATCTCGCCTCAGACACTTGACACTCAGTAGCCGTGTGACCTTGGGCAAGTCACTAACCCCAATTTCCTCATCCTGGGTCATCTCTAGTCATCCTGATGAATATCTGATCACTGGATTCAGATGGCTCTGCAGGAGAAGTGAGGCTGGTGACCTTATAACCCTCCCTCACTCAAAACCAAGTCAAGTGTAAGTCATGTCATTATTTCTCTGATGACATGTTCTTCTTCATCAACAAGGGATGAACACACACACAGGTAATACTTTGAATGCTACGCTAAGACCAGTGGAATGCTTTTAAATGACTGCTACAGAAATAGTTTCATGAAAACAAGAAAACACCATTTTAAATGTTCTTGGATGGCTGTGTGCGCACGCATTTGTGTGTGTCTACATAAATATTTTGAAAGAAGTGATTTTTGAAAATCATCCCTGAAAGCTCTTCTACAGTCTCAACAAGCAAAACAATACACCCTCCCACAAAATACCCTCTTAATCAACTTTAAATTAAGGTTTGTTATAACTAGCATATTCATTTTGGTTTTATTTACTATAAACTTAAGTTATATTTTTATATGCAAGTATACATTTAAGACTCCTAAATAATGAAAATGCATTATATATTTAGGCCCACTTTACTCTCCTTGGATTATGATTTTGTTGTTTTAAATCTAGACCTTTGTAGCCATTGAATTTCTGCTTTAATGGCATCACATATTGTTGGTCATAACTGTAGTTTCTTTGACACTATTTATGATCAGGCATAGAACTGTCAATTAGATTTTTGAGCCTATGGAAAAACACTATCAGCCTTATAAAAATCTATCTCATAGTGTAGTTTTTAGGAATACACTGTAGATAAAAGTAGCTACAGCCTATTCACAGCTTTTCTTAGATCTGGTCCTGCTATAGTGACCATCCCCCTTAGCAGACCTGTTGGTAACTATGATTGCTTTCATACTTTTTCCTCAGTTAGCATGGTGCCAGCATCTTACATGTGTAAAACTGGAGGTTTCTGTTACTGTTATCTCTTCAATGGCAGTTTCTCCTCTTTTCTCCTTGCTGAACAATTCTAGTTCCTTTATCTTTTTTTACTCTCTCCACAGATGGGCATTCTTTCCAGGCCTTTGATCATTTTGTAGTATTTCTATAAACTTTTAATAAATATTCCACATTCCATTTTAGGTGTAAAGCCAAAATTTAAGGGGCCCCAGTCCTAACTGGAACTGTGGAGGGTCAAAAAAGAACCAACTTACTGTTCAGGGACGCAGGAAAAATTGGAGCTGACTTAGACATGAGAATTGAAAGGCAAAAGGTTTTTTTTTTCTTGGGGAGGTGAGAAGTTGCAGGGAGGTGGCAAGAAGAATGAGACATTTGCTAAATTTAAATAACAGTATTGAATTGAACAAGCATTTATTAATCATCTACTATATCCTAAGCTGAAAGAGGTTCAAAGGGGAGTGATGTTCATTGACAGAGGTGAGAGAACGTGGGTTTAAACACTGGGTGGAGAACCTGCTTCCTCAAGGCCACATTTGACATTCTAGGTCCTCAAGTGTGGTCCTTTAACTGCATCCAAACTTCGCAGAACAAATACCCTTAAATAAAAGGATTCATTCTCTAAAACCTGGACTTAATCAAAAAGGTGGCACTAAAGGATCTAGAAGGCCATATGTGGCCTTGAGGCTGCAGGTTCCCCATTTCTGGTTTAGACCATTTCGATATTTTCTTTTCTTAGTTATATTTGTCTCACTTTCAATAAAGTAAAGATGACATTTTTATTCACAGAAACTATTGCCAAGATTTAAATTGACTTAGGTTTTGAAATAAAAACTAGTCAGTTGCTTCTTATTTTACCTTTTTTATTTCTCTTTCATTCCATTATAGAGTAATTAGACACATTTTCTATGGTTTTACAAAGTGACAGAAGACACATAAATACAAGTAATGTATTTTTATGAGCTTTTCCACTTTTCTAAATGGATCATATATAGGGCAAAATGGTGAGTTAACATTCAATGTGCTGAGGCTAATGGAGCTTTAAATAAAATGGTAACAGAGACTTAGAAACTAAATGTTTCTAAAACCAAAGAAATGTTGTGACTTTGATGAAGACATTTCCTGCATAGGAGCAGAATTATTAGCATGTACCTTTCCCTCCTGGGAGTGCCATATAACAATGCCTAAACCATTAAAATTAATGACCTGGAATGTAAGGGACTTAAATAGCCCTATTAAGTTGAAAAAAATTCTATCAGTTCTAAAAAAAAAAATACATGTAACACTTATCTAAAAGATACACTTAATGTAACACTAAATAGCCAAACTGCAGAGTAACTAAAAAAATTTTAAAATATTTCTCTTTCATCATCTTTTAAATCTTGGTTGATGATTTTCACAATAAGTTTTAAGTAAACATACGAAATGTGAATGATAGAATTTTGCAAGTGGATATTCATGCCATCTGGATAAAAACGGAATCTATTCATAGATTTAGACCGTTCTTTCAGTTAGAAAATCAATGAGAGAAATGGACATTAAAGTCATTGAGACTTACTAGCATCTGACAAAGAATGTTCTCTAGAGCAGATGTGTCAAATTTGTTGTCCACCTTCAAGAATCTGAACGAGCAACTGAAAACTATTTTTAAAATAAATAAAATTATAATAGAACATAGATAATGTCAATGTGTAGTTTTCTAAGTCAATATGCAACTGATAGGGATCTTTTTATATGGGTTTAGTGACTTCTGGTTTCTCTTTTAAGTTTGACATTATATGATGGCAATCAAAATACGATCTTCTGCTCTTTTTATTTTAGTATAATCAAGTACTTCTGATTGAATCTTGCCTTTATCAATCAAGAGTCTTTACAAGGAGCAAAGTATAGAAACAAGTTTCTTTAACTAGAAACAGTGTATGTATTTGTATTGTTAATTATTTTAATGTGATTAAAGAGATCTTTCCCATCCATTGAAGAGTCTGCCCATTGTGAGAAACTTGACTAGGAGAGTTGTTTTGTAGGAGAGTCCCAAGTACCTTTTGCTTTTTCTATTGAGGCACTGAGTCAAAGGGTTGTGATGCCCTCTGACTCTAAAAAAGTTACAAATACTCTGAGTTGAGGTTTTACATGGGGGCTTACTTTTTGCAAGATGTTTTGAGTGCCAGAAGAGGATTCTGGGAAGCTGCTAAGGAAGCCCAGGCTTTGAGAACCCAGATGTCATCCTTCCCTCTCTGGTAACAATGATCAGACATTGATGCCTGTCTACTGAATTATGGTCAGGCAGAGGAAGCCATGTCTGTTGATCTTTTGATTTCTCTGTATTGTCTTTGAAGTTCAGAGTGCCAACTCCTTGAACTAACTGCATGATATATATATTTGGTTAAAGGAATGATACATGTGTTTGATTAAAGTGATTGTTAATCCCTTGAAAGATGTTTTCCTTTTATGAATGCAGATCTAAGAAGCTGTGATAGCAGACCCCCCCCATACATGTTGGGGTGCTTACTGATATATACTACTGCTCTATAACATGCCCAAGAGATCATAAAGACTCTGCTTACAGAATTCTCATAGAAAAGGATACAGTATCATCTGAGGGAGTCTTTTCTTTTTTTTAACTCTGCATTAGCTCTAATTGTTGGGGAGTCTTTTTTTCTTAGAGATTAAATCTTCATCTAAGTGATTTCTACCTATTGTCCCTATAGACAAGCAGTGTAAATCTAGCCTTACTTTAACATGGCATCCTTTCCCTAAGTCTTTTTCTGAACAAACATCCCTAGTTCCTTCAATTGATCCTCATATATGCACTTCTGACCAAAAATCCTGGTCACTTTCTTCTACATGCTCTCTGGCTCATCAATATCATTCCTAAAGTATGGCATCCAGAATGGTACATTGTGCTCCAGATCTAATAGAAGATAAGGATAGTGGTATTTAAAATCTCTTAATTTAGACTCAAAATCTCTTAACCTAATTTAATTCTACATCTAGAAAAATTCATTTATAGGAGGTACTGAAGTGATTTAGTTGGGAATTTGGCCTACGTAGGATATTCATCATTTAAATCTCCAAGACAAAGAAATTCAGGTAGTAAGTCATTAGAAACTATCATAGGGTTTATACATACACACATATGTGTGGGTATGTGTATGCATGTATATAAAGATAAGACTTCTGAGAAAGTTATGTAAAGAATCCATTGCTAGGAGTTGTATTTCAATTGCTATTTGCCAGGAAGGCAGCATGAATTATTGGAAAGAATCCTGGAGGCAGAAAACCTGGGTTCAACTCATAGCTCTACTACTTACTATCTGTAGGACCTAGACCATAAATCATTGAATTCTTTTGGCCCCAATTTCTTCACTGATGACATATTTATAATACGATTGTAAAATTGCTTCAATCTTTAAAATTCTCTAATCCTAACTGTGGAGACATGACTGGTCAATGCTTTAGAGTACCATTAAGGTTCTAATGAACCTTAGGAGGTTTACTATAGGCCTGAGGAGGCATTGAAAGTCAGGAGGACTCTTGAATAGGTGCTTCAGGTTCAGAGTACTGCTTGTTGGAAGTAGGAAGAAAAATCAAAGGATATTCAGAATATTCCCCTTTGTGTACTTAGTCTGTCGAATTGTCTTTGTGAATATCTATATGGATTAGAACTATACATGGATGATAGAATCCATCTTGCTATCTGGAAAGTTCATTAGAAAAGGAGTCAAATTAATCCAGCGTTAAACCCTCAACATTGTTTTCAGTGCATGGCTTGTGAGGGTTGGAGTTTTATCAATATTTGGAGATAATAGTGTAGGTAATATACCCATCAAATTGCCAGATGACTTGAAGCTTGGAAAATAACATTCTGGAAAACACCATTGGGTCCAAAAGACACTAGAAAGCTTGAATAACAAGATGAATCTAATTAAACAATACATTTAACAATAATAAACAACATCCTATATATGGATTAAAAACTAATCAACCACACAAGCAGGGTGAGGCCATGGGGTGTGGCTTGGATAGAAAATGTTCTGAATAAAAAACAATTGAATTTTTAAAGTTAATATACTGTCAAGATCAATATTAATCAGTGTCATTAAATTGCTACTAACATAATCTTAGATTACACTGATAGACATATAGTACCCAGAATAAGAGAGCTAATAATCCAGATACACACTGATCTAGTCAATCAACATCTGGAGCAGCTTGGAACATCACAGTTTAGGAAACTCTGAACTTGAAAACTTTGAATGTATCAAATGGAGGGTGGAAAGGTGGGTGAGGGTATTGAGAAAAATCCCAAATAAAAGCCAGTTAAAAGAAATGGGGACATTTAGTCTGCTGAAGACTTGCAGTGACAGTAGCTTAATAGTGTGAAAAATGATTTTAAATCTTAGCATCAATGTCTTGGAGACTCAGAGTTCCACATACCTTGCGACCACCCCCCCCCCCACAGTCCTCTCCCCACTTACAAATTCAGTCTCTCCTTTAGAAGGACATTACTGATGATGACACTCTATTAAGTCTTCTTGTCCTGGTCAAACGTGACCCAAACCTGAACTGATTTTATCCTACTCAGGCTTGGATGGAGTTCTATTCTTCCTAGAAAGCCCAAGGCTGAGGGTAGTCTGATAGAACAAGTATTTTGTCTGAAAATAGAATGATGGTGGGTGATATCAGCCTCTGTTGAAAACATATTGTATAAAGATTAAGTGACCTAAGTCACTTCATTTTAATATAGCCCACTTCTCAGAGTGTTGACCAAGCAGGGTTGGTTCGCGCTCCTTGGAAACACCTAACTCTTCAAAAGGCATATAATTCTGTATGCCTAAATCCCAAATTGAGGCACTTCTAAACTGGCCCCCTTAGGGACAGCCCAGTTTTGGACTGAACTCACAAGGAATACATGTCAAGCCAGCTTGAGAGAAATTAAGACATGGACAACACATTTTAATTTTGTTTGTCTCTTTCTTTGAACAGACTCTGCTTCAAAATTGGGGTTTGACGATAGCTATCTTGAAATATATATGTTTGTAGGGATGTCATTTGGAAGAAGGACTAAACATTTTCTGATTGTCTCCAGAAGACAGAATTAAGATCCATGAGTAAAAATTACAACAAAGACAGATTTAGTTTCTAAATAAAAAAAAATCTTCAATAGTTGCTTTGTCTGAAAATGGGAATGGGCTATATTAGAAATTACTGAATTCCTTTTGCATCAGTATAAGGAACTCACTTGTCAACACATGATGGAAGGATTCTTTTTCAGAGATGTGTTGAACCTTTCAACTTAGAGATGTTTTGATTATCTTAACTCTGGGGGTCACATCACAGAATTCTGACATGGATTGGAGACACCAGATAGAGAGATTTTGAATTGTTCACATGTGACCCAAACCTGAACTGATTTTATCCAATGTGGTAGATATCTGGCCTTATTTTAGTCAAAATTAGCACCGATATTTAGAAATAGAATCCATCAGACATATTTCTCTTACTAATTCAGCAAATGATATATCTGCAGATCTATCACTTTTAAAACACCTTGAAAACATCAATCATGTATATTTGTTTATTTAATTGCCAAATTGCAAAATCTGATAGTAGATACTAAAAACACTGTCATAACATGATCCTAAGGAAAACAAAAATCCTTCTACAAAGTTTCCTATAGAAATATATGTTTAAATAAGAGGGCCAACTTTGAAACAATCTGGAAACAAATTAGTTATAAAATAACCCATATCAGCAAAACAAAGTAAAGTGGGAGAATATTGAAAAAAACTAAATTATAATCTTTACTTACAATAATTTCAAAATAAATTTATTATGCAAGATTTAATAATGACTATTTATTTGCTTAAAATATAATTAGAAGACAAAATAAGCTAGATAAAGTTTTAAAAGTGTTATCTGTATATTTTTTCACATCATGTTTATTTGATGGGAATTGAAAATGGATTCCTTGAGTGAGGAAATGTTGGGAATATAAATTTTAGTAATTGCTTATTATTTGAATTAAGTACATTTAAACCATCTATTAGATATGATCAAAAAGAACTTAGATGGATATATTTATTTGTTAGTGTCTCTTTGCACAAAGATAAATATTACTCAGAGGGATATGCTTCGGAGATATGTGGTTTTAATTTTGAAAGATGTCACTGCTTAAAGTTAATTTTTTTGGAATATGCCATTAAAAATAAAGGCACCTTCAGTTCTAATATTTCCATTTTCCAATTATCATTCGCTGCTGGTGATTTCTAAATTAGTCTTTAAAACGTTTCCCTAGAAATAAAATCAATTGCTATAATTTTCTCTCATTAAAATGTTTCAATTCACTTAGTTTATTTGCTTTTATTTCCAATAGGTACTTCATTTCTCAAGTTTTAAATATAATGGGGAAGTAATTGTTTTTTTTTATCCTTATGGAAAATTATGGTTATAATTTAATTATTTTGACTGGATTTTTATTTTATTTGTGTAGAGAATTCCTTGTGAAAAAATCAATGAACCAATGCAAATCCCTAACTTCTCTTCTCAGAAAGTTGTCTGGAACTCTAAAAGGGTAAATGACTTGCCCAAGGTCACACAACTGTTTTGAGTCCTAGGTTGAACTTAAACTCAAGTCTTCTTGACAATGAGGCCAATTTTCCATCTGCTACAGTACAGGATTTTTGATTTACATTTTGGCAATTATTATTTTACACCTATAATTTCTTGCTACAAATATTTGATCTAGAAGTCAGGTATTGATTGGGTAATTTTACAAATTGACTGCATTGAAATCACTAACCATGTTCTTACTATGACTATAGTAAAATTTAAACTAATAATAGCATTAAATTGATTTTAAGTTTTACCTTGTAATGAAAATATGAGTTAATAACTAGGTATAACAATAATATTAATAAAATGAGACGTTATGAGATATGGTGGAATATATCTTGGACTTAGAATCAGGAAGACGTTGATTCAAATTCTGACTCAGAGATTCAGGGAGTTGAGTGACTTACTGACCAACAAAAATTATGTGAAGAAATGGTAGCAAATATGTAATATTACCCCGGATTGCAAAAATTTAGCAGCTATAGAATACTGAATAATCCATGGCTTGATACCTAGAATTATTTATCAGAAATTATCTTTCATACACTGACTTGTTGGTCATTTTAATGGATATATATGAATATAAAATCATAGACTCATAGTATTAGAGCCAGAAGGGACCTTAAAAGAAATTGAGTCAACCCCTTCATTTTACAGATGAGATAAATATTCTCCCTTATATTTATGTGCATATAATTTCCCTCAATGGACTGTAATCTCCCTGAGGGCAAGGGACATTTTTCTTTGTCTTTGTCTCTTTAGTACCTGGAATAACATCTAACACAGAGTAATGCTTACTAATTGACTGATTTCCAGACACTGCAAAGGGGAGCTTTATTAAAAGAAGGGAAATAAGTGAAGGGAAGGGAATGCATTTATATAGTGCTTTGACACTTGGCTCAGGATTTTACAAACATCTTATTTAGTCCTCACAATAATCCTAGGAGGTAAGTTCTGTTATTATTCCTATTTCACAAATGAAACAACTGAGTCAGACAGTGGTTAAGTGACTTGTCCAGCATCACATAGCTTTCCTTCCTTTCTTCCTTCTTTCTTTCCTTCCTTCCTTCCTTTCGTCTTTCCTTTCTTCCTTCCTTCCTTCTTTCCTTCTTTCCTTCCTTCTCTTCCTCCCTTCTTTCCTTCCTTCCTTCCTTCCTTCCTTTTCTCTTTCCCTTCCTTCTGTCCCCATTGGGTAGCACAGGTACCCAATGAGTACCTACAGGTACTCTTCATCTCTGAAACTTTGGTCTCTCTTAAAGACCAAACAACATCAAATCACTCAGGTTCTCAATAAGTCCCAGGCCAATCCCTACTTGGTCATTGGGCCCTAAATGATTCTGAAAGAAAGTCAATAGCAGATGTTTCTGTTTTGACCAGAAACCCTGAGGGTCTTCCTCTCCCAGATAAATTTTTTTTTAAACTAGGTAAGGAGGCCTTTCTCTGCCTCATTTCTTATTAAACCTCCATCACTTAATGCTCATTGGCTTAATTGACCTATTAAAGATCTTAATTTGAAAAAGCCAAGGTTCTCCACTCATCCTGGACCATCTCCAGTTGCCCTGATCTATATCTAGCCACTGGACCCAGATGGACTTGAAAGAGAAAGTGAGGCTGGTGACCTTGCACTGATCTCCCTCATTTAATTCACGTGCATGTCATGGCATCACCTCCCAGTTGTCTTCTTTTAGGGTCTTCTTTTCCTACAGAGAGTCTTATCTTCCCACCTTCTTCTAGTTCTCCTTATTTTCAACTAGGGCCCCACAGAATGATTTCTCATTTGCTCCCACAGGTTGGCTCCAGATGTTGAGATATACTACTCTCTTTTGCCACCAGTCAGTGAATCCTGGGTGCTTCTTTCTTCCCATTGCAGTTCTCAGTGAGGAGGGAAAGGTAATAAAGTTCTGTGGTGTGGTGTCCATCATATTTTCTCTTTGATAATGCACAGCGATGGAAAAATGCCAGACTTCTCTGTGCCTGGCAAGATTTAGATTTGGACATGACTTTAGAGGTCATCTAATTCAGCTCCTTCATTTTATACCTGAAAAAGCTGAGGACCACAGAGTTCATGTAAAAAATATATGTGTGTGTATATGCTTATATATATATGCGCATACATATATATATACATACTTATATTATTATACTTATACTTAATGGTTAATAAATGCTATTTAATAAATTGTTTTTAATCTAATTGAGCTGATGAGACATTCAAATATTTAAATGTCAAAGGGATATTGTGTGGTCATCACTTGAATATCTCATCAGCTCAGTTAGATTGAAAACTGTTAAGTATCAAATATTAAGTATCTGATAATTATAAGTATACAATCTAATATATAACAAAATTTAATATCTTATATATAAAGAACAAAAAAACTGGTATGGAGGGTGGTGGAATAAATAGTTTGGATAAGACAAAATTTCTACCCTCATGGAGTTCACTTTCTAATTCCAGATGTCTAAAATGGGCTTCTTCACCTTCTTCCTAACACTGGCTATTCCTTCTTGACTTTCCTGTTTCTTTTTACATTATCACTATTCTCCCAGTCAAGCATAGGTGAAAACATAGAGTAACTTTGGGCTTACTTCAACTTAATATCCAAGTAAGTCACCAAATCTGGTCCATTCTTACTTTATAGTTTCTCTCACATCTCTTCATTCCTTTCCCTTCCCACAATGATATCTCCTTCTCAGTTCCTGGCAAGAAAGACAAAGAGCCTGAAGAGACTTTAGAGGCCATTTAATCCAAACCCTTCATTTTCAGATAGGGCACCTGAAGACTAGGGAAGTTAAATTATGTGTCAAAGTTCACAAAAGTCATAAATTGTATAGAAAGAATTGAATTGAATATAACATCTCATCCTGTAAATCCAGGGCTCATTCCCTTGTAATTTATTTTTCACATCTTCCAGAGAATGTTGATTTAGGATGATTGGCAGTACCATTTCATAAAAATGTTAAAAAATGAAGAGAGAAGCAAGTTGAAAGAAAGCCTTTCAAGACTCAACTAATCCCAGAGCATTTTAAAATGAAAATGGGAGAACAACAAAACACAAAGATAGAAAATCTGATTTTTTTCTATCAAACTCCTTTCATCATCAAGGACAATGCACTTATGACATTTAGATTCTAACATCATAATTGCAGTTATGTTTATAGTAGCAGTAGAAATGTCACTGAAGAAAATAAAGACAGTGAAAAGAAGCTTGACTAGATCATATGTATTCAAAGTCTGTGAGAAAGGTGACAGTTTTTATGTCATCATGCAATTAATTCTCAAAGAATTTTAAAGTATTTACTGAGGAAAAAATCAGTAACTACTAAATCATAATTTCCAAAATATCTTATGAAGAGGAAGGCTAAGACAACATAAGTAACTACCAACCTATATATCAACCTTTTGCATATTTGACATTTTGATGAGAATACTCTAGGTACATTTTGAGGGTATTATGAGAAGGTGCTATGAATCATATGGTTTTAAATTGCTTATAAGCATTTTTTGGTATTCCAAATATGATATCCATCAAATGATGGAAAATAGATGAAACCAGAAGATAAATTTGTGGCTAAACAGTAGGATGGATTATCAGGTTACCTTTGAGAGATAAATTATAATGTAAAGTCTTATTAAATATCCAAAAGCAACAGGAAACATTATCTCATGGAACATGCTATTATTTTGTATTGCAGGGACAATGAAAACTATTTTCAAAAATACCACTATTGCAATTATTACAGCTCATGTGAAAACATCCGTTGTAGAGAGTGAAAATCAGGAGTCTACAAAGCACTCGATAATAACTGTCCAAATTAAATTAAATCAACATACATTTTGATTTTCAGTGACTTTAAAGCAAAGATGGAAATAGATGAGGATAGTTAAGAATACAGTAGGATTCAAGAGTGAGTAACAAGAGAAGTCCAGGATGTGTAAATCCCACAGTAGCTCCATGACTCCATATCATTAATTCTATCTTCGAGAAAATATTCAGAACACACTGGATATAGTGAGTACTGAATAATATCACCAAATAAAAGAGAAATATATTGTATTTTAAAAGACATGAAATGAATCACCATAGATTTGGTAGTCATTCCTCTATCAGCTGTTTGGGTATATCCTGACACCCCACCTCATTGCAATAATGATGAAAATTAATACAAAGTTACAAGAGTAGGAATTTTTTAAAAAGACATTTTCAAAGGAAGTTAGCAGTCAATGTTGGAAGAAATGTAGAAAGGCAAGAATGCTAATGTCTTATTGGTGGAGCTATGGATTTGTTGAACTTTCTAGGAAGGAATTTTGAATTACACAAATAAAGTGTCTAAAGTCTCCATAACATTTGACCAGAAATTTCAATGTTAGATAAAGAAATGGTATAGTGGAAAAAGCACTGGACTTGGAACCAGAGAGACCCAAGTTCAAATCCTGCCTTGGATTAGTTAGTTGTTAGTCCTTGGCAAGTCACTGAAGGTCTTAGCTCCAATTTGCTCACCTGTATCAGCACTTATCTCCCAGGTTGTTGTGAGGATCAAATGAGATAATGTATGCAAACACTCTGTAGACCTTAAAGTATGATATAAATATTAGTTATTGCTATTGTAATCATTGATGATATTATTATATCCTAAGGAATACATTAACCAAAAAAAAAGTCTTTGCATTCAAGGAACCAAATATCTGTAAGTAAAGTTGATGCCTATTGATTGGGGAATAGTTAAATAAATTGTGTTTCATGAATGTAATAGAATATTGTTATGCTAGAAAGGATGACAAATAAGCTAAATAAAATGAATCATAAATAAATGCTACATGAACTGATACAAAGTGAAATAAACAGAGCTAGGAAAATAATTATGCACTACTACGACAAAGTAAATGGGAAGATAAACAGGCAATTTTTTGCAATCATCTTTTTTACTGTGTGATGCTAGGAAATGCTTTTTTATACCATAAATTAAAAATAAAGTAAATTAAACAAGAAAAGCAATTCAAGCCAAATAATGTAAAATTATATATATATGTATATATATACATATACATATTATATATATATATATATATATATATATATATATATATATATACACACACACACACATATATATAAACTAAGCCAAAATTCCTTAAAGAAGAAATGTCAGAAAACAACTTCCCCTGATACTATACAAATTGGAGGGGGTCTATAGGTATGAAGTGTTGTATGTAACATGATTTTTCAGTACTGCCCAATTGATCTGATTTTTTCCTATTTCTCTCTCTTCCTTATTTATTTATTTTTAATTTAAATAGTATCCCCCCAATAACATATCAAGAAAATTTCTAGCATTCATTTTTACAAGATTTTGAGTTCCAATTTTTCTCCCTCCTCTCTTCTACAAATGGTATGCAGTTTAGCATAGTTTACACATGTGCTATCATGTAAAACATTTCCATATTTATCACAATTGTGGAAGAAGAAACAGATCAAAAAGAAATAAAACCATGAGAAAGAATAAAGTGAAAAAATTGTGCTATGATCTGTATTGAGTCCATCAGTTTTTTATCTGGATATGGATGGCATTTTCCTTTATAAGTCCTTTGAACTTATCTTGGATCATTGTATGACTGAGAGGAGCTGAATCATAGTTGGTCAATACACCATGTTGTTCACACTATATAAAATGTAGAATAAAATTTTCTGCTTATTTCACAATGCATTATTTTATACAAATCTTTCCAAGTTTTTTCTGAAATCTCCCTGTTTATCTTTTCTTATTGCACAAAAGTGTTCCATTACATTTATATGCCATAGCTTGCATAGTCATTCCTCAACTGATGGGCACCCCCTCAATTTCCAATATTTTGTCACCACAAAAAAGGCTTCTATAAGTATTTTTGCACTTTTCCCTTTTATATGATCTCTTTGGGATATAGGCCCATTAGTGGTATTGCTGAATCAAAGGGTTTGCACAGTTTGATTGCCCTTTGGCAATAGTTCCAAGGTACTATCCAGAGTGGTTGTATCAGTTCACACTTCCACCAACTTTGCATCAGTGTCCCAATTTTGCTACATTCTCTTCAACATTTATCATTTTCCTTTTTTGTCTTATTAGCCAATCTGATTGGGGTGAGATGGTATTTCAGAGTTGTTTTAATTTGCATTTCTCTAATCAAAAGTGATTTAAAGCACTTCTTCATATGCCTATAGGTGTCTTTGATTTCTTCATCTGAAAACTGCCTATTCATATACTTTGATCATTTATGAATTGGAGAAGGGCTTTTATTTTCATAAATTTTACTCAGTTCTCTACATATTTGAGAAATGAGGCCATTATAAGGGACACTTCCTATAAAGATCGTTTCCAAGTTATCTGCTTTCTTTCTAACCTTGATCCCATTGATTTTGTTTGTACAAAAGTTTTTCAATTTAATGTGATCAAAATTATTTATTCTACATTTCATAATGCTCTGTATTTCTTGTTTGGCCATGAATTCTTCACCTCCCCATAGATCTTACAGGTAGACTAGTCCTTGCCCATATCATTTAATTGCTTCATTGTCTATGGTATATTTTTTCTAGCAAGATGTAGTTTCCTTCATCTCTTTTAATTAGGTCTATTTTTGCTTTGACTTTGTCTAAGATCAGATTTGCTACCCCTGCTTTTTTACGTCAGCTGTAGCATAATAGATTCTGCTCTAACCTCTCTCCTTTACTCTGTATGTCTCTCTACTTCAAGTGTGTTTTGTTAAGCAATATATTGTAGGATTTTGGTATCTGCTTCTGTTTTGTGGGAAGGCTTATCTCATTCACATTTGTACTTATGATTACTATCTGTGCATTTCCTTCTATCCTCTTCTTCCTCCTGTTTGTCTTCCTCGTTTCACCCTTTCCCACCTTGCCAGTCTTTTGTTTCTGTCTACCACGTCCCCTGACCTGCCCTCCCTTCTGTCAGTCCCCACTCCACAGCCTTTACTTAATCTTCTCCCCTCCTACTCCCCTGTTGCATAAGATAAATTTCTATATTCAAATGATTGGGTACACTATTCCCTCTCTGAGAGTAAGGCTCAAGCAATGCCAGTTGCCCACCCTCCCATTTTCCCCTCCATTGTAAAATGTCTTTCTTGCCTCTTCATGTGAGATAATTCACACTGGTCCACCTCTACCTTCCTTCTGCTCCCATTGTACTTCTTTTTCTTATCCCTTAATTTTTTGTATGTCACACCTTCAAATTTACCTTATACCTGTAGGGCAGCTAGGTGGTACAGAGGATAGAGCACAAGTCAGGAGGACCTGAGTTCAAATCTCACCTCAGACACTTGATACTCACTAGCTGTGTGACCTTGGGCAAGTCACTTAATCCCTCATCCTGAGTCATGTCTAGTCATCCTGATGAATATCTGGTCACTAGATTCAGATGGCTCTGGAGGAGAAGTGAGGCTGGTGACCTTCACAGTCCTCCCTCCCTCAAAATAAAGTCAAGTGCAAGTCGTGTCATTATTTCTCTGATGGCATGGTCTTCTTCGGCAATGAAGAATGCACGCACACACCTTATGCCTGTATTATCTGTCTTGGTATATTCCTTCTATCTGTACCTCTAGTGATACAATTTTTAAGTTACAACTTTTATCTTCCCAAATAGAGATGTAAACAGTTTAGCTCTATTGAATCCCTAGTGCTTTCTTTTCCTTTTTTAATCCATTTATACTTCTCTTGGGTCTTGATATTGGAGGTCAAATGTTTTGTTTAGTTCTGATGTTTTCCTGATGAAGGCTTGCAATCCTTCTATTTCATTGAAGGACCATTTCCCCCCTTGATGTATTATGTTTAATTTTGCTGGCTAAGTGATCCTTGGTTGTAGTCCTAGCTCCTTTGCCTTCTGAAATATCATGCTCATGATCTCTGATCCTTTAATGTAGAGCCTGTCAGGACCTGTGAGATTCTGATGGTGACTCCACAATATTTGAACTGTTTCTTTCTGTCCACTTGCAGCATTTTTTCCTTGACCTGAGAGTTCTGAAATTTGGCTATAATTTTCCTGGGAGTTTTTATTTTGGGATCTTTTTTTCTGATGTGATCTGGGGATTCTTTTGATGTTTATTTTGCCCTCTAATTCCAGGATATCCTGGCAATTTTCATGGATAATTTCTTGAAAGATGCAGTCCAAGTTTCCCTTTTGAATATGGTTTTCAGGTAGCTTAGTAATTCTGTATTGTCTGTCCTAGATCTATTTTCCAGGTCAGTGGTTTTGCTGATGAGATTTACATTTTCTTCCATTTTTCTCATTGTTTTGAATTTGTCCACAGGTACATTGACATTGTTGACCTCTTCTAAGTTTCTGTCTTGGTTTTCTCTGCCACCACTATATGGCCAGATTCTTTTTTAAAAATTTTTTTCTGCGCATCTTTTTTTATTCTCTCTCTCTCTCTCTTTTTTTAAATTTGGGCTATACCTCCAGCGTGGCAGGGGCACAGTTCCTGGTTTGTTTTGTTAGTGACTGCAGGCCCTGGCTATTTACCTTGTGTTGAACTGATGTTGCTCTGAGGCTCCCAAGAACCCTCATCTCTGTTGCTATGCTAAGGATTGGGTGGGGGTTGGCTTCCACTGCTAGAGGCTATACAGTCTAGCAGCATATCTGGTTCTGAGCTGGGATCCTAATGTTGGTGCCTGGCATGTACTGAGGCCCAGTGGGGTGCTTCCGTGTTTCTCTGTGGCTATTACTGAATTTTGTGGTGGTTAGTGCCCTGAAGGCTGCCTTTTTGTCCTGTGGCTACACTGAAGTGTGATGGGCCAGTGATGGCAGCTGCCTATTTGCTGAGCAACCAGGAAAGTTTGCAAGAATATGTTTGACCTGGACTGTACTACCGCACATGGAGGTCTGGCCGATGGAGGTTACCTGTTTGCCTGGGACTACGTTGCATTTTTTTCATATTTTAGTTCATCGATTCTGAAGAGAGAGAAGTGTATTTTCTCCTTTTCTCTTTGGGGACAAACTTAGTCACTCTAATTATGCAACATTCAGGTTTTGCTATTCCTTCCATTAACATCATTGTGGTCACAGAAATTATTTTCCTCGGCTTACTTTACATCAGTTGACCTAAGTCTTTTCATGTTTCTCTGGATTTCAGGCAAGATCTTGTGCTAAAGATCTGACAGAACAAGATGATTCTGAATGCCTCATTGGGATTAATTTTAAATTAGACAATACTCTTCTGTTACAATATATGTATTAGATAGGCTGGAGAAATCCATTACAGGCTCTTGGTTCTACTGTTAGCTTATTTCATTTTCTGGTTGTCTTGAGGGAATGTCAATAAAAAGTATGAACACGTTTTGCACAGAGAAGTGCATACAATAATAATTAATAATAATGGATATATATCTCCATATATATCTCTCCACATAGATGGACACACACATTTAATATATATATATGTATATATATACACACATATATGTATATGTGTATATACACACACACTCACTGTTCTAAGTGACTGCACTTTGCTAGATTTTTTCAAATATTTTAGGATATAGTTTCTGGATTTCTTATAGCACATTATTTAAAATATGCATTACACACACACACACACACACACATATATATATATATATATATATATACACCACACATATATATATATATATATATATATATATATATATATATATATAAAAGGAGGGACATGTATACAACATGGAATCATCAGATAGATAACTGATTAATTTTCCATGATATTAACATGTTTATATATGTTAAAATAAAAAGTGAATTTTAATGGGTATGTTTAGAAAACATATACAAAGGGCACAATTGCCACCTGCCTTCTAGCTCTGTGTTGATGAGCAGATGTCTAACATTCTAATTCTCAGAACTGCAAAATATTAAAAAAAATAAACTTGGATTGTTAACAATTTAAACACTCATCTAGCACACACTGAAAGCATTTCAAAAGTCAACATATAAAATTATCTAACCTAAATTAATTAAATACATGCATGTGAATTTTATCTTCATAATATAAGTGATTTTGAAATGAAGGCAGTATTTTGAAATGAAGGCAGTATACAATAGGGTACAATTCTATAGAAGTATGCTTTGGGCTTTCAAACATATGTTCAAACATCTGAACAATAGTACGGTTGATTTCACCAACTTTAATTGTGTCTAAAACTATGCATTCATCATCTCATAGTAATTTTCAATAGTGGCATTTTCAAGTAATTGCACAGGAATATTTTTGGGTGTCCACAGTTAATCTTCCCCCACCTCTTTTGACTTCTATACAAAATGTGAATTGTAAATCAAGAAACATAGGCAGTTCTTGAGTGTCTTCCTATCATGAGAACAAAAACAAACAAAAAACCTCAATAAATAAGGAAACCTTATTTTAGTCTTAGTTTCTTAAATATTATTCTACTTGCTGTTGAATTTCCTATATGTCTCTAGGTTCTGATGAGGTGCAGTTTTTCCCAAAACTAATCCCTGGCACTCTGTATGCTGCCTGAAATTAGAGCTAATTTAATTGACTCCTTTGCATAATAAGCCAAGAAAATGTCAGACACACCAAACACCTGAAGCCATAGAAGTAGGGCTTTTGGATTACATCTTAAGCCAGGTGTTAGATTCCCATGAGAAAGCATGTCGAACTTATAACAGAAAACTTGTCCTGTCTAAAATAATTCAGTGTTGGATGATTGGAATCATGAGAAAGTATTTTTTCCCAATTCTTTCATTGGCAGAAGAGGGAAGAAACTGTCATCAGAAATCAATCATTAATATAATGTTTTGTAAAATATGTATTCATTTATACATGTACAAATATAGTCACATTAAATAGCATGGTTAAAAAAATCATTACAAAGAGTATAGTGGTATTTCATTAATAAGGCAGATTTAGTTCTAGACCACCTAAGTCTCAGAGCTGGAAGGGACCTCTGAGAACACCTAGAAGAAGCTGTACCTATATAGGAATCTTGTCTACATAATGCCTGAAAAGTGACCATCCATACTCAACTTGAAGATTTCCACTGATGGGGACCTCCAAACTTCATGATCATCAATCTTTTCACTCTGAAAATGTCTGTCCCCTGAGGCATGTTCTTGTGATTTGTGGGTCCCTGGTACAGACCATCATTTCACAAAGGGCCCTGGCCAAACTCAAATCCCTTTCCTGTCTTCTTTTCTATGTTCTCCTCAGCAGCCTTAACCTTTTGCATTCACTTTCAGTTCCTTACAAGATTCCCTTTATTTGTAGGCTATACCTGTTATAATGTAAGCTCCTAGAGGGCAGGGGTTATCTTGCTTGCTTGCATGTATATCCCCAGAACATACACCTGGCATAGAACATACACCTATTAAATGACTAAGCTATACCTCAGCAGCCATCCAGTACAAACCCATAATTGAAAAGTATCCTCACTAAAAATGCTTAACAAGTTATTATCCATTTTATATTTGGAGACTTTCAGTGAAAGAGAAAGAAACACTTTTTTTGGGGCAGCCCATTTCATTTTGTGACAGCTCTGTTTCTGAGGAAATTGTTCATAGTGTCAAGTAGGATTTTGTCTCATTACATTCTTCTCACACCTTGTTCCTAGTTCTATCTTTGGGATCAAGCAAAACAACCTTTCAATTATTTGAAAAGAGTTCTCATGTCCCCTAGATTCTTCTCTTTTTTCTCTTGACTAACTCTTTGGATTTATTCCACACTTACTGAACAGTAGCTTCCTTCCTTAGAGATGCTTCTTTTCTTAGGCTTGCTGTCCAGACTTGTGAATAACTAGTCCCGCTATTTCATGGTGTTTGCTTTAGACCCCACTCACGTTCCTCTCCTCTCCTCTCCAGATTTCCTTTCTGTCTTTTCAAGAGTAATCTTGTCCTTCCTTTCTACTTTTTAGATTCTTTTTATCTGTTGTTATCTCAACTGGAATGTAAACTTAGAATGTAAAGCATACTTACTACTGGTATGTAGCATACCAGGTATAAAGCATACATACTACTGGTATGATTGGGAAAGTGTACAGAAGCAAAGCTAAAAAAAAATTATTTTTGCCAAGATCAACTTCATTCTCTGGGTAATTTAAATTCAGAAGAAAGATAAAGGAAACTCTAGGGACAGCTTTGGTACTCAAAAATCAATAAGAGATCTTTCGTTTTCACCAATGTAAAAACCAGACTGAGAGTTTCTCTACCTCCCTCCCCTCAAAAATCAACAAATCTTCCCTTCAATATCATATCCAGTTATAGTTGATACTTGAAAATGTGAATGGGTGTGGTTTGTTTTTGATTTTAAAACAATGATCCTATTAAATAACATTTTCCTTGCTGTCAATAACCTATTATCTCACAGGAATAGCCCAGACTAACTGTATAAATGGATTTCTTTACATGGAATTAAGTTTTCCATTCTAAGTGGAAAAATTTTGTAGATAGTAAGTGCTTCAAACTCACATGCTTCTAAGACCAGCCTGGACTAATTATCATTTAAATCAGTTTTATTTTTATTGTGCATGTGTGCATTGAAACATGTTATCAAACTACATACGTCAGTACTCCTGCATAACCATTATAATTTTAAAAGTTAAGTAGAAAGTGCATTTAATGTATGATGCTATCCTAAAATTACAGATGAAGAAGCACTGAAAAGGAATTCAGTATTAATAATTCTTTTAGAAGGAACTCAACTACAATACATTTGACTTCGTAGTAGATGTTCTCAGATGTCAGGAGGAGGAAAGAAAGCTTCTGCAAGGAAGGATGGTAACAGTATAACAGCTGTTTTGTTTTCAACAAAATAAACCCAAAGATAGTCATAGAAAAAGAAGGCAGGGGACAGACAAATATTTTTTTCACTGATGACTAGATTGTTCATTTGTATTGTCCTGGATTAATGGTCAGCTTACTGTTGCTGAAACCTGAAACTCACATTTCATATTCTCACTTGTTCTCCTGGCATAGCTGAGCAGCCTGTCTGTTTTCTGGATGTTGGTATTAGGTTCATCCAACAAAGACAGTATGAATGTCAAAATGGAGGATTATAGGTTGGACTCCAATGAATTTAAAGCATATCCAGGCACATACTACTATTAACATAGACATTTAGATGAAACATTTTTTATAGACCAATCTTAATGTAAATGACTTGTTTGGATATTCTTCTGTGAATTCTACTGTAAATTTAAATGTTTGAAAATGATCACATTCCAACCCATAATGTTATTCTCTCACAGGGCTCCACCGACACCTTTAAGGGGCCCTATTTCGGACTCTTGAAGTCCCACATGTGGTGCTGCCAGGCAGAGTGGACATGTCATGGACTGCTGCAGACTCAAGGGTGAGGCATAGATCAACTGTCCTGCTGGAGGAGGAATAACAGTAGCAGTAGGGTGAGATGCAAATGGAGCAGAATCAGAATCCCTAAAATAATTCTTTAGATATTTTCAGAAAGATACTATGTCTTATACTTCTTCTCTTCTGTAGGCCAAATGCCCCTTAATCCTTAGTTCTTGTAAAGGATGAGCTATCTGTATCTCATCAGCTACTTAGTCCTGTCTGAAATATTTTATCCAGAAGTGGAAATATCATTCCAGAGATGATTTAGTCAAAGCAGAATTTAGTGGAATCACATACTATGTTCTGAACATTCAACTTCTGTGAATACAGCCTAACATTCCAGTAGTTTGGTTGACTGCCACATTATACTGTTGCCTCATAATGAACATATAGCCCATGACATTTTTGAAATCTCTTCATGGACTCTGTAATCATATCTAATTAATCTTGTATTTATGCAGTTATATTTTTAAGTACTCAAAGAGTGGATTATATTTTGTCTCTATTAAATTTCATAATTTTATCTTCAACCCATTTTTCTGGTCAGGTGAAATCTTTTTGGATGCTGATTTCATTATACAATGTCAAGTCCAGATTTATTTTATGAATAAGTCAACTATGCTATCTTTTAAGTCATTGATAAAAATTCTGAACAGAACCGGACCTACAACAATGCTTTACCAAAGACTTTCTTTCATATTGACACGGATCTATTACTCAACACTATAGTTAGCTCATTCATTTCCAAATATACTCTAGAGTATTGTCATCCCATCTACTTTCCACATTAGTCACATGATATTGAGATTTTTATAAATACCTTGCTGAAATTCTACTTTGTTCTGTCAATGGCAAAACCTCCCCACCCTTCCACTCCTCTACCAGTTTAATAACCCTGTCAGAAGTGTCTACACAAGCAGTCTGGGATGTCTTCTTAATGCACTCCTACTGGCTCATAATTATCACTATCTCATTTTCTAAATGCTCACAAACCACCTCTTTAATCATTGAATTTGGAATTTTTCCAGAAATTTAGAAGTCTTAGTCATTGGTTAGTGTTGAGGAATGCAAAGAAAGTTGGTAGAGCTTGTGTTGCTGTTGTAGTTTATTCAGAGAATAAGGAGAATCTAAGAGTTTAGACTGATGAAGTGGGTATTAGTAATTTAATCAATAGAATGCTGTTTTATGCTATGGTGTGTACATATACACATATGTATATAGATGAATGAGTGTGCATATATATATTGTATATGCATAGTCAAAAAAGCCAAAGGTAAATATAAAGTATTTAAATTTGATCTTTTGTTCCTTTCCCTCAAAATTAGAAGCATATCCCATGCTCAGTTTTTTCCGTTTAGATCTTCAGAGTATAGCATCTTACCTTCTTTTCTTTATACTGGATTCTATGTCATATAAACCTTTGGAGAACAATCTCCAAAGGCTTATGCTATCCGCATTTTAAATACAATCATATAGATGTGTCTGATATTTTGTTAAACTTTGACAGGTACATTATGATGAATATCTCTAATAAAATTAAGGTTCATGTTTCCATTTAGATAAGGAAAGAGATAGTGATAAAGGTGAGAAATTTTATCTTCCAACTCTTCTGCTATTACCTTTCAATTGGCATGCTAGGGAGGGTCCTAGATAACTTTTGGTCTTTTACTAGTGCCCCTCTGAATAAGAGAGACTAAATACATTAGGAGATTTGTGGAAACAAGAAAATAAAACTTTAAAGGATAAATATAGAAATAGAAGTGTTACTCCATGGCTAGAAGTTGATAAGGATTCTGTGGTTATAGATCTTGAGATGCTACAAGGGACATCAGAGTCAAGTCCCCTCTTTTTTACAAATGAGTAAACTGACTCCAAGAAAGGTTAATTTCACATAGGTATTAAATAGTAGAAACAAGATTGAAACCCAGATGCTCTGAGTCCACATCCAGGGCTCTTTCTATTATGTCATGGTGCTTCAACATGAAAGACAACACATGAGACTTGAAAGTTCATATTCAGAAACAGAGTGAGGAAATAGGGAGTTAGGTTAGGAAATATGTTCATGATGGACAAGAGAAGGAGGTTATCTAGTCTTTTTTTCTTTATTTCTCTTTAAATCACTTGTGAAGGAAATATTATTAATTAGATTTCTTTAATTTTCTTGCTCAGTTTTGAAGAGACAAGAACATTAAATTTCTGTGACTAGTAAGACAGAATGGTGGATATGGCAAGGACATTCAGGATAAATATACAAGTCATCTAGGAAGCTAAAATTTCACATCATGACTTCTTAATGAATGCCTCCAATTGCTACAGCAGTTTAAGTTCACAAAACAAAGCAAATATAGGCTTTAGGACAATGACATAAAGTCATGATTTATACTTAGGTACTGCTCAGATTCTTTAAAGCATGTCTTTGGCTACATACATATATTTTATATTTGTATATAAACTCTCTCTATATATATGTATTCGTATAGATTCTAAATGGGCAGGATAGTAGATATCTTTGATATTGACCTCTAATGATACCCTAACCACATGATTACTGAAATTATACTCTGAAACCAAAGGTACCACACTTTACCTGGTGACAGTAGTGGGAACTTCTATCCATAGAAGATAAAATACTCCATTGGGATTATCTTGCATTTCCTAACCTTTTTGGTGACAAAAAATGTCACACAACTTAGACCCAAGCACTCAAGTTTACATAGTAATTTTTTCAAAATAGGCTAAGAAATAGATTTCTTTTTTCCTCCCTCTTTTAGAAGAAGGAAAGGAATACTTTAGCACAAATCAATAGATTTAACTAATATGCCCAATGCTTTCTCATGCCAAAAGCAAAAAGCAAGAAGATAAAAGATAATTTCTCCCTTGATTAAGCAAGCTGTGATGAAAACAAGAAGGGATAAAGCCAGCTTTATGCTTAGGTGCAGCACATACGATGTGTGACAATTTTTAATTCCTATAAAACTTGCACATGTTAGAAATCCATACGCAAATCCCAGACTACATCCAAAAGGTGAGGCAAATAATATTTTTTAAATTATAGTTTGACTACATCATTTATTTATTTGTGTTACTTTGTGGTAAGCTTTAGAGGACAAAATTCTCTTGTGATTCTAGTATGACATTAGCTTTTTTCTTGCCAGTATAGTCCAATATCACCTAATGTTATTCTGATGAAGGAGAATATGGTAGCACATAATGGTGCCTTGCAGATTGCAGTTTCTTGCAATTTACTCACAAAACTATGTTTACTTCATGCACACACACATTTATTTTTGCTGTTATCACATTGAAGATTCCCAACTACATCTGAGTGTTCCCTCTCAGTCATTATTAAAACTGCCAAGACAGTAATGGTCATAAAAATAGCCAGGATACAAACAACCCACACATGTATTTATAGTTATGTCCTACCTTGTCCTTATATAATGTTGCCTTAAAGTTATCTCTCAAAGAGTAGAGAATGGATCAACAAAGGTAGGGGTGAGGGAAGGAAGTCTTCATATCATATGATCTTATTCCTCTTTTAAAGTCTAGACCACAAGGGAGGAACTTCATTTCAAGTCTTATATAAACTGGGAGTAAATCTAGAGAGATGAATTACATTCTTCTGTTGCTTGATTTCTCTCAAAGAGATCTCTAGTCTAAGATAAATATAGGTAACTATAATACTAAAAAGAATTAACTGACATATCACAGTATAAATTATGTATGTATGTAACTATATATGTTACAATGCTATATTTTGTTGTTCATTTGTTTCAGTTGTATCTGACTTTTCTTGACCCCATCTGGGGTTTTCTTGGCAAAGACACTGGAATGGCTTGCCATTTCCTATTCCAGCTTCATTTTACAGACGAGGAACTAAGGCAAACAAGGTTAAGTGATTTGCCTAGGATCACACAGCTAGTAATGTCTGAGTCCAGAATTGAACTCAGGAAGATGAGCCTTCCTGACTCCAGACCTGGCACTCTCTCCACTGTGCCACCTAGCTGCCCTGTGCCATACTTTGCTTTCATCTAAAGAATCTTTCTAATCTAATTTTTTTTAGTAAAAATGGTGATTCTACTTCAATCTCACTGTAGAAAATGTACTTTGAGCATTCTCTTCTACCCCATTTTTGATGTTGAACTTATTTTGGACATCCATGCTCTCCTTCAAGACCATTATTGTCAAAAAGTGTTTTTTCAACATCTACTTTGGGCAAGATACTACACTAACTAAGCAGTTGGAATGTGAAACAAATTGACTGCTATAAATTGCTTTGCAATATATTTAGGTAATGTATTGACATAAGGGGATAAAAAAACAAAAGAAGAGCCTGATAATGAGTATAACTGGAGTACAGAGAGGAGGGTTCCTGGAGATCTTAGATGGTCATCTATCAAGATGAGATTTATGCTATGCACGTAAGAAATACTCAGTGAGTATTGAACTAATTGATGCATGTGTGATTTTTTTAGGATCATTGATCCAGAACTAGAAGCAACCTTAGGGACATTCTTAATCAAGCCCTTCTTTTTACAGATAAGGGGAACCTAGAACTTAGAAAGCCTAAGTAAGTTATTCAAGTTTATATAGGTAGTATTTGCCAGAGATTGAATTGGAACCCAGTTTCTCTGACTACAGAGACAGTCATCTTTCTACTTGGATATACTACCTGCATATTTTAGTCAGCCTTTGAAGGAAGATTAAAATGTAGAAAAATTTATGTAAATTTATGAATGTATATACTGGGCTTAGGCCAGGGCAATTCCTTTCTATAAATAAATCTGTCATTTACAAATTAGTTGTATGGTTTGTAGGTCTGCACAGTTCGTATTTTGTGCAAATTCTGTAGAATTACTAAACTTGTAAGTTTTGCCTCATTAACATCGTGCTATAACCAACTTAACTAATTACTTAGAGTATTTCAAGCTCAACAGTTACCTGTTTTTATTAAGTTCCCAACCTTATGACTCACCAGATCTCTTTTCTAGACCTTGACTTTCTCCAGTCAGGGTTAAGTTTCTGGACTCTAGTGATGATATATTTTGATTGATAGGATAGAGACCACTTTGTTTAAATCATTCTTCAACTAGTCTACTTTTAATAACCTGTTCTTTCAGTTTTCTTTAGACTATAGGTCATGGTTTCTAATGCTTTTATTAGCAAGCATAATGATACATAAAATTTTTTCCTGCTGAGCATCATTTTGTAACATGACTTTTTCTGAAGAATCAAAATTATGGTACACCTTAATTACAATGTATATGTGTACACATACATACATACATATATATGTGTGTATATATATATATATATATATATATATATATATATATATATGTATATATAGCCTGAAGTGTTTTACCAATGATAATATGTACAAGATGTGGTACAATCTAGCCACAATCATTTAGTAAGAACAGATGTTCGTGTCACACTGATATTCAAGGAAGATTAAAAAAGAACTTTTGGGCAGGTCTTCCCTAGAGAATTTATTAGAGGAAATGGACAAGAGTCACATAGGACAAAAAAGTCTGCATGGGGAATGATTGACATTACTATAGAGAAGACCTGTATAAGTGAAATAGTGATTATTCAGGGATTGAAGAATAAAAAGTAATTAGAAATAGTTAGAAGAATAAAAATGTACCTTGGGGTGGGACATATCTGTCTTGCACCTGAGGTTTTCCAAATGCTCTAGTTTGGCAATGGCTTTGACACCAAGCTTCCTTCTCCAAAAATTCATGCTCCCTTGTTTCACAAGTAACCATACTTAACTGTTGCTTATTTCTGGGTAACCTTTCCCTACTTCATATTCTTGTACAAGGTACCCAATAAATGAAACTTTACCTATTGTCTTTTTGCTTATCATTTCATTACATAACCTGCTGAATTCCTCTTAGAATTCAATAGATTTTGACATGATGGATTAACCAACTTCCCATTAACTACCTTTATGGCCACCTATCACAACCATATTCCATTTGACACTTTATAGTAATAATCTCCTTTAACTCTTTCTGTGAATGTATTTCTAATTCTAAAGTCTTGCACTCATGCTTTATCATAGTTATCCTAGGTTATGCAAGGCTATGATGATAAAAAGTAAGCTCTTGCAAGGTCTACCAAGCTGGTAGGTTGGAAAGGGTGGTTACAGGCCCAGTGACAGGCCATATGATTCCAATCTAAAGACCTGTCTAGCTAAGTTTAGAGATTCATTAGCAGAGAGTTAAGCCACAAACTTAGACTATTTCTCTTCATCCAGAGCAATTTAAGAGGCCAGATATATCACATCTATTAGGTATTAATAGGATGGCTCTCTACATTAGAAGGTACATACATATACACATACACATATAAATACATCAACCAATAAGTATTTATTAAACATTTAGTATGTTCCAGGCCCTGTGCTAGGTATTGGAAATTTAAATACAAAAAATTAGACCATCTTTAATTACAATGTGCTTACATTCTAATAGGGGAGACAGTGATAATGTATCCATAATAATACTATGTGATATATGTAATACATACATAAGCACAGTATTGTATAAATTTATACAAAGTAGAATACAAAGTATACAAAGTTTGGAAGGGGGAAAGGAAAAGTAACTTTCAGGAGAAAGATGATAAGCTTTGTTTTTGGCATGCAGAGTTCTCAGTGTCATTAAAAGACATACAGCCTAGAGATAGGAAGGAGTGTGTGTGTGTGTGTGTCTTAGAAGCCAGAAAATTTAATCCCTTCATTTTACACTAAAGAAACTAAAGTCATTACCAATCAAGTGATTTGTCCAAAGCAAAAGGAGAAGGGCTCTGAATTCAGGCACTCTACCCCCAAATCTAGTGATCTAATGCTCTTTCAAATGTGCTATGCTGCCTATAGATAGAATATATATGGTAATAAAGGCTTTTTCCTTGTCATCAAACTACAAATTCGTTGTTATTCAGTCCTTTTTCAGTCATGTTCTACTCTTTATGACCGATTTGATGTTTTCTTAGCAAATATACTGGAGTGGTTTCCCATTTCTTTTTCCAACTCATTTTATAGATGAAGAACTAAGGCAAACATGGTTAAATGACTTGACCATGTAAGTGTCTGTAAGTGTCTGAAGCCAGATTTGAACTCAGGAAGATAAATCCTAGCACTGGTTCTATCTGTTGTGCCTTCTAACTGCCTCCAAACTACAAACAAAATTCTAATATATATATTTTTGTAGGACTTTAATACATACTTTTGTTGTGAATGATACTGTTTCATTGTCTTTTGTGGGAGCAGAAAGCAAAACAAGAAGACAGAAAAAGAATCAATAAGGATATATTTTGAGAGTGGACATTTTCATTTTCATTTCATTGGTATAAGGACCCTGGAGTAGAGGAAATGTCTATGAATTCTGGTTGGCACCTTCTCAGCAGTTTATAGTTGGTGACTTAAATGACAGACCAGGGTTTTCCTGGCTTGAAGGCCAGCACTCTAATTTTACAACACATTGACTCTCATGTGTTATCTCATTAAAATTAAATAAGATGTAGCACGATCAAGAGACTGTCTTTCTCTTCACTATGGCACACTGCCTCTTTAATTCAGCATTCATTTTTGCCCCAAATATGTCTCTTAATTTTGAAGACAAAACTCATGTAGACAGAAAAACAAACAAACAAAAATCTTGATTTTCTTCTTTTAGATTCTCTGATAACTATTAGGTTTATGAATATACCTAAAAGGTGAGTGAAACAAAAGAAAGGACAGAAAACTGCTCCCTTAAATTTTATATGTCTTTATATTTTATATGGCTTCCCCTTCATGTAAAACATCCATGAAGCACTCGTGACTTATGCTTTATGATTTATCAAGCACTTTACATGTTATCCAGTCTAGTCTCTGATTTTACAGATGAGGAAAGTGAAGTCCAGGAAGATTAAGGCCAAGGTGATACAGGGAAGTAGACTTTTAAAGAAAAGTATGACGAGTCTAAATACTATAATTCAGAATCAGTGTTTTTCCACATTACATTAATCAGTTTCATTTGCAACCATTTTCCCTTAAAATACACACCAATTATGGTGAAAACACAGTCTCACGTCAAGAGGAGTCTCTTTTATATGACAAAACATCTGGTAAAACCCCTCACTTTTATTTCTAGGTTTGTAATTCACTTAGAGGGACTGACCTTTAAGTATGCACAGAATATACACATAACAGGATATCAAGATATCAAATTAAATGAAAGATTTTAATGTATGGCATTTAAATAGTCTTTTATTGCACTATTTATAAAACTGTTTTATAGAACACTAAAAAGTAAAGGACTGTTTAAAAATGTTAATCCTATAATTAATAGTCAGAGACATACGCTTTTCCCTAGCACGAGGCAGTGATATTCTAAATCTGTTACCATGAACTTTATAAGAGGAGACAGCCATCTGCCTACACGCAGTCATCTAAAGCAAAGCAAAAATAGGTACCCTTATGTTTTCTTCCATGAAATGTGAAGCTGTTGTGATAAAACAGGATTTAGCTAATATGAATTAAGATAGGATGTCTTAAGAAAAATAGGAATGAATTACATAGTAAATCAGAGCTGATTTTGTAAATCACTGATGTTATGAGATCCAACAAGGATTTTAAAGCATACAGCAGTGCAGAGCAGGGGGCTGGGTGTGGGTACATTCTTAATAGGTTACAAATCTTTTCTACAGCTCTAAATCATCCTTTCTTTGCATATTTTGACCTAGTGCTAGTTTATTCATTTCTCCTAACTTAATTGATGCCAGAAGCATTGTGTGAAATTCATGCTGCACTTCAAGGCAAAGCTGCTAAAATGCTACTCTCTAAGCATTCACTTATGGGTATGTATTATTAAAAGCAACTGAAACATTAGAAGTCTCTTGAAGGAGAGTTAATTTTCTACATGACCTTAACACACTTGCCTGTTTTTTCACCTTTAGCAGTCAAGTACCATTTACTCTTTCATCAACGGGGTTCTGATTTTCTCAGGTATAATCGAAACATCTTAAGTCTTATTCATATATTTTTACTGGTCTGGTTTGGCATTTTGTCAATACTGTCACTAGAGATCAATTCTTTTAAGGTCACCTAATTTGATTTTAGTATTTGTTTTAGGTATTTTTAAAAAAATCTAAATAGTATTTTGTTTTTTCCAATACATAATAAAGACAACTTTTAACATTCATTTTTATAAGAGTTTGAGTTCCACATTTTTCTCTCTCCCTTCACCCCTCTCCAGATGGCAAGCAATCTGATATAGGTTATTCAAGTGTGATCATGTAAAACATATTTCCGCATTAGTCATGTTGTGACAGAAGAAACAGAACAAAAAGAAAAAAAATGGAAAAGAAAACACCCAAGAAAGTGAAAATAGTACACTTTGATCTACATTCAGACTCCATCAGTTCTTTCTCTGGCTGTGGATAGCATTTTCCATCATGAGTCTTTTGGAATTGTTTTGGACCATTGTATTGCTGAAAAGAGCTAAGTCTATCAAAACTGGTCAACTCACAGTGTTTCTGTTACTGTGTACAATCTTCTTCTGGTTCTGCTCACTTCCCTTAGCATCAGTTAAGGTCTTTCCAGGTTTTTCTGAAATCTACCTGCTCATCATATCTTATAGCACAATAGTATTCCACTACATTCATATACCAAGTTCATTCAGTCATTCCTCAATTGATGGGAATCCCCTCCATTTCCAATTCTTTGCCACCACAAAATATTTTTGTACATGTAGGTACTTTCCCCCTTTTTAATGGTCTCTTCAGGATACAGATCTTGTAGTGGTATTGCTGGATCAAAGAGCATGTACAGTTTGATGTCCTTTGGGTTGGGCATCTTTTTAATTATCTTCATTCTTCTCTGGGTTCCACTCTTGACCCTGGAGTTTCACCCTGGAAGTCCACCACAAATACCCAGGACTTCTTCCCCTATTTCGTTCAGCCACATCTTCATTCCTCTTCCAGCTTCATTCTTGATTCTGTGGACGTTCTTCACCATGGTCCCTGTGATGATCTCCCTTTCCCTCACTTTTCAACTCCTGTTTTATTTATTTTATCTATTTATTTTATTAGAATGCAAACTCCTTGAGGGCAGGACTATATTTTTACTTGCATATATTAATAATAATTATAGCAGCATTTATATAGTACTTTCAGGTTCACAAAGTGCTTATAAATATTTCATTTTATCCTCATCAAAACTCTGGGAAAACAGGTGTTGTTATTATTTCCATTTAAAAGATGAGGAAGTTGAGTCTGAGAGAGGTTACGTGACTTACTCAGGGTCACACAGTTAGTATCCAAAGTAGGGTTTGAGCTCAGGTCTTCCATACTCTAGCTATATCACTTGTATTCTCAGAATTTATCACAATTCTTGGCTCAGGGTAAAGGCCTATTGTGTTCTTTTTGACTTGGCTTAACTTCTTGGAGAAAAAAATGGACATGATCCAGCTAAGGTAAATAAACTTTAATATGCAAAAGTAAGAATGGAATAACGATGACATTCTAGATCATGTTGCCTCAGTGGAACTTCAATATCCAGAGATGACATAAAAAAAGTCTTATTCTCACACCACGCTGTTCTATACTGTTATAGACATATCTATAACTTGGCAACCAAAGTGTTTTTTATTCCCTCGAGCTATGACATTCAACAATCCTAAGAGGCCCCAATCAAAATTACACTGCTTGATAACTGAGGTAATATCTTAGAATTTGAGGAAGAATAGGAAATAGCTTCCCTGACTTTTAGGGTTGCTATATTCTATGTCTACTAAAATCCACAACACATTTTTTCCATAAGTCATTTATGTAATAATCTTAACACCGACTAAATAGTGAGGCCAAAGTTTTTGCACAATCTATCACCAAATCAAATCATTCTGAATATTAAGATTTCAATGGTTTTTATCCCAGCAAAGTACAGTTATAATATTTGAACCAATTATCCTACCTGGAATAGTTATCAAACCCTATTGCTTATGTACATTTAGCTCACATCTCTCTTGTGACCTAACAATGCACTTTGCAAAAATAAAAATAAAAAAGGTGTATAGAGCAGGAGGTTGAATGGATATTGTACTAGATTTGGCTAGAAGACATGAGTTTGGATACTGGATTTGACATTTGCGTGACTGTAGAATTATTACTTAATCTTTTCAATTCTCCATTTTCCTCCTTTGAAAATGAGAAGCTTGTTCTTGATGACCTTTGACTTCTCTTCTCTTTCTCTCCATTTGTAAATTGATGATTTTATTTTACCCTGGGGTTAAAAGTTTCAGCTTTTAAAAAATCTTTAAAATTTGGGCCTGTTTCCAAATTTTGACACTGCAAGTTATATCACTAAAGTAGTGGTAACAAATTAATTGATTTAAAAAAATCAATGAAATGATGATTAAGATGTGCCTTAATGACACAAAATGAATCCTTATCATTGTAAAATAAAAATAAAAAATAAAATACACAATATTTCCTAGTTAATGAATAAAAAAGTCTTATCTATTTCGTTTATAGTATTTATGAAGTTGAACAAATGCCTGACTGAAATGAAAATATTTTTTGTTTCCAATATACTTGTCTTTTAATTTCTGGTTCTAAACATTTAATAATGACAGTGATAATATCTAATATTTACATAATGTTTAAAAGTGCTAAAAAAAAAAGAAAAAAAGTGCTTTACTTTTATCTTATTTTATCCTCATAACAACCACGTGAGGTAGGCTTTATTGTCCCATTTTACAGATGATAAGAATTAGTTATATGTTCAAGTGATTTGCTCAAGCTCACACAGCTAGTAAGTATCTGAGGTAGGATCCAAACTCAGGTCTTCCTAACTCCAAAGTCTCTACCCTCTCTGCTATGAGAAATAATGGTCCAGAGGATTGTTTAACATTTTCTAAATTATTAATATCATCTAATTTATCAGTGTATTTTTTCCCAATAAATATTCCAGAAAAACATAAATTATAAACTTCAGTACACCTTGAGACAAGTTGTTTTCAGTCAAACCTTAAAAATTACCATGATTCCCCTATATAACAAGCAAAATATTACCTACCCTTCAAAAAAAAGCAAAGATAAAAATGAAACCAGCAAGAAATTGGTTAATGAAAAAAGAAGGGGAATGGGTGAACCTTTAGCAACATGATCTGAGAAGGATAGGTTGAGTCTAGAAACAGCACATACAATAATGTACTTAAAAAATGAAAATGAAGGGAATGCAAAGGAAAGAGAGGAGTGATGTTGTCCTGTTTCTGGAATAGTATACATCATCTAAAAGGTCAGACATTACAAAATGGAATAGGAGGTGTCTTTTATACTTTTATTTTCTTTCGTTACAATCTTTAAGAGAGGATGCTGTACCTCTAATATTATTACAAGATCCAAAGATTATTTTCTGACATTCTTTAAATAAATACTTTATTATCCCACGATTAGAGGAAGGCAAATATATTACTTCCTTTGAAAACTTTCTATGTACTGTAGTCTTTCAAATAATTAAGCAGAAAGCTGGGCAGGCCTTAAAACTGATATCTCCCCTAGATTCGATTGTAGCAACCATAATATCAATTGTTTCACTTTCAAAAGGAGAAACAAAGTCCAATGATGTTTATTCAGACACATGAAACCTTCATACAAAAATTGCATTTGAAATGAAGACTACAAGAACTCCTCCCTCTCTGTTAAAGGGGGAAAATTTTCCCTAAAGCTTTGATGCGTCCTAGTCTCCTTATTTCATTAACTCAGCTGACTGTCAAACATGCAAAAAAGTCCCATAAAGTAATTCCAGGTTGATCAGAAAGGAACACATATTCTCTCTGCCTGGCTTTCACAATGGCATTTTGGAGAAACAAAAAGGAGAAAAACATGTGTAGGATTTAATTTACTTCAATCTTGGGTAAGGGATGAAAAAAAAGAAATGTTCCCTGCAATCTGAGGCATCACACAATAGAGTCATTTCCCCCCTAATTTAGTGCCATTAATTGGAATCACATAGATTATAATGACCTCTTTCAGTTGGCAATGCAGGGAGATGTATGCTAGTTACATTGTGTTCTCATATATTGGCAGTCTGGCAAGCACAGTTTTGGCTCTGGTTGCCCAATACTGCTTCAAATAATGGAAATTCTATTAGGAAGCCATTAGAGATTTATAATAGGGGAAAGCTCTTCTTTTAATGCACAAATACCTCCCTCCTTCAATACTGTTAAAAGCATCACCCCAGAAGCATCAAGGAGAGAGTATAATGCTTTATACAAAAGTAAAAAAATTTAAACATGGGTGCAATATTTGTGATATCTAAAAATCCAAGATATAAATAAGTATATGAATGTGGTAAAAAATGGAAACTTAAAGGATGCTATTCATGATGTCCAAAATTTTTCACTCTGTTGCTTAGATAGTAACTCATAACACCTAAAGACAATTTTCCATACTTTCAGAAGTAACTAAGACAATAACAGTGAATTTAAAACTTTAACTTTTCTTTAGTGCAGTAATTCAGAATTCTTTTAGAAGTACAATGGATTATATACCAAAGAGAATCACATATCAGAAATAATCCAAAGCTCAGTGTATTGGCAACGACTAAAGGACAAAGTGTCTTGTCATAATATTTAGTATTTAAGAGATTATAAATGTTTCTCACTTTGGATAATGGTTAAGAACATGTGGACAACATATTTCTAATTCTACTTCATCTTTTGTTAGTAGTCTGAAGAAAACATTCTATTATTTGAAAAGGAAAAAGGGTTGATAATGAAGTACACTTACCTTTTTCACAGAAGCGACCAGTAAAATATAAAGGACAGTCGCACTGAAATGATGCTACACCTTTAGATGGAAAGATAGGATGGCAAGTCCCTCCATTGTGGCATAAACTATCTTGGCATACTGATGACATTCCATGAAGACTGTGAGAAGGCCCAACAGAATCCAGTCCTTCAGGAATAACAGAAGGTGCTGCAAAGGAGGGTGCTGGTAACTGTGTAGAGATTAGAGATCTGTTGAAATGAAATTCAATGTGAAATTTCAGCAAAGAATCCTACTTAAGAGTGATCAAAATGTTTGCATGTAAAAGGGGAAAATACCAACCCAAGTGATCTGTTTTTAAAATTTATTTTAATTTTTGATAAGTTTTTATTGATGTCTTCTTTAACATTGCTATATTTTTCCCAATATTCTCTCCTCACCTCCCAAAGGGCCACCATACAAACAAATGCCATTTTAAAGACAAAAAGAAAGAAAGATCAATACAATTAATATGAAAAATACATGCAATTTACAACACTTGTGGACTTCCCACTTCTCCAAAGGGATAGGGAAGAAGTATTTTTTTCTTTGGAATCATGCATATTCTTTATAATTTTGCAACCTACCCTTTGGATTTTTATTGTGTGTATGCGGTTATCCTATTTACATTTTGTAGTCATGCTTATTGCTTGCTTGGTTCTGGCACTTTATTCTGCATCAGTTCGTGTAAGTCCTTCCATGCTTCATATTATTCATATTCCTTGTTTCTAACAGAAGTTATATTTCATTATATATAGTATAATGAAATATATTAATGTATCACAATTTTTTGAACCATTTTCCAATCAATGGGCATCTACTTTATTTCCATTTCCTTGCAACTATAGAAAGAATATTGTTTGAAATATTTTAGAGTATATGGAAACTTTCTTTTTTGTCAGTTCTGTACTTAGGGATCTCTGTCTAGTTAGTAATGGAACCTCTGGATTAATTATTATAACATTTTAGTAACTTTATTTGAATAATTACTTTCCAAGATGAACATACTCCACCAATAAGGTGCTAATGTGCTCATCTCCCCAGAACTCCACTGACATTGACTATTTGCATCTTTTATCTCTACTCATTCACACAATATGAGACGAAACCTACAGTTTTTTGGGTTTACCTTTCTCCTAATATTAGTGATTTAGGCAATTGTATGTGTTTTGAACTAGACTGACATTCTCCTCTTAAGAACTGTTTTTTCATATCCTTTGATCACTTCTCTACTGGGGAATGATTTGTTGCATACAAACACACACACATGCACACAATACATAATACACATATACATAATTAAATTTATTAATTATTTATATATATAGGATATCAAGTCCCAAAGGATCAAAGCAGAAAGGGTTGTCACATGTATTTTGTAACCTGTGGAATAATTAAGCTTTTGTAATGTTGAGGTTATATAATATTTCCCCAAATTCTCCCTGCATGAATCTTCATGCTGTTATTTCATAAATTAAAAACAAAACAAAACATTTATTAAGGCTCACAATGTATAAAGTATTCCAAGTATTCCAAGTGCTAGAGGTACAAATGAGAAAGCAAGACAATTCAAATTCTTAAGGAACTCACATTGTAATATGGGTATTGTGGAGGTATCTTGGATCCTTGGAAACAAGGAAAATAAAATATAACATCTGTCAGTTTCTCTCAAGATATAAGGACCCAGTGGTGTTGATCTTTAAAGAAACAACAGATCTCTGTAAATTTGAAGAACGTCATCACCAGGTTGGCTATGGAGGGATGACATTTTTGACCATAGTAACTTTTGGAAGATGTTTATTAATTGGTAGCATATTATGATCAGTAGAGGGAATGTCCACATCAATAAGATCAGAGACCTTAAAATGCCAGAAACAATGAATTGTATGATACTTTGTAACACAGTCTACACAATGTGGTAAATTAAAAGTGACTGAAAGTTATTATTCATTTGATTTGTAGTCAGTCAACATGGTTCTGTAAGTGTCAAGATACCTGGAAGCAATTTTCAGGGGAAATCTTTATAAACCCACCAAATTTTGATCACATCTTTCATATTATAGTCATGAAAATACCTCTACAAGAATAAAACAATGATAAATTATTATATCTATTGTTTAGACCTATGACTTTATTAGTGTAGAGAATTCCCACTGAGGGAAATTCCTCTGCCAAGGAAAGTAGGCAATTGTTTTGAAACTTATGGTCTTAGAAAGTTTACTGGGATACTAAGTAGCTAAATGATTTGCCCAATATTACACAGTCATTAGGTATTAGAAATAGGCCTTGAAATCAGGTCTTTCTGACTTCCAGATAGGATTTCTACCTACTATGCCAGCTTGTGTGTATTTTACATACATTATATTTTATATTCTGCATGAATATATGCTATACATGTCTATATAAAACTAAGCACATACACATACATGCACATATACATACATACGTTTATATACGTATGTGTATATATGTATATGTGTGTATCTATATCTATATCCATATGTGTGTATCTATATCCATATCTATCTATCTGATACCTTAAGGTTTACAATGATTCTTATTTGACTCTCACAATGACCCATGGAAAGGTAGGTGCTATGGTTATCACCATTTTATAGAGAAGAAAACTGAGTCTGAGAGAGGTAATGTGATTTCTCCAGGGTGATACAGCCAGTGTCTGAGGCAGAATTTGAATTTAAGCTTTCTTGACTTCAAGCCCAAGGATCTAGGCATTGTCTCATCTAGCTGTTTAGCTCTCCCTCTTTGGACTTCTCTCCTGATTCCTCACTCTACATACATAAACACACATATATTATATTCAAATAACATTACATATATAAATATACATACACACGTATACATACACACATATAAGTATAATACATGAATACTTAAAGGAGAGAGAGGAGAGGGAAAGCTACATAATTTGTGAATTGGATTCTGCTTATGAAGAGGGAAAGAAGAGGAAAAGGGTAGAATGGATGGAAAGAGAAAAGTAGACATTTCCACACTTATACAATATTGGTATAGTATTGTCCCTAGAGAGCTAGCCTTCAAAATAGGACAATATGACTTTACCTTCCACCTTGGACACATATTCTGCCTATGTGACTCTGGGCAAATAGTTTAATCTCTCAATGTCCTGGACAACTCTGAGATAAGACAACTGTAAACCTTGAATAACAGTTTTCTATTATCATTAATAAGGAGAGTTGACTCACTGGGTCTTCCTTATACAGATGAAAAGATTAGTACAGAAACAAATAAACAAACAAAACCATGAAGAGACATGATTCCACAGTGTGTCTGAGCTATTCCTCCCCTATTCACTATGCTTTAATGGTGCTACAGTGTTTACCAAATAAAAGTTTGCTTCATTAAAACAAAAACATGGTCCAAGGCTGTGTGCTATAAATAAATTTCATACTCTTCAGTTTTACATTTAGGATCCTCCACATCCTGGACTCTACTTTCTCAGGATTATTTCCTGCTATTTCTCTATGTGTATTCTACAAACCAAACTGATGTTCCCATCGAGTAACCTTCATTTTCTTGCCTTTGGGCCTTGGAACATACTGTTTCTTCTACATGGAATGAACACATTCCTCCTCTACCCTCCCCGCCACTTCTGCCCATGAAATTTCTACTTATCTCAAACTCTACTTCCCTTCCATGTATATTTCGCTGATCCTTGATCTATCAGGAAGCATTGCTAATTCTGCCATTCCAGAGGAAATCTCCTTCTCATCTCAGGTGCTACATGTTTAAAGAGAGATTTAGTTAAATCTGGACTGCTTTAGGAACCTGTGTCTGACCTAGGGAAATAAAATGCCTGATCTAGTTAGAACAATGTGAAATTTCAACATGCAGCCCATTATACAATGTATTTAATGTCAGCAGATATTAAAACATCAGTATTGTGTTAAGCCATTAGCACCAAACCAGCACTAGTAACATCAATTCAAAATTAATAAAGATGAAATTTTATTTGCATATTACTTAATGACCAGTAATGGTATTTTGCATGCTTTTTTCCTTAATTTCCATAAGCCATAAATGGTTTGCCAAAGGCTGTCCCTGAAACTGTTAGTTCATCTTCTGAGGATTTCATGTAAACAACACTAAATTACTCTATTACACAGCTAGAAAGACAGAAATGAAAATGAACTCAAATACCGCTAGCACTTAACTTCACTTCCACCAAAAATACGTAACATAAAAGAGAGGCCTAATGAATGTAGACACTTAATAGGAGCAATTTAAATATAACTGGCCATGACAAAAAGAGCATTCCAATTAATCAGCACACTAATAATAAAGCCTTGTGAGTGCTCATGGATTTTCAAAGGGGCACTTTGAAAGAATGAAGTCACTAAGGATAGATTGATTCTACAACAAATGAAACTTCAGTTGGTGAATATTGAGTAAATGTGTCCTATTTAACTACTGTCAAGGAAGAAAAATTATTATTTAGATGTGCTTGTGAAGAAACTTGCTAACTTATAATCATCAGGTGTTCAATTTTACATCAAAAGCAGGATATGATGTACATGCTCTGGTCAAAATAAATCTGATCCATTAAAAACAAAATTACTAAGTTTTCCACCTTATTGGAAGGGTTTAATTAGAAATGATAAAGGCAGTGTCAGCACTACAGGTCTCATATGCCAAGACAATAGGCATGGGAATATTTGCTTTTTATCAAGGCAAGATATTAGGTTAGGTTCTGGGGAATACAAAAATAAAAGAGTCCTGAAGAAACTGTCAACTGTCAACTGAACAAGAGGCAGGTCAAATGCTTTCACATATCTACTTCAACAAAATCCTGCATTTCATACCAGACTAATGATCAAGACATCCCCAAAGTAAATACAGAAAGGGACTTCTTCCACCCCTGAAATTGAAAAAAATCAGCCAGAAGTCAATGTAGAAAAGAAAAGGGGCTGCTCTACAGCATAGCCAAGGTCAACTTGAACATATGTAGGACCACATGTAGTCTTCAGGCCTATGTGTCCAAAGGTAGCAAGATCAGAGACATTGCCTTAAAAAGTCCCAGAGTGGTTAGAAAGTCCAAAACTTGTGATCGTTGAAGTCTTGTAAAGTTCAGTTCAATGGGCAATGATGAACTACTAATACTCTGAAACATAAGGACATCCTAAGCCTAGATCTCTAACACTTTGTCTTATGATGGGAAAGAAGGTATTGAGGATTAAACATTCCAAACCTCAAAAACCTAGGGTTGGGATAATTCCCCAAATTCAGGTAAGACCAAGCAGGACCAACTAATGTATCCCTGCCCCATATGTCAGGGAGCTGAGACTGGCTCTTGAACAAAGCCCCAATTTAGGAACTAAGACTGAAGCGATGAGCAAATAAAAATAAATTCTGACACTGTTTTTAGAAAATATCACACGGTAGAGACACTGAAAAAGAAAGCAGAAAATAACTGAATAAAAATTTCCAACAGAGACTCAAAGGAAGAAAATGATTTTGAATTAGGGGTTATGGATACCTAGAAAAAAATGAAGCAAAAAATACAAAGTTTAATAGAAGATCTTGAGGAAAGAATTATAAAGAGAGTAAGTAGCCTAGGAAAGAAAGTGGTAAAATTTACTCAAGAAATGGACTCCATGAAAATCATGACAATTGAAAAAATAATCATTGTTTTCTGAAAGCAAAGTAAGGCAATATAAGGCAAAAGTCTGCAGAGGCATCTCTTTCTTATCTTCTGATCTACATCCTTTTTGATCCTATCTTTTATTTCCATTAATAAAAGGATTAAACCAGATTTACTTTCAGGACAAAGTAACTAGACCTCATGTTAATTTTAACTTGTTATAACTCACAAAATTACCGAAACCTTCCATTGGAAGAAGCTCCAGTGATACTCTAGTCTAATACATATCTGAACAGGCATTTCTTCTACAATATCCCTAGTAAATGAAAGACCTGAAATGTTGGAAAACTCAATACTTATGAAGGAGTTCATTAACTTTGTATAGTTGAATTGTTTGCTATTTACTATTTTTATTTTCTTTTTATAATGAACTTAAATATCAAGAAACATGACTAAAGCAGAAAAGAAATATGATTACATATGTAAACGTATCTGGTGCTTAGCTTTTTATATGTTACATATAGTATATTATATAGATAATATACAATATATATGTATAGTTTAAAGTACCAACACTACTCTCCTGTTCCTCTACTCTGTGGTGTGCATTTGAAATGTTTCATTGACATGCTTTTCTTTTTTCTTTTTCTTTTTTTTGCATTGTAATTATCACTCTCCCATTCTTTTCTACAATTCTCTATCTTCAAACATCCTCCCCAAAAACTTCCTTTGCAGCAGATATATACAACAAACAAAATGAGTTCATATGTTGTTCCCTTCTGAAAACAGATGTTTCATTCTGTACTTCCAAGTCCATCATCCCTGTACCAAGAGGTAGAAAGGACACTTCACTATCAAATCATTTAGAGTCATCATTGGTGACTGCAGTTCTTAAGTCTTTGAAAACAATTTTCTTTTATGTTACTATAATTATTGTATAAATTGATCTCCTGGTTCTGCTCACTTTACTCTGCCTTAACCAATACAAGTCTTCTCATGTTTCTCTGAATCTGCTTTTTGCATCATTTCTTCTGGTATAATAACTTCCTAATTACATTTATATGACACAATTTGTTCAATTACTTCCAACTGATGGCCATTCATTTTGTTTCCAGTCATTTTCTTTTCCAGCTACTTCAAAGTTTTACTGAGCAAAAGGGACACTTAGCGGACACTTTCTCACTTCTCTTTATAGAGGGTCTACAGGCTTGAATCTGAGAAGGGTTAGTAGAGTAACTTACTTTAATCTTTTTCTAGACTTCCTACACTATTCACATCTCATGATATAGTTCGGAGATCAGGGATAAAGACATCTGATCTATCAATAAACATTTATTAAATTCCTATAAGTACCTTTATTCCTTAGTCCTCTTAACTCCAACATAACCTGTCATGAAAAATGTCTAATAGCTTTGAAAAGCCTTAAGAAGCCATGAAAACAATGAGGAGAAGGTGGTGGGGTGATAGTGAGTGCTATCTTAACATTCCTGTCATTACAGGAAAGCTCTTGTATCCTTTGCATTTATAAAATCATAGAAGTTAGCAAGTTCCATCTCAGTAAAGAGGAAGAAGATAAATATTCCCTTAAAAATGTTAACACTCTTTCAAAGAATGGGTCAGAGAACAGCTTAGTTTTTAAAATTCAATAGCCTATCGCAAAGTACGCTAAATGTTTCCTGTCTACTGTAAGGAACTTGATTAGATTTGTTTTAGCATTTTGGAAATATATGCACATAGAAAATTAAACTAGAAACAAAAATGCTATAACTCACTACTTAAAATGGTAATTTATTATAAACTTCACATACAAGTTTATACAACAAAAGTTCTGACACAATTTCTTTTTCTTTCCTAGAAACATTTTGACACTACTGTATGTTTTGGTAATTGGAATAAAATGCTTGGCATTGTATTAACTTTCTCCTGTGTGAAAAGCTTAGTTTGGAGAAGTAACTTAAATTCTTCTTGTAGAATGGGATTTTACAAAACAAACTTGGTAATCTTTCAAATTTACCTTTACATTTACAGCTGACACAGCTATGCTGATATTTTTCCTAGTAGTCAGAATGATCAAAGTATTTTTTAATAAGATATAGCAAAACACATGTTAATGTCATTTCTGCCTCCCTCCTTACACTTAAATTCTTGACATCATATTACTAAAAATTAGGTGATTTGGCTTTATCTAACACAAGTTTATGTTTTAAATTTTCCGCAAAAAGCGGAAGAATTGGATTTACCTGCAGTGTCCTCCAGGTAGTAAGATATATTTTACACGCCATGTTCACGTATGCATAAAAGATGAACCCATAAAAGTCTTTATAATGATTCAGTTTATGTCTGTAGAGAAAGATGTTTAGAATAGCTGCCAATAGCCTAAAACTTCATCATGAATTTTAACTTATTAGTATAATATTTCAGAGAAATGTCAAGTATGAAAAAGGGGACCTAAATTAAATTCTTATACAGCACTCAAGAATAATTGTCTTACTCAATAGAAAGAACACAAGACTTATGTAGAGGTAACCTATTTTGGTGCTATTGGTGCCAGTGCATCGTCTGTGCATTCAGCAGGGGCATTGGTAGTTTTTCTCCTTTTTGTAAAAGGCACATTGACTGTAATATGGTACTCTGTCTCTATATGGCTTGTTTTCTTTCATTTCTGAGTGTTCCGAGCAATAAATTAGACAGCAGTCATGATAGTACTTGAACTTTCCCAAGAGTAAGCAGGACTAGTATTCATTTCTTCCATAAATTTTCCGTAAAACTATAGTTGGGGTTCTAATATTTATCAGAATATCTATTTTCCCAAAATTGATTTTTCATTGTCATATTTCTCAAAAAAGTTTGTTGTTTTCTGAAGTGACTGATGGGCACAAAGTCAAACCTTTATTTGCAATCTATTAGCAATCATTTAGAGTTTTATTGTCTCTCCTGTTACTTGTAGTTTCACCTCTGAGCAGCATAATAACAAGAAGTTAAATAAACTCATTGGTGATTTTTAGTTTTTTAATTTTAATTTTTTTAAACTTCTGCCCTTTTTAGATTTATTTATTTATTTTAGTTTTAGTTCATTTCCACAGGATTTTGAGGTCAAAATTTTTTTCACGTCTCTCCCCTCCCCAACCCCAAAACACAGTGCATTCCGATTACCCTTTTCCCCAGTCTGCCCTTCCTTCTATCATACGCATCCTTCCTTTATCCCTATCTTCTCTCTTTTGTTGTATGGCAAGACAGATCTCTATACCCAATTACCTGTATTTATTTCCCAGTTGCATGCAAAAACAATTCTCAACATTCTCTCCTAAAACTCTGAGTTCCAACTACTCTGCCTTCCTCCCTCCCCACCCATCCCCTCTGAGAAGACAAGCAATTCTATATAGGCTATATAAGTGTAGTTTTGCAAAAGACTTCCAAAGCAGTCCTGTTGTAAGAGACTAACTATATTTCTCTCCATCCTTTCCTGTTCTCCTGTTGCTACTTTTTAGCAACAAAATATTTAGTGGGGAAATAAATGAAAATCTGCAAAGCACAAGTGATTTACTTTTAAAAAATATATGTGATTGTTAAGTGTCCATTTTAGGCATCAATCCCTGATTGGGTGAATGAAGGTTTCATGTCAATCATATCACTGTCTTCATTTTGACTGCCTAGCATCAGTTAATCTTTGTTAAGAATATTACTAGTATAATAGATTGAGTTACAAATATGCCTTTAAGATAATTTAAACTCCTTTGTTTCAAAAATAAGGCCCAGAGAGGGAAAGTGACTTGCCCATTTTTACATGGATAAGCTAGACTTGTGGAAAAAACCAGTTAACATAATTATCAGCATTAAAATCTCATGTACTGAATGTTTTTTTTTAAATAGCACATTTAGAGCAATTGTTTATAGCATTGTGATTTTTCACTGAAAAAATAAACCTTTTTGAATATCAAGTTCTGCCTTCTTCCTTCCATATTCTTTTATTTCTTATGCCTCGACCCTCATGATACCAAGAAATCATCCAAAGCATAAATATTTCATTTAGAGCATAATGGAATTCCTTACTTCTCCTCCTGGATCTTCCCTTCCTTGGTAATGAGGACTATTTATTGCCTTTCTTCCCAAATTCCCTGCCTCCTTTGCTTGAAAAATATAAATATAAATAAAAATGTAAACATGTATAAAATATAAATAGCTCACTCTTTCCAAGTGGCCTTGAACTTGTCAGACTAGACATTATTCCAGCTTCCACACTCATTCTCAGACAATGAAAAGCTGTGTAAACTGTGATCAGACTCTGGTTTATTCCATGTCCCCCTCTTGGGGCCTGAGGCTTATTCTATTTAATAGTTCACTGGAGTCTTTCTTTAACAATTCCTGTTATTATGGTTGATAAGAATGACAGGCATTTATATCACATGTTAAGATTTGCAAAGTATTTTATATATGTTAATTCATTTGACCTCACAACACTGTGAATTAGGTGTTATTATTAACTGCCATTATCTCAGATGAGAAAACTGAAGCATAAAGATGTTAAAAATTTGTCCAGGGTCAGACAGTGAGTTAGTCTCTGTGACAAGATTTGAACTAAGGTCTTGATTCTAAGTCCTATATTTTGTTCACTGGGCCACTTACATGCCTAAGCATTGAGCAAAAACATTCTTGTGTTATGTAATAGGTAGAATAATTCAGGGTTTATCATTGTCCTCTGAAATCTGTACGATTAGAGTTGTCATTTTTTTATGTTCTTGAAAACAGCATTCCTTTGAAAATTCCTTCAATCTTCTACCGCAGACTCCTGGTTTTATCATTTCTTTTAGTGAACCACCATTCATCTGGTTTTCACATATCAAAACCTTGACATGAACTTTGACTCCTGTCTTCATTATCTCTGATTTTTCACCTTAGAATATGGCAGTCTCTTTGATATACATCTTCTCTTTCCTACACTCATTGTCAGCTTCCTAAAATAATCCTTCATTGATGCATACTTAGGCTTTTGCAACAGCCTCGTAAGAGGCGACCACATTGCACATTTCTATCCCTTTTAATTCATCTTTCACATGCCTGTTAAACTTTTCTTAATGTTGCACAGATCTGTTTGTATCAAATCCTTCTGCTTAAATGTTGTGATGGCTTCTAATGGTTTGTCAAATTATCTTTCTTGGCATGTAAGTGTTTCTATAATCTGATGTATCTCTCCTGTATTATTTTACAATGCTCCCCTTCATGTACTCTATTATTTAGTCAAATTCATTGTGTATATTGCCCAAACCTTCCCACTTCTGTGTCTCTATTCAAACTGCTCCTTATATCACAAATGGGAAAACATACTTTTCCTTCTTGGCCAGTTGAGTTCTTACTCATATTTTAAGGATCAAGTCAAATATAACCATTTCTAGGAAGCCTCTTCTAATATCCACGTAAGAAAATTACCCAGATCTTTGTTTCATGGGCCTCACTCAGGGCTTTGATTGTAGCTCTCATGTATGTTTCATGTATTACAGTTATTTGTTCCCATTTTGTGTTCTATCCTCTTAAGTTCCACCATGTCTCACCTTAACTATTTCTGTGGTTTCTAGTTACTTAATAGAATCATTCTTGAGTTATATAAAATTGAATTAAAGGAAATAATCTATGGAAAACAATTTGTTAATCTTAAAAAGGCATGTAAGTGTTGACTGTTATAATCTTCATGTCATCTGGCATTTTCTGATCCTGCATCATTTGACATTAAAATGCAAGGTGCTAGAGAGGATAGTAGAATTTGAGAGTTAGAAGGTATCTTAGCAGTAATGTAGTACGCATATTAGGGGCTTGCTATGAGCTTAAATAAGACAAATTTTTATGAATACATTCTCCCTTTTACACGATTTCTGAGAAAGAACATCCAAGGCAGAGACTACTTAGGACAATAACTTAGGGTGCTGTTTAGTTACTTCATTAACAAAAGCATTGTGGTTTAGGTTCTCTCACTTTATCAAAAACCCCTTGGTTTATGTGCATACTATTATAAATTAAATGTTAAAGCTTTCATTTTCCCCCTAAGGTCCAAAAAGTAGTTCCTCCTTTCAAGTGAATTGGTGCAAAAGAATTACAGTTTATAAATGCCCAACTTCTTATCGCTTGGGACACTTGTTGACAATATTTTTGCTTGGTTAATTTTAATGGTCCACATGGGCAGTAAACCTAGTAGGGAGAGGCCATTATTGTACTACCCCTTAGTGGTGATGAGTGGAAGATTCTCTGAGGAAAAAGTACTACCTGATCAAAACAAAATGATCTAGTCAAAAAGTATATAGAGTACGTCTATATCCAAGGCACACTGGCTTGTGCTAGGGAGACAAAGCAAATGCACAATGCACATGCACACATGCACACAATCACTACCCTCAGGGAGCTTACATTGTAGCTGGGGAATACAAAATGTAAATAGATGCATATACAATTTGGTAATCTGAGGACACAGAGAAAAATTAAGAGAAGAGGAAATCCTGCGTACTGGTGGTGAAACACACAAGAAGACATTCACCTGGGTGGTTAAGTAATCTTGATGAATGTATGCTGGACTCAATTAATTTGGTCATGGGTTTTGTAGAAAAAAGAAAAAAAAAGATGGTGAAATATGCCATTATTAATTCTTTGTATCCTAGACTCAGAGTCAATCACCTTCTCTAACTTTTGATCATTTATGTGTACCATTAGGAATAGCCACCTCAAGTATTCTGATATGGACCTCCTGCCTAGAATACAATTCCAAAGCTTTACTATTTTGTGAATAATTAATACTAATTGTGACCAGGTGATATAAACTCCTGTTTCAGTACATGCACAGCCTTCTAATAGATTCCCAACAGTACATATTAGCTCTATTATGTATGAATGCTTAAAAAGTATATATTAGATTTTAGATTATAGTGCCTATGCTGCTATTTGTCTTTTTTGGAATTTCCTTCTCCTGTCTTTATGTTTTAAAATCATTTTTCTTTCTTTTTTTTTGCATTTTTTATTGCTCTCTTTCCATTCCCCTGACACAAATTTCCCCCAAACAATATAAGACCTTCCTTATAACAAGCTGCATACAATTAAGCAAAATATATTCATATGTTAGCCCAGGCTGAAAATGTATGTTATAACGTGCTCATATATTTTATTTTTTTTTTGCAAAGAGTCTTTCAAAGTTGTTTTCTTTTCTCAATATTATAGTCATGGTATATATTTTCTTTGTTCTCATTCCACTTTGCTTTAGTTTATACAAAATTTTCTACCTTTCCTTAGATTTTGTCATTTCAATTATGACATCCATGAGCCATCATTCATTTACATCTATATACCAATCATCACAAATTGACTGTCATCTATTTTTTTTTCCAATTCTTTACTACAACTAAAAGTATTACCATTAATAACTTTGTAAGGTGGAGCCAAGATGGCAGAGTGAGAGCAACTATCCACCTAAGTTCTTAGACAAACTCCTTCAGATACCTCTAAAAAGAGAATCTGACCAAATTTTGGAGGTACAGAATCCAATAGGAGACAGACTGTGGCAGATTCACAGACCAGGACAGACTGGAAGGTCGACAGGAAGGATGTGTTCCACTGGGGTGAGCTCACAGCACACATCACAGTGCCCCGACAAGTCATGGACAGGAAACCCCCCGGGCAGAGTGGCAGCACAGGGCAGGAGAACAGCAGGAGCTGCTCCTGAGACTTTCAGCCCACAGATTAAACATCTGTAAATCATCTACTTGAATTTCCAGGAGTCAAAATGGCGGAGAGATTGGTAAATGCTTTTTCCCTCTCCCCTTATTGGCCTCTAAAGAACCATAACATATTTCCCCAGAAAAACCCTGGATCAGTGGAATCAACAGAAGGAGCAAACAGTCTCATAGCACCTGAGGCTAGGAAAATCACTAAAGAATATTCCTCTTACTACAAGGAGCCTGGAGGGGTGGGGGTGGGGCGGAAACTTGCACTAGGACCCAGGCATGCCTTACTGCTCAAGATAAACAAGAAGA
>CM053770.1:346877147-346910418 GCA_028658325.1 Potorous gilbertii
GAATCCCAGAGATTCAAGTAAAAAAACTACTTGAAATAATAAACAATTTTGGCAAAGTTGCCAGTTGCAAAATAAACCCACACAAATCTTCTGCATTTCTCTATATTAGTAACAAAGCCCAACAGCAAGAGATAGAAAGAGAAATCCCATTTAAAGCTAGGGTAGACACTGTAAAATATTTGGGAGTTTACCTGCCAAAACAAACCCAGGGACTATATGAACACAATTACAAGACACTTTTTGCACAAATAAATTCAGATCTAAATAAGTGGAAAAACATCAGTTGTTCATGGGTAGGCTGAGCCAATATAATAAAAATGACAATTCTACCTAAATTAATTTTTTAATTTAGTTCCATACCAATCAAACTAGCAAATAATTATTTTCTAGAGCTGGAAAAAAATAATATCAAAATTCATCTGGAAGAACAAGAGGTCTGGAATATCAAGGAAACTAATGAAAAGAAGTGCTAGGGAAGGTGGCCTAGCACTACCAGATCTCAAATTATATTGTAAAGCAGCAATTATCAAAATCACTTGGTATTGGCTAAGAAAGAGAAGGGTAGACAAGTGGAATAAGCTAGATACTCAAGACACAGCAGGCAATGAATATAGCAATCTACTATTTGATAAACCCAAGAACTCCAGCTTCTAGGATAAGAACTCACTGTTTGACAAAAATTGCTGGGAAAATCGGATAACAGTGTGGCAGAAACTAGGCATAGACCAACATCTGACACCATGCACAAGAATAAGTACAAATGTGTATATGATCTATGTATAAAGATTATTACTATGGACAAATTGGTGGAGCAAGGAATAATTTATCAGATTTATGGAGAAAGAACTTTTGACAAAAGAAGAGATAGAAAGGATTAGAACTGCACGAAGGATAATTTTGATTACATTAAGCTGAAAAATTTCTGTGCAACCTAACCATATGTCACAAAGATTCAGAGGAATGCAGAAAACTGGGAAAGAATTTTTGCAGCTGGTATCTGTGGTAAAGGCCTCATTTCTAGAATATATAGAGAACTGAGTCAAATGTACAAAAATACAAGTCATTCCCTAATTGATAAATGGTCAAAGGTTATGAACAGGCAGTTTTCAGAGGAAGAAATTAGAGGTATATATAGTCATATGAAAAAATGTTCTAAAACACTATTGATTAGAGAGATGCAAATCAAAACAACTCTGATGTACCACATCACACCTATCAGATTGGCTAACATGACAGAACAGGAAGATGATAAATATTGGAGAGGATGTGGGAGAGATGGAATGCTAATACACTGTTGGTGGAGCTGTGAGCTGATCCAACCATTCTGGAGGGCAGTTTGGAACTATGCCCAAAGGGCTACAAAAATATGCATACCTTTTGACCCAGCAATATTGCTTCTAGGACTGAATCCTCAAGAGATCATAAAAATGGGAAAGGGTCCCACATGTACAAAAATATTTGTAGTAGCACTCTTTGTGGTGGTCAAAAACTGGAAATCAAGGGGATGGCCATCAATTGGGGAATGGCTGAATAAATTATGGTATATGAATGTAATGCAATACTATTGTGCTTTAAGAAATGATGAACAAGAAGACTTTGGAAAGGCTTGGAAAGACTTATATGATCTGATGCTGAGTGAAAGGAGTAGAACCAGGAGAACAGTATGGGAGTTTTTTCTGGTAGACTTGGAACTTCACTGCAATGCAAGGACTTAAAAAAAATTCCCAATGATCTTTTAAGGCAAAATGCCTTCCACATCCAGAGAAAGAACTATGAAATTCAATCACAGAATGTAGCAGATTATTTTCTTTTATGTTACATTTTGATTTGTTATATGATTTCTCCCATTCATTTCAGTTCTTCTATATAGCACAACTATGGTGAAAATGTATTTAATAGGAATGTATGTGTAGAACCTATATAAAATTTTATGCCACCTCAGGGAGGGAGGGAGAAGGTAGGGAGGAGGAATGGGGAAAATATCTAAGTTATATGGTAGTGATTGTAGAACACTGAAAATAAATAAATTTAATAAAAAATAGTTTTGTTTATATAGATGAATTCCTTCCCTTTGTCTTTAATATATTTGGGGTACATGCCTATTAGTGGCAATATGCTTAGGTGAACTTTCTTGTAGAATCTGAATGCCACATCTTTGATTATGATATCACAGAATCATTGTGACTTTCCTCAGCTTGAGTAAGGGTTGATATGTTTGAATTCTTGTAATATATTGTATGTGTCTCAATCATTTATTTAGTTTTTATCCATTTGCCCTGCGTTCTTCTGTTGCGCCTCTAACATGTTGATTTGAAATGCTCTTCCTTTGATTTCTATTGCATGTAATGATATAGTCTCACTGAAAAAGTCTGAGTTAGGGGACATCATAAGCTATTAAATATGCTTTAACCAAGTGATATCACTGGGAGGCCTCAAAGTTGACTTCATGTGCAAGGAGATTCCACTATGCCATTTAAAAAATATCCCAATTTTAGAGATGAGAACAGAGAGAAGGATAGTGAACCAGCTCTGTAATATAAGCATCAAACTCCAAACTAAGCTGTTAACTGTTTATGAAATGGAAACTTCTGAGTACTGACAAGCTACACTGGGGAATGCTTAGCACAGAGCCTTGAGCACTTAATAAATATTTGTGGAGCAGAAGTAGCCTTTTGAATGATTCTCAAAATCCATCATATTTCTTGGCCTTAGGTGACTAAATCGATGTGAGGGATCAGGGATATTTGGGCTATGTAGACTTTCAGAAACACATCATCTTTCTAGTGAGGGTAGGTCCCTGGTGTCATTTGCTTCAAGGTAAGAGGACAACAATTGCTGTAGGGGCAGCAGAAACTAAGCTTCTGTTTCCTGACATCACATTCCCAAACCACACTCCAAAGCAGTCATTTCAAGAATAGGGAGTGTTCAGCTCCCAACTTGGCAACTTTACTCAACAACGTAGTAGATCACAAATTGAAATTCCTTAGAATATAACTTTTGAATCAGGTTTGGAGCCAGAATGAATTTCAGATGTCACATAATCTATTCTTCTGGTTTTTAAAAATGAAGAAACTGAGGCCCTGAGAAATTAAATGATTTGACCTTGGTCATTCAGAGCCAGGATTTGAATTTAAACTACAACTCTATAGATACAAATAAGTAATTTGGCTTTTGAAAGGATCCTATCTTGTTTAGTGGGGTGGGAGCGTGCAGGGGAGTGGTTGAGAACTGCATTGGACATCAGTCAAAGAAGCAAAAGCATGTAGGTCTTCAATATGACCATTCTTTATTGCTTCCAAATTGCTTCGGGAAAACCCTACCTTAAAAATCAAGGGAGCATTCACTATGAGAACGTAAATGGACAAATAACCAACATCACATCACAAGGTCTCCCCTGTGCATCTATAACTATTTTTGAGTATCATTTCAAATTTACCATGTTTTTCCTTCTAGACTTTATTTTCCCATTTCCTTTAAAGTATAACACTCTCTTAACCTCGATTGCTTTTTAAAAGATTTCCTTGAAGTTTGAATGTGTGCTATTTAAATCTGCCATTGGGGGCAAACAATGGAGGACTGAAATTTGGTGATAATACAATTCATTTGCTTCTAAAGCCAGTCTTAGAAATAGTGCTCAACATCCGTTCTGCATATGACATTTCAATTCTATGTGGGAGGGAGTGTTGTGTGGAGACCTACTTATATAAAGTAACAAACCAGAGTTCCTCAGTAGGATGGGCTCTCACAGATTGAGCTGCATACTTCTCTAACCATTTTCTTTTTTTCATGAAAAAGGAACAAAAAAAAAAAAGGGAGAAGGGAGGTTCCCATTCCACACTGAGGCAGGCTTCTGATATCCAAGAATACTGAAGTAAATTTAAAGAGAATATAGGTTCACCATATTACAGTAACATCTACTACACATTGGCATCAGCCATTAATACTCCTTGAATACCTTCAGAATGATTGTGCAAGAATTACTGAGTACAGGGGCTACAGAACATCACTCGCCATCAATAGCTTATTATCAAAGTCAATAAAATGTATTACATACCTACTATACCCAAAGTACCCTACTAGGTACTGGGCATGAAAAATAAAAGTGATAAACAGTTCTGGCCCTCAGGAAGCTTGTAGGAGGAGAGGGGAAGTATAATGAGTGACAAAATTTGAGCAGTAAACAGATGCAAATTAGTGAGAGGAAGAAAGCAGCACTAATGAGCAAATTGAAATAGAAAAAATTCTTATGGTGGGTAGCACATAAATTAATCCTTGTGAAGAGGATTTACCTTCCATTATGAAGGACAGCCTGTACCAAGTCATAGAATAGGGGAATTGGAATGCTGAGCTTGAGAAACAGCAAGTAGCCAATTTTATTTGGAATATAGAATATCTAATGGAGAGTAATACAAACTTAAGATTACAAAGCTAGGCTGTAATTAGTTTTTGAAGGGCTTTAAAATCCATAGGGTATAGTGAATAGAGGAAGACCTGAGTTCAAGTCCTGCTTCTGAAACCCTGGCTATGTGACCCTAGGCAAGTCACTTGACCTCTCAGTGACCTACTCAATTCTCTAAGATTATAAAATCTCCATTGGCAGAAGGAGTTTCTTCATTGGAAATTCTTCTAACCAAGTCTGGTAATAGGTAATCTATCAATTGATACATAATGAGCCTAATGCCAGCAATAATCCCTCTGCTAAAAATCTCTTCTGTGGTCTTACTATAATGGGGACATACACCTGGCTTTCAGCCATTAGATCAGTGGGGTGCCTGCTCTCAGAGATTCTGCCAAAATAGATAGAATTCATGAATGAACCTGCTAATGAACTTTATGTCTGTGGTTTGAAGCAGCTAGACAGCATGACTAATACAGGAAAACTGAAGTTTAAAAGTAGCCTCAGACGTTAGCTGTTGTAACCCATGAGGGCAAGCAAAGTAGGATCTTTTGCTGTTTTTTATTTACACCAAGAAGTATAATGCTTCTGAATAATACAGCTAAGGAGGATTATTTCCATCCATTGTTGGGCCTGGGAAGATTTGTAGGAAGGCCCACACCTTTTGTTAATGAGGCAGTGGTTCTTAAGGGATGTGATGCCCTCGGGCTCTAAAAACTGTATAAAGACTCAGAGGTGGGGTTTTACTTTGGGGCTCGTGTGTGCGCGTGTGTGCATGTGTGTGCATGTGTGCGTGTGTGCGTGTGTGCGTGTGTGTGTGTGTGTGTGTGTGTGTGTGTATGTGTGTATGGTCCTCCTTCAGAGAAATGATGACATGACTTTGTTTTGAGTGAGGCAGGGCTGTGTAGGTCACCAGCCTCCCTTCTCCTCCAGAGCCATCTGAATTCAGTGACCAGATATTCATCAGGATGACTGGAGATGACACAGGATGAGGACATTGGGGTTGAGTGACTTGCCCAAGGTCACAGCTAGTGAGCATCAAGTGTCTGAGGTGAGATTTGAACTCAGGTCCTCCTGACTCCTGCACTGGTGCTCTATCCACTGCACTGCCTAGCTGCCCTTTGGGGCTTAGTTTTTGGAAGAAGTTTTGTGTGCCATATGAGACTCTGAAAAGCTGCTAAGCTGCCCCTCAGCTTTGAAAACCCAGATGCTGGTGCTTCCCTCTCTGGTAACTATGTATTTATGTAATAGTCAGACAGTTGGATCTGTCTGTTGAACTGACCTTCAACATGTATTGCTCATGTCAGGCAGTTTGGAAGAGCTGTCTGCTCATTTAGATTTCTCTGTATTTTCTCTGCAGTTCAGGGTGCTGACTTTCCCCCCTAAACTAAACGAATGATACATATGCTTGATTAAAGAGAGTGTTGACCCCTCAAATGTTATTTTCATTTTAGACAAATAGATCTAAGAACCTGTGATGGCAGACCCCACGGTGTATGTCAGGGTACTTACTGATACATAACCTTGGATAAGTCATCTTTTCTCAGCCTTGGTTTCTTAAACTGTTAGGTGGGAACAATTAAAAACAACTATATCAAGTTGCTGGGAGGATAAAATGAGATAACATATATAAAGGGCTTCACTGATCCTGAAGCATGTTATAAATGATAGCTGTTGTCATCATCCCCACTCTAATCCTCATCAGATTATGTTCAAAGAGTCTTACTTGACTGTCAGGTGATATATTTTGCAATCATACAAACTCTCAAAGGTGATCTTTTAAATCATAAGGAGGATTTGATTTGTGCCAATGGAGAAAAATCACAGGGGATCACAGATCCTTCAGTAGTTAACCTAATACTAGCAAAAAGAACAGCTACAGTTTTACAATTCCAAAATATTGGAAGCACTAAAGAAATGTGAATGATGACTACCAATATACTTTTCTACAGTCTTGTGAAAGAGTTAGTGCACATATTATTAGACAGTTTTAATGAATGAGATAATGAACACTCAGAGACGTTAAATACCTGGTCCAAGGTCATATAGCCAGCAAACAGAGGCAGGACTTGAACCCAGGTAAAGTCCCATTATCCTTTTTAATATCTTAATGATTTGCAATCTATTTTAATGGACGTAAAAACAGTTGGCAATGACATCCTTTATCTTTTAGTTTTTTCTTTTTAAACAACAAAGCAAAATCAGTAAGATAAAAAAAAAAGAACATGAAAGACAGTGAGCTGGAGAAGGCAATGGCAAACCACTCTAGTACCTTTGCCAAGAAAACCTCAAATGGGATCACAAAAACTCAGATATGACTAAAATGATTTAACAATGACATACCCATAGTTTCTCAGTTGGGACTTTGTGATCTCATCTTCAATCATAAAGAAGAAAACACCTTGGGCAACACACTTTTCATTCTTACCCAATGAAGTAGAACTAGACTGAAGGGATCTTATTCCCATTTATCTATTCTAGAAGTTGTCTAACTTCTGACTTTAATTTAGAATTTTAATTTAATTTAATTTCGAAGATTTCCCTTTAAGTCAACCCATGGGAGTAGTCCCAGCAGTTGTGGAAAAATCTCATCTGGCTACCTCACAAAGGGCAGTATCTGAGGGTTGGGCTTCACTAATGGCCCTAAAGCTATTTTAAGTTAACAGAATCAACTTTGCCTATACAGAGTTGCAGCACATTAATTACATCATTATTTCTTATACTTGAGCATGCCCAGTGTATTCCTCCATCATGATTGTCAGAGTACAGCTTCATTACCAAGTTTTATCAGATATTGCTCCTATTAGCTCCAAAGAGCTCCTTTCCCTCAAGCATGAGAAAGACTACTCCTCAATTATCCCTGCAGGACATTCTTTGGGGAGAGAGAGATATCTTGTAGGTTGATTTTTTTTTTTACAATGAGACAAGACATTGTAATTCCAGACAACTGGGTAAAGCTAAGCATGATAAATTTGGAGAGCTGGAGAGAACTAGTCATGGCAAATTTTGAGACAAGGATTCCTGTGAGAATACAAACCTAAAGTAGCCAATTATCTTTCAAAAGTCTCAATGTTTCCATTTTTATGACAGCTTCTATTAAGAACACTCTCCTGATGCCCTGTCCAACCACAAACCCAAAGCACCTTCATGGACTTTGTGAGACATCTTTCAAGAAGAATGAACACATCATTGCTATTGCCGCTCTGACTACAAAGTTTTCTTCTTATAATTTACTCCTTTCCAAGTACTCTATTAAAAGTGACACTGGCCCTTCTTTCTGTCCTCACACAAAACACTGGCATATCACAACTCTGGGAATTATCCTTGGTTATTCCCCATACCTGCAGGGTTCTCTTTCTGCATTTCTGTCTTGGTTTCCTTCAAGTCACAACTAGAATCTTAACTTTCTGCAAGAAAACTTTCTCAATCCCATTGAATTCTATTGCCATATTTCTCTGATTATTTCCAGTTTATTCTATCTTTTGCTGGTATATAGTTCTTTACTCATCTTTTTCCCTCACTCCCACCATTAGACTATAAGCTGCTTAAAAACTTTTTTTTTGGCTTTCTTTATACCCCAAAGCTTAGCAGAGTTCTTGGCATGTGGTAGGTGCTTATAAATGCCTGCTTTGATTTGACTTGTGCCTGTCCCTATACTACTGATGTTATGCTTCCGCCCCCACGCCCAATGGTTACACAATACTCCACTTCTTTTGAGGACTGGTATGCTTCTCATTGCCCCCTTCTACCGTCAGCCCAGTGGTAGCTCACTTGGCAACTGCTGATTCATCCAATCCATAAAAATCTACCATTGCTCCACCAGTGAGCTTAGCTCCATCTATGTGGCCAGTCCTTACACCTTCTCTTAAGAAGGCAGCTCTTTTCATCACTCACCCTTACAGTCTATCTTATAATACTGGTCTCTGTTTTTATTTACTCTCCACTCCTATTCTCAAATAGAGTTCAAACTCATTAGGAAAAGGGAAAGTATAAAGCACTTTGCAAATTTTAAAGCACTATATAAATGCTAGTTATCATTATTTTAAATCATGATTATATATATTTGTTGAATTTAATTAAATGAATGTTGGACAAGAAGAAAGAACTCTTCTGACTTTGTAGCTGTCATTACTCTATAGCAACAGAAAGGACAAATACATGTCAATCAACTCCATTTTTACTTTGTATGCTTTGCCTTTAATTTATTTATGCACATTGTACTTTCTCTCAGTAGAATATAAGCTTCTTGGGAGCAGGGATCATTCCATTTTTGTCCTTATATTCCCACCCAAGACTCTGCCTGTCACAGAGTAGATGCATAAAAATGCTTATTGAATTGTTTTATTTAATTCAGTATTTTTATAAAGACATTCTGATACTGACATAGGAAAGTGGTCTAAAGATAGTAATAGGTAGCACTTTGTCCTTTGGATAGTACATCTTAAACTGAAAACATAAAAAGTTGGGAAAATCAAGTTGGTCCCATTCCTCCTGCAGGTCCCCAAAGAGATTCCGTTGCTTTCCGACCATTCAGCTCTGCCTCCTCGATATTTAGTAGACAGATAAACAAATCTGTGAGCATCACTGGGCCATGGCTTATATTAAAAAGCAGATCATTAAAGGTATTGAATATCTTCTGTAGGTGACTTTCCCCATCTTTTCTACAGAAACAGAATGAATGCATTGCAAAGCATCCTCCCACACAATTTTAATCTGAAACTTCTGAAGTAGGAAGCCACTTAGTATGGTAGTAGGAAACTTGCACCTTGAGATAAACTCCTCCAGGCTAGTCTAATGAGAATCACACTAAAATCAATCAGTTACAGAGAAATGTACCACAGAAATCTTGCTATGTGTGTCTCACAGGAAGTGCAAAGACAACTTTTTGCTATACTGTCTAATAAAGTCAAGAAAGATGTGGGATGAAGGAAAGGACACCCAAACCCTGGGTTAACAGAGCATAATTCAATCAAAAGCTGAAGAGGCCCTGGGTAACAGAAATAATACTCCAGTTTTGACAATAGGGCATTGTCCTTTCTCAAAGTCAGTCCCACAGTCAAAGGAATGAAAAATTGTCTAGTTCCCGAATCTAATGGCATTTCCCACAAGAAATTAAATCATTGTGATAAGATACGACTAAGGCTTTTTCATGAGTTCTCTTTCAACATATACAGCAGTAACCAAACATCTCAAATACTTTAAGGCTACCATCCTTCTTACTTATAAGAGAAAATGTAAAACATTTATTAGTATTGCCCTTGAGATTAAAAACTCTGAGGAATGAAGTCTGTTCACTTCTTTTTGTATAGTGCCTAATACATAACACAGGGAATAAAACATGCTAATTGATCAATATGAAAAGTGCAATGGCATGCCATATCACACTGTTCTGTCTGTTAATTTCCTGGTTGCATAAGCAATGCAAGGTATATGGCTCCAGAACTTCCATATTGCTTTTAGGCATTCATTCAAATATTTATGAAATATGTACTCTGGGCAGAGTACTATTCAAAGAGCTGGAGAATGTGCTAAATTTAGATAAGACAGAGTGTTCAGCATTATGAAATGCAGTCTAGTAGTTTAAAGAACTACATGGAACTACATGGAAAATGGCAATAATACATGATTACATGTTAAGTATATTAAATTGTTGGAAATGTATTGCATGCATTCTGAGGAGAAAAGATTTCTTGAGGATAATAGCATCTGAGTTATATTATGCAAGATGAGCAGGACTTTGACAGGGAAAAAAGTTTAGGGAAGATATCCTCAGGCTTATAGAAAATTGAAAACAAAGACCAGGAAGAAAGAGTGTAGAAAATGTTTTAGAAAGTTAAGAATAGTTATGTTTGGCTGTAAAATAGAACATATGGATAAATTCTTTTTTTGAGAATCTGGAAAGAAACGGTGGCACCAGATTGTAAGGGACTATCAGTGTCAAGCAAATGAGTTTGAATTTTACTTATTAGACAAAAAGAAACCACTGAATATCTGTGATTATGAGTGTAACATGACCAGATTAATCCAAAAGTACAATCGTTCTTGTATCTGTATAGAGTGAATAAGGCAGACGTTGGAGATATTCTGATATTGTGGAAGTCCAGCTTGGTAAAGATGAAACCTTATTCTTTGGTGGCTGCAGTGGGAGTAGAGAGGTGAGAATGTAAGAGATGAGAAGGAGGTGGAATTGACAAGACTTGCTAAGATTTTCATGTGAAAGGGAGGGAGAAGGAAGTCAACTATACCTCTTTTTTTTTAAACCCCAGAGACAGAAGAGATGGTGATGTCCCAGTTAAAATCAATAAAGTCAGAAGAAAAGATGATTAAGCTTCATTCTACGCACGTTCAAATTGAGGTACCTACTACCAAGACATGCAGCTAGAGATGGACTGCAAACAGGTGGATATATGGATTTGGATTTCAGAAAAGAGATCAGATCTTAAGAAAAAGACCTGGAAGTCATTTTTATTGAGGTCTTAATGAGAATGTTACTGAGAATTCCTAGGGGAGATGATGTGTGTGTGTGTTCATCCTTCATTGCCAAAGAAGACCGTGCCATCAGAGAAATAATGACATGACTTGCATTTGACTTTGTTTTGAGTGAGAGAGGGCTGTGAAGGTCACAGCTTCACTTCTCCTCCAGAGCCATCTGAATCCAGTGACCAGCTATTCATCAGGATGATTGGAGATGACCCAGGATGAGGCAAGTGGGGTTAAATGACTTGCCCAAGGTCACACTGCTAGTGAGTATCAAGTGTCTGAGATGAGATTTGAACTCAGACCCTCCTAGACTTTTACACTGGTGTTCTAAGCACTGCACCACCTAGCTGCCCCAGGGGAGATGACACAGAGAGAAGAAAGCTCAGCATGAATTTCTGTGGAATACCCACATCAACAGGTAAGAGAATGAGGAGCCAGGGAAAGAAACAGAAAGTTTACAGACATGTTGGTGGAGAACAAAGAAAACACATTCCCTAAAGTCAAAGGAAAAAAGTGAGTATTCAGTAGACAGGAGGGATCATCTACACTAAATGCTACAGCATGGAATGCTGTAGAATACATTTAGAATCAGAGAATCTGTGTATGAATCCAAGTTCTGCTACTTTCTATAATTAACAAGTCACTTAGCCTGCCTAATCTTTAGTCAATCAGCCAATAGTCATTTCTTAAGTGAACTATATGTCAGGCACTATTTAAAGTGCTAGGATACAAACTTAGTCCCTCCCTGCCCTATAAAATTCCTCATTCTGTCTCATAAAATTTCCCCTGTACCCCTTATTTTGTCCTTAATCTTTTAACTACCATAAAACCCTAAAACTACATCATCATCCTGAACAGGATGTATAGCTTTCTGTCTATATATGCATAGTCCCCTTCAAATATCAGTACCTTTTATTTAGCCCCGTGACTACAGTAAAATATCCATATGCTTTCACATAAATAAAGCTCCAGAAAGGCTAAAAGAGAAGTCTAAGTGGATTCTTTCACACCCAAACCACTCTCTGGATTCTGACCTCAATATGATAAATCAGAAATAATTAATAGAGGGAAGACACTATAATTAAGGGGAATTGGAAAATGTTTCTTGTAGAAAGTAGGCATTTAGCTGTGACTCAAAGGAAATGAGGGAAGCCAGGTGACAGAAAATGCCAGCTATGGAGGTGGGAAGGAGAGATGGCAGCTAGAGAAAATATCCAGAGTTGGGAGATGGAGTGGCTTTTAGGAGGTTAGTATTACTAGATCATAGCTTATATTTGAGGGAGAAGAAAATAAGACGCAAGAAGACTGGAAAGACAAAAGTGGGGGGCAGGTAATAAAGAGTTTTGAATGCCAAATATGGGATTTTATATTTGATCTTGGAAGTGAGAGTCTTTGAAGTTTTTGAATGGGGGTTGACATAGTGAAACTTGTACTTCAGAAGATCACTTTGTCAGTTAAGTGAAGAATGGACTGGAGTGGGGAGAGACTTAGAGCAGAAAGGCCAATGGACTAGTTATTGCAACGATCCATGTAGGAAGTGACGAGGGCTTGTACTATGGCTGTAGCAGTGTCAGAGAAACAAAGAGGGCCTATACAAGAGATTTTATAAAGTTAAAATTGCCAGCACCTGGCAATAGAATGGATATAGCTGACCTAAATGTTCTTCCAGCTTTTAAATCTATATTTCTATGATGAGGATAGTAATCTCTTCACTGGAGAAAATATGATAAAAATGATTCCTGACTCTCTCTTTCTCTCTCTTCATATATACATATATATATGACTTTTCATTTTTAGTACTTGATATACATTTGCTCATTTAATCTTTTCAATATCTCTGTGAGATAAATAAATATCATTAACATTGTCTCAATCAAAAAGAGGCAAAATGTTCTCCTCAAAAAATTGCTTTGCATTTACAAATCTATGTATACTCTTCCCAAAAGTAATGTAAGTTCCTTGAAATTAAGAGGACATTTCATTTTTGCCTTAGTATTCCCATAGTATTGCATAGGCTAGCCCTAAGAAGCATCTAATATCCCTCTGCAAGACCCACCTCTATTTTCCAATGATGAGTTCCCCCTGGGGCCTCCACTTTTTAGAGAGGTCAATGTCAGCCTTCTTTATCCTCTCAGTCTCTTTTGGACTTCAAAATCACGCCCCAGTGCTGAGTTCCTTCACTTGCCACCTCCTTTTAATTCCTTTTGGTGTATTGTATCCTTGTTAGAATGTAAGTTCCTTAAGGACAGGGACTGTTTTTCTTTTTGCTTGTATTTTATCCCCTGGTTTTTAGAACAGTGCTCAGCACAGAATGAATGCTTAATAAATACTTATTTCTTTTCTTCCTCCTTGAATTGACTTCTCTAAAGTCAAACAGCTAAAAATTCTGTAGATATTAGTCAAATTCAGTTCTTTCTCACTCCTAGTTGAGATTTTTATACCATTGATGAGCTTTTAGAGTAGGGAAACATCATTTAAAAAATATTTTGACAAATATTTTATTTTGTAAGCCTGTAGAATTTATTTCATTCATTTAAGCGCATTATTTAAGAAAGGTCAAAAGACTTCACTAAAATGTCAAAGGTGATTTTCAGCAGAGAGCATGGGGATGTTCCAAGACTGCAAAGGAATAAGGAGTGATCAGAAATGGAGATTTAGGTACAGAAATAAGGAAGATCAGGAGAATAAAGTATAATGTAATAAAAATACTGTAGAAACAAAACTCTAGATGATATAAGATCTCTAATCAACTTAAGGAACAACAATGATGATGAGGTGATGGGATATAGACCCTGAATTTTTGTACATTTCAGCAACCCAGTCCCTGAATTTTCCCACCCCTAGCAGCCTGGATCACTGGCATCTTGTGGCTTCTGGCCCAGACCAGCCCACTCTGACTCTTTAATAGTCTTTTCAGTATGGCTCTCCCCAACCCAGATCACTTAACTCCTTTCACTGTCACATCTGTACCATTCCAGGTTATTTACTACTCCTTTATCCCATCATCTAGATCTTTTTCCTGTTTTTCTTTTGTTGGTTCTATAAAAGTATCAATCTCACCTTCATTAAGGTGCAGATTCACTAGGAATCTAGCCCACTCCTATTGATGTTACAATAAAACTTACCACTTTGACTGAAAAAAGGTTTGCATGCACTGAATTTATTCCAGGCAGACTTGCCCTGTACCCTGACATTTTGGGCTTCTCAGCCACCCCAAACCCCTTCAATCATTTCAGAAGGCTAATGATGAAGAGTGCTATTCATATCCATATAGAGATATGCAAAATAAAATATGCTTTTTTGAATCTGTTTAATATAGGAGCTTGTCTCACATTACTATGAATATTTGTTACAAGGGTTTTATTTTTTTCAGGTTAGAGGTTGGAAAGAGAAAAAAAAATAAAGGCTTGATATTTACAAAAAAAAAATTAGAATACCTAAAACTAGTTTTTAAATCAGACAACTCAATTTTAAATCCCAGCTCAGATATTATCTGTTCACTTCCCTTGGGCCTCAGTTTCTTCATGTATAAAAGGGGGGTTGGATTAGATCATCTTTGAAGTCTCTTCTAGAGGGAATATTTTGTTGCCAAGGACTCGAGCTCACTATTAACACCTTTTTTTTCTCAAGATGTTTAGAAATGACAGATGAGACATTAGCTATGATTGAAAGGAGGACTAAGGAAAGGTTTTGTTTATGATTAAAGAAAGCTGAACCTGTTCAAAGGCAGACAGGAAGGAGACAGGGAACAGAGAGAACTGAAGATATCGTAGAAGGAAGGGAACAAAATAGTATGGTGGTACAGACACAGTATGACTCAGTGACTAATTATTATATATCTCTTCATAGAGTCTTTATCATGTTCTTCCTTGTGATTGACAGGGCCAGGAATCATAGTAGGAAAATACCCTAGAAAATAATGTCCCAGTTGGTTTAATCTAGGGAATATGTTGGTGAACCATAGAAGACATTGATACCAATGTAGATTTCATGCTACTGGCCCAAGTCTTCTCTACTTTGAGGTCACTTACTGGATAATGAATTTACAGTCAGAAGGAAGGCACTAGATTATTAATCCAACCTTTCCATTTTATAGATTATCTAACAAATATTTATTTCATACCAGTTATATTCAAGGTGCTTTAGTAGGCATTAGATGTGGGGACAGACATGAAAATGCTCAGGGGAGGGAAATTACTTGCTTAGGGTCACTCAGTTAGTAAGTAGAGTTAAAATGAAAACAGTGCTTATGACTTCAAATAGCTTGAATTCATTTATCTATCTCATTAAGGTTTAAATACTGCTCGGTGTTAACTATTTTGATTCTGCCCTGAAGAACAGATGCTCTTATTTTTGTTATTTTATGAGGAAACTGAGGCTAAGAAAAGGTTACACAATTTCTTCAGAGTCAAAGCAAATAGTAAGCATCTGGGACAGAATTTGTTCTCAGATCTTGATTCCAAGTATAACATCCCCCTCCACTGCATCATCTAGATGCCTCTGTGCTCTTTCCACCAAACCGCTTCTCTAGATTGTTTTCAGCAACAAACTGGGTTCATGGATAGATTAATCTGGATGCAATCCTAACTAGCCTTGGCTACACAAGAACTGTCTGGTAAGCATCTTTATCTAGTGAACTGTGCTAGTATTTGTGGAATCTTCAAAGTCTGAAGGATGGACTACTTTTGTGAATTTAGCCAGAAGGCCTGGTTAATGGCCTGACATTTGGAAGTCATTTTAACACTTTACCTCCTGCACTTGTCATCCTATTTTCTTAACTTGCTGCAGATAGAGAGCAACATACTTTCTCTCCTGTATTGTCATTACATCAATCTCCCTACCCCCTTTTTGCATAAACAAGTTTGCTCATTTGTGACAGATTCTAGAATTTCAATATACTACATAGTAATCAATCAATAAGCAATTATTGAGTTCTTACTGTGTGTCAGCTACTAAAAATTAAATTAAGTTCCTTAAAATTCATTCTCATATTCTCATTCATCCTCTCTCTCTCTCTCTCTCTCTCTCTCTCTCTCTCTCTCTCCCTTCCTCCTTCTCCCTGTATATATGTCATATTATAATAATTAAATCTGGAGTCAAAGGTACTTTTACTTCTTAAGATAGCATTTTGTTTATACTATTTATATTTATACTACATTTGGGGCAAGCAGATGGTTTAATAGAGCCCTGAGCCAAGAGTTAGGATGACCTAAAATAGAATCTGGCTACAGATTCCTACTAACTGTTTGACCCTGGGCAAATCAATTAACTTCTATTTGCCTCAGCTTCCTCAATTGTAAAAATGGCTATAATCATAGCATCTACCTCCCAAGGTTGTTATGAGAATCACATAAGGCAACAATTGTAAAATTCTTAGTACAGTGGTTGGCACATAGTAAGAACTACATGAATGTTAGCTATTACTATTAATTTGAAGATGTGAAGTTCTGTGCAGTTATAAGGACCCTACCATATCAATGCTTTATAAGCTTATATGTCTTAAAAAGCAGAAGTTGAGAAACCTAGAGTGAGGTAGTATCACTCCAACTCATTAATAAAACAGTATTCTCCATTTTTATATTTAGTATTCATTTCTATATTATTTTTCTTGAAATTGTAAGTATACAGTCTACTTAGATCCCAAGTTTTTAATTAATTAGTCAATGACTGGGCATTTAAATTAAATATATCAAAGCTCAATTCCTGTTACCACATAAGCAGCCCTCTTTGACCAAGAGGTTATAGAAATGTTCATAAATAAAGGAAAAAAATGCTTAACCACTGATTGGATGAAATTTTTTAAGTTAGAAAAAAACTAACAAAAATTCCTAACAATAGAACAATTTTCAGTATGGTGACTAAGAAGTAGCTGATAATGAAATGTAATAATAAAATTTTAAAGAGTGTTCCTGAGCAGTGGCTGATATAAAGTCTTAAATTTCAATCTCAGTAAAAAAAGAAGCAATCCAGTGAAAAGATAAAGTCTAATAAAATGGTATAGGAACATTCTAATTATCTGGAAGTCCGACTTTCAACAACTCTCAGCCATTGAAAAGACAGCTGTGAATCTGGATTTAAATTAAGGCCTCATTATAGTGAAGAGTTGTCACAAGGACCATTCACTTTATTCAAAGGAGAGTATCCTCCACATGTATAAAGTAAACTTGTTAGTTACTAAGAGACTTACCTTTTCACAGTATGATACACTGATTTAGGTCAACAATGACCCTGAGTCCTCAATAAAAGATTAAATGGTCAGTATACTCTATTTAAAGTGAAATTTTAAAACATGGCTTCTTGAAGGTACACACTTCATAGTCGCTCTTACCACACCCCTATGGCCAATCTATATCCCAACATACTTTTCCCTATTTCAGTCTCTTTTCATCTCATCATTAGCCAAGCTAGTGGTGCTGAGTTTGCCAGATACTGTATTCCTCCAGCTACAAGTCCAACCATATTCACCTTTAGTTCTAGAAACTGGAATATGAATATTCCTTGGGAGCAATTTGATTCTGTACGTATTTTTTTTTGAGTGAACCTATTTGTAGAGCACTATGCTAGGCACTGAGTGAAATACATAGATTATATAAACCATGATCCCTGCAGTCATGGGACTTAATGGAAAATTAAAACATAAATTCACAGCTAACATACACAATTTCATTTAAGTGAATTAGACAATTACACACAAAATGCTATTTGAAGAGGAACATCGTGATAAACTGGAAGAATTAGAGTAGGTTTCACAGAGGAGTCATATTTAAGAAATGTGTAGATCCTGTTCAAAATCAGAAATGAGAAGAAGGACAAAGTTAGAGAAACAACAATGGTCTTCTGGAGCCATGCATGATCACTGCATTCATCATAGTTCTTAAAGCTTTCAAAGCTGTTTTTATAGTGCTGTTACTATATATATTGTTCTTCTGGTTTTGTTCATTTCATCCTTCATCATTCTATACAAGTCTTCAAAGCTGCTTTTCTAATGTTGATGTTATCATCAATTGTTTTTCTGGTCTGTCACTTCACTCTTCATTAGTTCATCCAAGTCTTTTCATGTTTATTTGAAATCATCTATTTAACCATTTCTCAGAGCATAATAGTATTTCCATTACATTCATATACCAGAGATTAAGTATTTTTAATTGATGGGTATTCTCAAATATTGAAGATGACCTTTGTTCAGTCATGTCTGACACTTTGTGACCCTATTTGGGGTTTTTTTGTTAAGGATGCTGGAATGGTATGTCACTTTTTCTCCAGCTCATTTTACAGATAAGGAACTGAGGCAAATAGGGTTTAGTGACTTGTCCAGGGTTACATAGCTAGTTAGTGTCTGGGGCTGCATTTGAACTCAGGTTCTCCTAGGTTCAGGGTTAGCACTCTATCCATGTACCACCGAACTGCCCCTTGGAGATCTTTATGTTGAGTTAAATGAATAAAGGTCACTCTATAAGTGTTTTGCTTGACTGTTACTATGCATATAATTTTGCAAGGAATTTGTTATTCTTTTCCTAAAAGATGAAAGCATGGAGTAGAAAGGAAAGCAAAAAAAAATTTTGTTAATATAAAGATGAAATGTAATTAAGAAAATGGTCATAAAAGATGTTTTCTCACCCTATAGTTGTCCAAGGTTCTGGTTAGCACAGGGTTGTGGAAAAAGGTAGGTTACCCCTACTTCTGTGATTCTAGGGACTCAAGGAAGGATTCTTTATACCCCTTCCCCGCAAAAAAATTCCTTCTCTTTTTGTCTGATGGCTGCTTAAATTACAGACATAAGGAACAAAGTCTTACATTGCCCAATTACAGGTAAAATTTAAAATGCAAATATCCATGGGAGGAAACAACACATTGCTTTAAACTAACACAACTACTTCTTAGTATTACTATAGATGATGATATGTAAAAGGGGCTGATTTCAGATCTACACTAAACCAACCTGTGAAAAAGAGTGAAGAAAGGCAAAATGAATTTTAAAGGGCAAGAAAAGTAAAATGAGTAGAGAAATTAAAGTATAAACAAACAAAAAGATGGGTGGAAAGATGAAATATTCACTTAAAAATTCATAGGATTAAGGAGTAAGAATGACATATTAATAAAATTGCTCAAATTTATCCAGGGTCCAGGTTCACTCATTGTATGTAAGAAATTCTAATATGACTTTTCCCTGAAATCAGCAGTAGGCTACAAGTTGCCATGGAAATTTAAATGAAGGCCCTGTAGTTTTCTCAAACTCAACCTACCCTACACAGACATCATTACCTCTTTCTCCGTACTCTTTCTTGTGCATTTCCTTATTATTCTCAAAGGTATGAGCATCCTCTAAGTCAGGCTTGTGACTTTAGTATGATTCTCAAGTCTTTATGCTATCTCAAACAATACAACCTTGCTAAATCTTACTGTTTGTTTCTAGTTTCATAACATCCATTTGGTATGGTATCTTCTCTCCACATACAAAGTCACCATCTTAGATCAGTCCCTGATCATATCTCCCCTAGAATATTAGAAAAGCCTTCCAATTGGCCCCTGCTGCTTCAATTTCCCCTCCTCCCTACTCCAATCCATAGTTCACTCATCAATCAAGATTACTTTTTTCTGAAGTTCAAGCCTGACCTCACTCCACTTGCTCAATAAATTCTAGCAGCTGCTTGATGTCTTCAGAGTATGATATAAAGTCCTCCATTTTGAATTTTAAAGTTTTGCAAAGTCTGATTCCTCCCTACCTTTCTAGTCTTTTTTACTCTCTTACATTTAACCTACAATCCTACAAGTATATTGGCTTCTTCTCTATTCTTTCAACAGGACATTCTATCTGCTGTCTTGGTCTTTGCACAGGCTTACCCCCATTGCTGCAATATTCTGCCTTCTCACTTCCCCTGCTTAGTTTCAGTGACTTTCATCAGCACTCTGCTTAAATTTGACTTTCTGCAGGAAGGTTTTCTGGGGACCCTGGTTTTTTAGTAAATTCTACTCTAAGATCACTTTCCATATATTTCTTTTATGTCCTTCGTTATTTACTCATTGCATCATTCATTAGATTGCCAGTACTTATTGACTGACTTTCCCACTCAGTCTTCTGTCTCAAGAGCTTTTGTCATTGCCCTTAAAGACAAATTCTTCCTAGCATTTAATGCACACAGAGCACTGTGCTATGCACTGGAAAGAGTAAGAAAACTTAGATATGGTTGTTCCTGCCCTCATGAAGTTTACTGAAGGATGAGATACCCAAACCGAAATATATAACATTACATAAGTAAATTAGAAAGTTTCAGAGCAAAGTGTTATATAGATCTATAACTAGCAAGGGACAAACTAGATTAACAGTAACTTGAACTAATTGGATGCACTTCAGTATTTTTATTACCTCATATAACTTGGTTCTCAATTCCCTCTTGTCCCTTTTTGCTTTCCACTTCTCAGTCTGTAAACTGTCCTCCTTGGTGGATGAAATAAAAACAACAGAAGAGTTGGATAAAGTCTGCCTTGTCTACACTACTATCATCTCCAGAGCACTTCTTTGACCTACTGCCTAAGTATTAAGAAAAGCTTTTTTATTCTTAGTATTTGCCATTTTTCTCAATGACTTCTGATATTTAGTCTTCTAATTCTATTTGCACATGCAGTACCATTCTTGCTACCTGCTCTTGCTCCTGTCTCTGCACACGTTTTAAAAATTCAAGTTCGTCAGTGAGTTCTCTGTACATCCCCATGGGCTACCTTGTTTCTACCCACATCAGAATCCTTCGTGCCAGTTTTGCCAAAATTCAATTCTTGAATATTTTTCATTCCTCTTGATTCATCTTGCCAAAAAGAATTTTAGCTCATTAGCTCTCAGCTGCATTCTTTCTGAACTCTTCAAATTAGTCTCTGAACAGTAAAGACCACTTCTTTTCAAGGTTGAGTCACTTCATTTCCTAGGTGAGGAAACTTAGTCATAGAGACATTAAATGACTTTCCCAAGGTCACACAAGTATTAAGTAACAAAACGGGAACTTACACCCAGGTCTTCTGACTCTTTATTCAACATTCCAAAGTACCATCTTAGATAGGGGACTAAAAGTAATTATTATGTAAATGAGTGAGGGCATGGCCATAGTGATGTTGTAGGTTAGGTTAACTAAATGTTATTCTTAGCAATGAGATAATCAGGGTTAAGGAACTGTAATCAACTAAAGTTTGGACTTCAATTTTCAAATAGAATATTTTCTCCAGCTCATTTTTAAGGAAGCTAAGGACTCATCCTCATATAGGGAGTGATAAGAAGGACCAAGGAGAAACATCAGATAAAGAGAACAGGCAGGATGAATTATCAAAATCTGAGAACTTCAGTCAAATTTCCTGTCATTTTCCAATAATGTCTTCCTCTTTCTTATTTCTATGTCTGAGTTTCCACCTAAAACAATCAGAGCTTTGATTTGCTACGGGAGGCAGAATTCAACCTCTTGTATACATTTCTTTTGCTAATGAAAATATCCAGAAGTAATCTCAAATTTATTTTTCTCACTATTCTTTTGAAACAGATCGTTTCCATAAATGCTTTCCAACTCCTGTTATTTTAAAAAATAACTGGTTTTACCTTTTTAGGTTTCTAATCAAATTGCATTTTCAAAATACCATCTGAAACTTTCTGGTTCATACCTGTGAATTATTTTGGGAAAATAGTTTATTTTTCTTTCTCTGCTATTCTGCTTAACTAGACATTAGTCGCAATTTTATGTCTGCATTTTTATGGAGTCTCCTTTAAAGTGTGTTGACATAATGGTTGATAGTTTGATTATTAAAATATCTTGAGTGACAAAGAATTTTTTTTCTAAAAACAATGTAGAGTTCAATAAACATTGATACAGAAAAAATACTGAGGCAAGGCCCAGATCACACGTACTTTACATTGTTATCCTAGACAATTTTTATTGCCAATCCTGGCAAATTCTAACATTCTATGATTAATAAGGGTTAAAATTCAGTAAAGAAATTTATTTAAGGAGAATACCTTATTCTTCAACTATATTACTGAACTAAGATGTTAAAGTTACTTCTGTATCCAAATCACAGTTCAGACAACACATTCTGTTTTAAAGATCTTTAATCAAAAGAAGTGACTTATACTATGAATTGAATTTGTGGTACTAGAAAAATATAAATCACTTGAACTTTCCTAAGCTGTTTACTCTTCAACTGCTTTAACTAAAATTTTATAATTAATTTTATTTATTAAATAGGTTATACAAGTGTGAAACTAAGGCAAAAATAAGATGAACAGTTAGTAGGGACCAAGGGTGGGGAATCTGAGGCTTTGAGAAAACATGTGTCATTCTAGGTCCTTGGGTGTGGCCTTTTGACTGAGAACAAGTTTTACCAGAACAAATCCTTTTCTTAAGGGGATTTGTTGTTTGAAGTTTGGATTGAGTCAAAGGGCTGCACTTGAGGACCTGAAGGGACACATGTGGCTTTGAGGCTGCAGGTTCCTCACCCCTGGTCTGGACACTTCTTAATTCTAAAACAAGGAAGAATTGATGAGAAAATTAGAGAAAGTAATATTATTGTATCATTCACAATAGCAAATGAAATAAACACAAGGTATAGTCATGTATATATTCTAGACAACAGAAAAAGCAATTCCAGATACAGAGGAAAAGAGGGATGATCACATGCTTGAAACTCTTAATGAGGGCATAGCTTAAGGATAGGAGAGTTTGTAAAATGAAATTCTTACTATTTAATCTCAATTATCTAAGAAGGATTTAAGGGGGAAATATTTCAAAAGACAGCAAAAAGACAGTTTGCCAGTCCACTTCTGAAGAGTACTGTTTTTAAAGGACATCTATAAAATATTGAAAGACATATACAAGATCAAGGGAAATATAAATTTATATGAATCTAAATGAATAACGGAGCTAGAGAACCTGATTTTGAAATTCAGATTGGCCAAGTCATTTCGCTTTCTCTAGATCCACTGTTTCTCATCTGTAGAATGAAGAAGGCAAATTTTTCTTTCCAAGGTTCCTTTCAGTGATACATCTGTGACTCTATAATAAAATTATTACTTAAACTTCTTCCTGATTTTGAGAATTAAGGAGAATTAACGTCACTGTTTCAGGGAAGACATTTCACATATGATACAAAATAGCAGAAATTCAAAATACTTATATCCTATATAGTATATGTTTTTAATCAAAGAGAAAGATATTCAAATCATAAATACTGGCAGCAGACATAGTTATGATGAACTCTATTATACAATATCTTTCTTATACCTTTTAATTTTCCACTATTCATCTTAACAATAATATATGAACACATGAAGATTTTTTTTTATTTTGTCAGGAAAAATATCTGTTTGGTGACTCCCTGCACCAATGAAGATTATTAAACATCAATAATTTAGTGAAGGATTAAGAAGTTGTGTGAAGTGCAAAAAGTTTAAATGACTTGCCCATGGTCACATAACTGGTTAGGGCTGATGGAGGGATTTGAACCCATTTCTTCCGGATTCCAAGTCTAGCAGTTGCCTGTCAAGGAAAATAATACAATCATATTCCATACTTCATAGCCTAATATCTAGATCAAGGAAGGTAGTAGTATCAGAGTGCTCTAGTCAGATCATTGGAATATGATTTTTGATTCAGAGTTTTAAAGTTTGGGAGAGAGTGAATCAGAAGTAATTCCAGAGGAGGACCAGAAGACTAAAGTGTACAGATAGTGTATGAAGGAGGAACTATGGATCTGAAAAAGAGAAGAATTTGGAAACTTGTAGGTTAGGAAAGATATAATGGTATTCATTTATTTGAAGGAACTATTATATAGCAGAGGAACACATACACACACACACACACACACACACACACACACGCACACAAACACACACGCACACAAACACACACACACACACACACACACACACACACACCACCACCACCACCACCACCACCACCACCACCACCACCACCACCTGAGGCAAGTAGGTGGTAAAGTGGTTAAAGAACGAGGCCTGAAGTCAGGAAAATCTGAATTCAATTCAGGTCTCAGACAACTGCTTGTTATGTGACCCTTGACAAGTCACTTAATTCCCATTTGCATTTGTTTCCCATCTGTGAAATGGGAACACACTGGGGAAGGAAATGGCAAACCGCTCCAGTCATCTTTGACAAGAAAAGCCTATGGACAATGTTCATGGGTTCATGTAGAGTTGGATGCAGTTGAATAACAACTACCAACCTATCAATCTATGTATCTGTATTTTATTTCATTCAGCCTCAGGAACACCCTTGGGACCAACAGGTAGGAGGTAGAGTAAGATTTTTTTTCCTGTAAAACTTTTTATTGTAGGTGCAGTGGGACAGATGGACACAGTTAAGATGATGCCAATTTCGTTGGCAACATCTATAGCATTGTAGTCTGGAGCAAGTTGAACGTTGGCCTTCTTCTATCCATCAGGCTGCATCAGTGTATTGACCTTGGCCACACTGATGTCATACAGCTTCTTTACCACCTGCTTGATCAGGTGCTTGTTGGCCTTGACTTCCACAATGAAGACTAGGGTGGTGTCCTCAGTCTCCTTTATATCTAGCTCACTGGTCCAGGGAAACTTCATGATGGCATAGTGATCAAGCTTGTTTCTCTGAGGGGCACTTCTCTGAGGTTATTTGGGTTGCCTCTGAAGTCTTAGTGTCTTGGGTTTCCAGAAGATGGGGGATGTTTGGATCTTCACCTTTTTGTGGCTATGGACACCCTTCAGCACTACCTTCTTGGTCTTCAAGGCCTTGGACTTGGCTTCTTTATCATGGGATGACAATGACTTCCTTCTTTGCCTTTGGCAGGATCTTGGCAGTAAGGCTGGTATGATTTTTTTTTATTCAATATAGGAAAATAATTACCAAATATTTTAAATATATTGGACCAACCTGTGAGGTAATGAGCTTACTAGAAGAACCACTGATTATACACTTACAGGAAATTTGGATTAGGTGACTCTTTAGTTACAGCTCTAAGAGTCAATAGAATCAATGCAACTTCAGATTTCCAGTGTAATATGTTGCCATGGTATTTATACTCCATTATAGATACAAATATGTGTATATACACATACCTGCATGTGTATGTGTACATGTTGTATAATGGGAGTTAAAAATCTTCCCTGGCCATTAATAGGCCTCAGATGGGGCGAGTAAGGGGAGCTCGATTAGGGGAGGTTTCTTTTATATAAAGGCTCGTACCTTTTGTTATTTGCTAATGAGGCACTGGGTTATGAGGGTCATGCCCTCTGAAAAGTATACTTTGATGTGTGGTTTGGTTTTGGGGGCTTAAATCGTTGGAAGGCTGTTTCTGTGATTAGGCCACCTGAGACTCTGGGTAGCTGTTAAGGAGCCCCCCCGATGCTGGTGCTTATCTCTCTGGTTATGATATATGTATTGTTTATGCTCAGACAGTTGGAAGCCCTGTCTGTTGGCCTTTCTGTTTGTAATTTCTGCTTGTAATGTCTGTTTGTATTTTCTCTGAAGTTCAAGGCACTGACTTCTTCCCTTGAAATAAGTGAATGATATATGTGTTTGGTTAAAGTGATTATTGATCCTTTAAAGAGTTGCTTTCCTTTTGAAAAGCAGATCTAAGGACCTATGCCAGCAGGTCATCTTGGGTGCCAGGGTACTTGCTGTTATGTATGTGTGTGTGTGTGTGTGTGTGTGTGTGTGTCACACACACATACAAATATGTACATGTATACATATATGTATACATAATATACTTTATATGCATATGTGTAACGAATTTTAACTGTTTACTAGTACTTGTCAAATACTAGTACTTGTCAAACATATGTGAGTGTGTGTACATACACAACATACACACATATGAATTTCACTACTTTAGTGGTACTTATCAATTGTCATTTTTTAAAAAATTAATTTACCTATGTGGGAGCATCTACTTTGCAACTTCTAAAAGACACAATTAAATATTATTTACAGTTTCAGAAAAAGAAAATGAAAACAAGATTTAGACAGGAAATAATTTGTATGACCTCACCTTTTTTGAAGTACTTGAGATTCTTAGTTTTCTCCATCTCCACTTTTTAAAAATTGTCCCAAGACCTGTAAGCCCTAATCAGCACAAGAGAAGTTGGCTTCAAATTGTTTGTTTATTGTAATTTATTGACTTAACTTGGTCCACAAATGTATGAAGTCTTTGACAGCTTGGAAACTCAACTAATTTTTAATTAACTGGGTCACAAAGGCATATGTCCTGATTTCATTACTGTCAGAAAATCTAGCAGCTTTAGGTAACCTGAGTCCTTCTGTTAAGAAGCTTTCTTTTATACAAAAACTTCCCTTTCTCACTGTTTTTTTAGAATTCCTTCTTACTGGTAATATTGCTTTTGATTTAATTCCCAGTTTTAATTTTTAAGAGTAATACTTAAAGGTTTATTCTTAACAAAGGGATGCATCTCACAACAGTAGAGATACCTCTGACTTTACCACATTTCCTGTTACCTGTTGCTTGTGGTAGGTATATCAAAAATAAAGAATCCTTAATTACTTACAGTGATCCTATGAGAAAGACTTCTGCTTATGCTACTGAAAAGAAATAACTGGCGTATACTATTAAGTGCTCTCTGAATGAAAAGGCACTTGAGTAAAAATGAGGAGGAAGAAGTGGGAGATGAGAAAGAATACGAGCCCAGTATTTTGGAAAGAGATATGACTTTTACTACCTGGAAATGGAATAGCTACCCCTTTAGGAGGGGCACCTGGGAAATGCCATTTTCATTCAGGTAGGGAGCTTCTGATGACCAGAGAATATGCTACCTCCTATGTTATGAGGAGTCCAGTAATTTATCCTGATCTATTCTTGGAAAAGAGAAAGACTAAAAAGTGTTACTTTTTAAGTCTTCTTTTGGAATTTTGAATTCCTTTCTCTACTTCTGAGTGGCTGTACAAAGACCTAGAGATTCCTTGTCATTTCTTTCACTCTACCCCTCCTTCTCCCCATTTTTTCTTCTCTCCCCTTCACACCTCCTCCTACTGTCATACATAGGAGATGTGGGAGGGCAGATTGAGTGGAAGGAGGCAGATTTTTTTGTATCTCAAGTTCTAATGGTAATATACCTTGGATCTCCATCAACAAAATCAAAATAAAGAAATGGAGATTTTTTTGACTTATATTAACTACATAATTACTTTGATTATTTGCTTTTCTTTGTGTAAAATAATGTACTGTCCTCTGGATATAAAAGTATACTTAGTAATTTAGAGGCCATTTCTTTTTTTTGTAGTTGAAATTTTCTTTTTCTAGACAATAAAGTCAACTATTTTGTCTTTGTCCTACAATGGGTGGGCTGAAGTTAATAAATACCAAGTTGTTTAGCAACTTTGTAGAACTCTTCTGCTTATACAATGTTCAGAGGAAGAAAAGAAAGGAAATAAGTTTTTATATGGAGAATAGAATTAGATGTGTTTAAAATTTTACTTGATAATTTCAAATAGCTTGTCAGAAGCAAACCTGTGAAATCAATGTTTCTGCTTTCATGTTCTCTTGTGTTGGAGCTTCCCCCAAATAGCACTGAAATAGGAGCAAAACTCCAGATGGGCTTTGACTTCCAGTTTTTTTATTTGTAAAAATAGGGGTTTGAAATAGAAGATTGCTAATCACTAAAATGGATAGCTTGGTGGCACAATGGTTGAAGTGCTGGACCTAGAGTCAGGAAGACTGATCTTCCTGAATTCAAATTCAGGCATTTATGAGCTGTGACCCTGGCAAGAGACTTAAGCACATGTTTGCCTTAGTTTTCTCATCTGAAAAGTGACTTGGAGATGGAAATGGCAAACTACTCCAGTATCTTTGCCAAGAAAACTCCAAATGAGGTCATGGAGAATAGGACACAAGTTGTACAACACCATTCTCTAAAGTACTTTTCTAATCATTGATAGAATTATCTTTTTTTCTTAAATGTTCCCTCAAATAGGAAATAAGTTTTTATATATGGAATGGAATTATAATTATTTAAAAATGGATAATTTCAAATCGTTTGCTAGAAGCAAACCTGTGATATCAACATTTCCACATTCATATTTTCTTGTGTTGGATCTGCCACTAACTAGCATTGAAATATGGATGAAACTCCAGATGGGTTCTGACCCTCAGCTTTTTCATTTGTAAAAATAGGGGATTGGTTTAGAAACTAGCTAATATCTAAGATACTTTTCACTTCCGATCATCTATGGAAATATCTTCTTTGCTTAAATATTCCCACAACTTTAAAAAAATGTGATTTTGTAACCAACTCTATTAACTTAAATTTATTTACATCCATGCAGGCTGAGCTTGTTTTTCTGTTCAAATTCACTGAGAAGCTTACCCAAATCACTTTATTTTTGGTTTAAAACTCAATTTAGATACATTGACAACCCTGTTCTTACTATATATACCTTTTTTAAGGGTAAGGGGGAGATTCTGATTATGAAGTATAAAACCAGATCTTATTACTGTGATTTTATAAGTTGTGATTTATTTTTGTACAAAATGAGGATTTGTTCCTTCATCTTATTCAGTTGCTAGAGAGCTCATCAAATGAAGACGAAGCAGCTTAAATTCTAGGCCCACCATTTTGGACTGCAGGGGGCACTGCTGTACCATGCATCTTCTTCAGTGTTTTGAAGAAGGCAGGCTGAGACGTTATTTGATTAAATAGTTCTGCAGGTTTAAGATACAGAAAAAGCGCATAAACTATTTATAATCAATTTAAACTTTGGGAAAATTAGGTAACTGTGTAAAATATTTATGTGCAATTTTTAAAAAATGAATGTTTCTTTTGTTGGTAAATCTGTTTTTCTCTAGCAACTGACTATGCTTGTGGACAAGAAGTTTATTTTGTTATTTTTTAAAATATTAACTTTTGAAGCCAAGGTCTCCTGAAGGACAATGTATCTTTTCTTTTTTTTTGCATTACATTATTTAATGCACTTTGTCTAAAGGAAACAAAATATAAATAGAAAAGGACAAGTTTGTTCTTGATCAATGTAAGCCTTAATTATAACAATGCAATGATATGGCTTATACACAGTTAATCTTTGATCAACAAGCATCAGCTTAATTACAGAAGGCTGTCATATATAAAATGAAGCAAATTTCAATTAAAAATAGATTAAAAATTAATGAATTTTCTTTGTAAAAGTCCAATTTTTGGTTGAATCAAATATATATTGTATTCTATAAGATAGAGTCTTGGACTGAAGGTGAAAGTAAAGTATGATACAGTATATAGTGTGATTTGATATGATATAATACAGTTTGGCATGATAAGGAACAAACTTATATGAAATTATTATTTATATGTTTATTTCTCAGATTTTTTAAAAACCCTTTTTAAGGTCATTAAAAGGTATTGTGTCGTTGGATGGCATCATATAGATTCCTAAATGATTAATGACTGTTGACAGACTGATGTAACTGGTGTAATTTAAAACTGGTCCCCCTAAAATATGATATCAAAGAAGTTTAAACTAAGTCCACATAAAATCTGGTTATCAGACAACATTGCCCCTCAAATTAAGATAGCAAACAAAGGGTTACGAATTTAATTCAACTGATCCTCCCTTGTATCATTTGTTGGATGGATGAAGTCTACTCTGATCACTGTAGTTGTTCGTGTGTCCCCAACCTGGGAAATTACTAAGTATCTATTTTTTAAATATACTTTCCATGTAAATGCCATCCTTCCACCCCTCAAAATGTAAATTGCATAAGTCAGGGATGCTTTGGATTTTGTACTTTTATTTCTATGTCATATTACAATGCCTGGAATGTAGGATGTAATAACTGCTTGCTCAAAAGAATTGAATTATTGATGGTGATTTTAAATTTGAAATGAAAATTAGTATACTGAAGAAATGTTTTGAAGTAATTGTAAGAAAAATCTACAAAACTAGTTTAAGTAATTTATATTTAAAGACCTCTGAGTAGATTAACTCAAATTATCAATACCAGGACTTTCAAATCCCTCAAATGATGGATTTGGTAGTTAAAAGCATTGGGGTTGGGGAATACTGGAGGGTAGACCATGTAGAAAATGAAAGGAGTCTCTGGGTACTCCATGCTAGAAAAGAATCCTTAAAGGCACTATAATTTCTGATCTTGGAACTGGTAGGTTCCAAAGGAAAAAGTACAGGCATAAGGAGTGGATAACAGTGAAATATAAAGTCACACATTTTATAACTGATGTACAAGTAAGGCAATATGGGGCAGTAGAAGGAACACTGGTTTTGGAGAGTCAGAAAACTTGGGTTCAAACTCTTCACTTATCATTTGCATGACCTCAGCTAGGTCCCATAACCTCCCTGGGTTTCTCATCTGTGAAATGAATGGGACAGGACTCCAAAGTTTCTAAAGTCTCTTTTACTTTAAATCTGTTATCCTATGAATCCAAGTGAGCCCTGATTTTGAAAGTGATTTTTCAATTTAAAAATTTGCTTTATATGCCACAATTGTCAGTATCAGTTGCTATTCTGATATTAATGAAAAAAGGTGATTTTTTTTTAGAACTTCTGCATAGCAATACATATTCCCAGGCCATTTTCCTACCACTAAGGACATGTTGAAACTCTAAAGCTAAAGCTCTAAAAAAAGAATAAAATAACCCTTTAAATGTTAGATTAACTCCATTAAGACAAGGCTGGCTTAAATGAACTACTCTAAATTCATCAACCTTCACTGAAGGTGTATATTAATTGACCAGTAATGCATGGTCTGTTGTTTGATTCTTTAATTATATATCTAATTAGAAAAGATGCACAACATTAATTTGCAGTTCGGCTCAAAAGATGAACTGTGTAAACGCTGAAATATTTTATTTCTTTCAGTTTGAAATATTATGAAATATCAGTTTGAAATCAAGAAAGGTAAGATTGTATATGTATATGTATGTGTATACATATACATGTATACACATACATATACATACCTTTATTTAACAGTTACCTGGATAGCTATTTGCTGTAGTATAATTCTGGATTGGCTTCTATGGCAGGCCAAGCAGTTTCCTTATCTTGACACTAATGATGAGGGAATAACCTACAATACTGATCTAGCTATTTCAAATTCAACTTACCATCCAAAGGAGAGATTGGTAGGTATATTTAAACATTCTGTTTACTTTTCTCTTGATTGATATTATGTGTTAATGGTGACAAATGCAGAATGATTACCTGGAATTTATAATCAAGGTTTACTATCTTACTATCCATAAAACCATCCACCATATTCTTTCTACACTTACTGGCAAGGCTTTTGTTGTCCTGTGTGAAGCAAGGACTCCGTGGGATGTTGTATTCATTTTTTTTCCAATCCACTTTTCTGCTTCTTTGATATCCCATGAGATTCTGTGTATTCTGATTATGTAAAGCAGGGAGTATTTGTCAATGCTGAAAAGCATCCCCAGATTAAACAGGGCAGATAATAACGCCCTAAGGAGAATTCTATCAAAGATGCCAAGAATGAATGTACAAATACATACACATACACATACATAGATGCCATCATAATTGAGGATCCTCTTTTATGTGAGAATTTACTTAAGGATATGGGGGTGAGGAAAGTAAAAGATTCATTTGTACCTTTGAAAGAGATTTTTAGTGCCTCTGGAATCAAAGGATGTGAGTTCAAATCTTATCTCTGATGTTTACTACCCATGGAAACCTGTGCAGAATCAGAGCTACTTGGGTTTCAGGTAACTTAGCTACAAAAAGGGGGATTTGATGGCCTCTGAGGTCTCTTTCAACTCTATATCTATGATGTTATGAAAGTAATAGCTAGCTATAGTAATATTTGGGTCAGCTTGGTGGCAGAGTGGATTGAAAGCCAGGTTGGGTCTGGAGTCCGAAATATATGAGTTCAAATCCAGTCTCAGACATATACTACTAGATGTGTGACCCCAAGTCGTTTAACCTGTCTGCTTCAGTTTACTCATCTGTAAAATAATCTGGAAAAGGAAATAACCAACTGTTCTAGTACGTTTGCCAGGAAAATCCCCAATGGGTTTAGGAAGAGTTGGATATTACTAAAAGGACTAAAAAAAAAAATCAACAATAGCATTTAAAAAACACTTTGAATTTTACAAGGTGATTTATTAATATTATTTCCTTTTAACTTCAGAACAATTCTGAAAAATAGGTGCTGTTATGATTCCCATTTTATAAATGAGAAAACTGAAACAGGTAGGTTAAGTGACCTGCCCAGCATCGCATAGATAATGAGTGTCTGAGATTGTATTTGGACTCTCCACTCCCATGAATCTATCCTTTGTGCCTCCTATCTTAGTAGTCTGGTAAGTGGTAGAGGAAAAGATGCTGATTGCTTTATCCATGCCATTTATGATTTTGTAGGTTTATCATTTCCACTCTCAGCCTTAATCTTTTAGACTGGAGATTCATAATCCTTTTAGTTTTCAACATTCAACTTAAACACATTGTCTATATGAAGTCTTTCCTGTTCTCAGTAACTTGTATATTTTGTTTGTTTTTTTAACCCTAGTGCCCAAAACAGTGCCTAGCACACAGAGTAGTGGGTGTTTATCAAAAGCTTATTGATTGATGGTTTCCAGATAGTAGTGATAACTGCGCTCATTTCAACTTCACAGATACTTTTAACTGCTATTTTGATATATGTATATATGTGTGTAAACACACGCGTCTATATCTATATCTATATATTTACAAACACATTTTCAACAGAATGTTTACTTTAAATGTGGCAATGCCTAATGGGTAAATAATGATTGTCAGTTATCTCTGCTTTTGTATAATGTACTAGAATTGTCTCTTTATTACTGTGAAAAATCAAGAGCTGATCTGTTTCTATGTGATATCTTGGGCCCATGAAATGTATCATTTGCAGTTGTAGTGAACATATTCTTTGAGCTCTACAACCAAACATGGGTATTTACATATTCTAGTTAAAAAGCACAAAAGCGATAAGGGTGTCATTAACGCTGGAAGTCAAGTGTTCCTACTCTCTTAGGCATGAACGTTTTAGAAGAAACAATATAGGAAATAGGTATTTAAATCATTTTGTCTATTAATGAACCTCAATATATGAATTTAATGATAAAAATGGAATCATTTTAATAGTATTATTGATTGTATTTGATTAATTAAAAATCAATGAATAGTATTGTGGGTTACTCCAAAAAGTTGAATTAAGCAACATCTCAATAGTACAGGTAGCACCAACTTCCAATACAAATTAGATCCTTCACTATATAGGAATTTGGTGGATGGTTTCTTCCTTTCAATATGGTTACCTTATGTATTTTCAATGAAACATTCTATTTTCCTTTTTAACAATCCTATCTGGTATAATAATAATGTTAAGCAAATTTCCATTATGAAGCTTTCCCAGCAGAAAATC